>CAKNXH010000482.1:31961-110303 GCA_932178445.1 Andricus quercusramuli | reverse complement strand
CCTTGATATATTTTCCATCTTCCAAGAATACGATGAGATTGTTGAATTCTTAATGCTTCACAAGTGCGTTATAGTTTGAAAACAAACGTCACATTGAAATAACTATTTGTATAGCAAATAATACATTTAAGACTATTTCAGTAAAAAAATTTAGAACTTCAAAATATTATCCCTTAGAATATTAATTTGATAACAGAATAATCGTTGCTCTCTTGTTAATTTTGAACTGTTCCAAATTTTCCGATATATTTCACCAGAGTACGACGAGAAAGTTGGAACATCTGAATCTTTAACATGTAATCAATAACATAAAATGAGTTTGAATACTGCCCATCGCTCTTGCTTCATTTTTATTATGATTAATATAAATGAAAACCTTGAATAAGCATATTCAATTTGTTTGAAATCTCGTTGTTAATCTTTGAGACAAGATGAAACTGTTTACTTTCGTTATATTTTCTCTTACGATGGGCGATTATTTATTCACAGCCTTTCAAGTAATATATTTTTTGTATATTCGCGTAAAAAAAGTTTGCATGGCTCAAGCATGGCAAAAAACATGGAAATATGTGGCTAAAGCATGGGTCACGGCTGAATGGTACATGGCTAAAGCGCTGCTCTTGTCTGTCTCCCATACTTAGGCCACACTGAACACAAATTAATATTCTCAAGAATATGCAAGTGTTAGAGAACATTAGCCCGCGTTGATAATTAAAATCTTAACTTTGCCAATAGCCGACACATCTCTGAATGGTAAGTCCGCTACCCGGGTGCACCGAAACGCGCACCAGGTTGTCCAAGACGTCATCTGCAAGAGCTTTTCAAAAATTTAAATTGTGCCAACAGCCCAAATAACTACCAATGATGAGTCGATGATCCAAGTGCACCGGATCGCGCAAAAGGTAGTTTAGCACGTATTCTACTAGAACTTTTCTAAAATTTCAATTGTACCAATTGCCAAAATAACTACCAATGGTGAGCCGACGATCCAAGGTCACCGGATCGCATATCAGGTAGTTATTTTAGCTGTTGTCATAATTTGAATTTCAGAAAAGTTCTCGCAGAATACGTGCTAAAGTACCTGATGCGCGATCCGGCACTCTCGGATCGTCGACTCACCATTGTTAGTTATTTTGGCTGTTGGCATGATTTGAATTTCGGAAAAGTTCTCGTAGAATACGTGCTAAACTACCTGATGCGCTATCCGGTGCACTTGGATCGTCGACTCATCATTGGTAGTTATTTTGGCTGCTGGAACAATTCAAATTTTTAAAAATTTCTCGTAGGATAATTGATAAACTACCTGATGTGATTCAGCCGTGACTCATGCTTTAGCCACATATTTCCATGTTTTTTGCCATGCTTGAGCCATGCAAACTTTTTTTACGCGGGTAGATCCATGCTTCGTTGAATAATGGCAATTTCCTGTGGAAAAATATGTTTGTTTCAAACCTCAGGAAGCTGAAGTAGAATTTTATACTCATCGCTCCTTGTTGTTCGCTAAAAGGCTTCCCTTATCATACATGTGAGATTATTCACAATAAGAAATGACAGGATGCAAATCCTGACAAAGATATTTTCTTAAGGGATTTGTCATGGTTTTTGCAATTATTTCCAATTTTTTGTGTTTATACATTTAAAGTAATATAATTTGTTTAGGATAGTTATGTGTTATACTAGACTCCACCTTATACGGCAGAATTATTTTCAAAAATTTAGAAAAGATATGACATTCTCCAAATAATAAGCAAAGGCTGATAGAATTCTTTAAATATTACGTACTGCTAATTGATGAACGAATATTTGTTCAGTTATTACGCAATCTTTGTTTTTTTTTTCTCCTTTCGTCGTCAACGTGAAAGAAGACAAACAATTTATAACTCATCGAGACAAAAATTAATAGTTTCTATACAGTCACGCTTTGATATACGCTGATAATTTCAATATCTAATAATAGTATTCATTCAGTAAATTGTATAGGGGCTGAGATTACTTTTTGAATAATATGCAACGTAAAATCACTCGTCCTTTCACAAACAGAAATGTTTGATGTACGAGAATCATAACCATTATTTTCGTTTCTCCCACCCCCAAACACAAAATTTTTGAAAATTCTTCACTTGCCAGAGCATTGGACATAATGGTGACATTATTCCGAGCACCTGTGTACTTATGACTGGAATAGAATTCTTACTTGAAAATGATATAAAAAGAAAGAGAGAAAATGTAGATTGGCTAAGACAACAAAAAGTGGTATCATGTATGTCGAATTTTGTAAGCTGAGAAACTGAGTACGAACAAAAATCCGGAATTCATACAATCAATATAATTAAAATTCTATCGTAAACAGGAATAAAAATTAAAACATCTGGCTTCTCCTAAGACGGCTTGGACTTATTTCATCTGACCACTTCGCTCCTGATAACAATTTCTCCCCTGCAGACCTTTTGACAGTTTTTACGACAAAATCCACACTCCTTTCAAACAGTGCTTTTGCCCGTCATCAGTTTCGTTTACTTTTGACGATACTCAATTATTATTTTCTGACATATCACAAGAAACCCTAATGAAAAAGCTCTTCGATGTGAACTCAAATGCTCAAGGATCTAATGGTATTTCAATTGAAATGATTCGCCTTGCTTTACCAGTCAGTGACCCTATTCTCTTGCACATCTACAGCGAATCTCTGCAGGTGGGAATATTCCCTGATGCCTCGAAAGAGGCGATTATTCGCCCTGTTCCTAAAATATCTAACTTTACCTCTCTCAAAGACTTTCGTCCTATATCCATCCTATGAGTTTTGTCTAAACCTTTCGAACGCATTGTCCATTAGCAATTTACTGCACACATTGAAACAAAGAATTTGATGGACCCAATGCAATCTGGGTTGAGTGCTAGGCATAGTACACTTACAGCTTTTCTCTGAGTGACTTCTGACCTTAATTTGGCAATTAATAGAAGGGGAATAACAGTCGTCGTCCTTTTTGACTTTCCTGAGGCGTTTGATAAAGTTAACCATAATCTACTAATGACCAGGCTCAAATCACTTCACCTCCCAAATAATAAGTGGTTTGAACCTCATCTAAGTAATCGTTCTGAAAAAGTAAAATTAGCTGTGGCCAGCGGTGTGTTTGATGAGATGTTGAGAGTGGTATCCCTCAGGCATCGAACAGAAGGATTTCAGTGTGCAGTGTTCAGTGCATCAGAGTGTAGTGGGTCGGTGGAGCGATTAAATGATTGAAAGCCTATCAGAATAAAGCCACGGTCCTGTAGATACGAGGCGAAGTTCCTACTGGAACCGAGCCCTCTGTCTACAGGATCTTACCTTGTTCGAGAGGAACGAGGCCTTTTCCCCACTGAGACTGGGACCTGTAACTCTCGAGGGAGGTTAACTCAGCTTCTCTTTTTTCTCGCTCGCCGCGAGGCCATTCCGTTACTGAGGCGGGCCCTCCGACTTGAGGGATGGTGAACGCATCGAATCAAATTCATTTTTCTCTTAGCTCAAAGCGAACGCTCCACGGGCTAACCGCTCGTAATCCACCAGCTGTCGAGCCGGAGTACGACCCGGCTCAACCGGAACTTTCTTCAGACGGGGTTCTAGTTTTACGAAATCGCGGATGACCAGGTATGCGGAATCCACGTCCACGAAAGAAAACGATAGAACGACCCCATGGAGCCCTCAACTAGTGGGCCAGGTGCCCACCCATATCAGCACCGACAGAAACGAGCGCTGGGCGCTCAACAGTCTCCTTCTCTCCCGGAAAGAGAAGCGAATCCGTTTCCGCCACAGCACGCAACGCTTCGCGTGTCCTGCTTAGGGAACCGGCAGAAATTCAAAACAATGCCACACCGTGCCCAAGTAGCCGCCCAAATAGCGACACCTTGCCGGCTAAACCCCGGCCAATTATCCTCACAGCCAACGCAACGACGGGCGTTGTAAACGCCGCTCGATCGCCACAACGGGAAGTCACAATCCCGCCCCCTCCCCGTAGCGCGCCACTCGCCTACTGGCGAGCGCTAGTACGAGCAATACGAACGCCGAATGTTTCAGTATCCACCTTTTCGGAACTGGACCACGAAGACCCGGAAGAGTTTCTAAACGGATGCGAGTTTTATCTTACAGAGGCCTCCATCGAGCCTTCACTATGGTCACGGATGGTGACAAAATCTTTAACTGAAAAGGCCTCAAAATGGTTCGAGGTCTATACAAATTTATCACTACCCTGGGCTAAGTTTAGAAACTTACTCCTGCAAAATTACGCCGGAGTTTCTGCCCAGAATAAGTTGCATATTAAGCTGTTTGCAGCAAAACAGAAGGATGAAGAAGCCGTGGGAGTATTTCTGCAAAAGAAATACCTCTTAGCCCTGCGTCTATTGCCAAAGTCTCCGGAGGAGCAAATGGTAGCCCTCCTCTTGGCGGCACTCAAGCCATCTATCAAGAAAGGCCTGCGTGCGGCATTAATAACCTCTTTCGAAGACCTGGTCGAGAAAGCCGTGCAGGCGGAAAGCGACGAGGCGGAAGAAAACTCTCGCAAAGCCAACACCACATCGTAATGGAAGAACTCATCGGCAGCCGCATCAACCAACAACAAACTGGCACCAGCCACACCGCACATACGCCCGCCCCCAGAATGTCATTACTGCGTGGGGCGGCATTTTCATAAAGACTTTCCACTAGTCAGAGAGAGACAGAATGTCGCAGTCCCGGGAAACTGGCGAGACCGGGCGATCTAGGCTTGTGCGAATGCCGCCCCAGTCACTGCCTGTGCACCACCATCATAAGCGCCGGTTTGGCCGATATCCGCAGCCTCCCTCGAGTCCCAGTTTTTTTAGGACAACGGGAGGTGATAGCTGAAATAGATACCCTGGCATCGGAGAATTTCGTAAATAAACTCGTTTTGACGGAGGACGAATTAAGGAACAAAACAGTTAGCCTCCCTCACGCGGCGGACGCCTGAAGCAAACCTCGTCCAACGTCCAGCACACCATTCAGCTGAAGGATGACTATCCTTTCCGTGAAGCACCCCGCCGGTACTCTGATGAGAAGCGTCAGTATATTGATCCAGGTAAGCGAGATGCTTCGCAACGGCATAATTGAGCCAACCACCTCAACCTTCAGCTCAGCCATCGTAATCGCCGGGAAGAAGGACGGCGATCACCGTTTCTGCATCGACTACGTCGGCTGAATAGAATTATGGTCGATGCACCCCAATGCCTACCCAGAATCCACGAGACACTTGAGGATCTGGGTACGGCCAAAATTTTCTCGACCTCAAGAGCGGGTACTGGCAGTTGTTCATGTCGCCTGGTTCCCGCCAGTATACCGCCTTCTCAACGCCCGACTTTTGTTCCTCCATATTGCATCAGCCATTTTTTATTTTAAAATTCTGACATCATACTTGGATTCAGAGCCCTCGAAAACGTAAATATGGAAAATTTTTCTAAATTTTTGCAAACTTTTGTTTCGCCATATTGGATCCGCTATTCTTTATTTTGTAATTTTGACGTCATATTTGGATTCCGCGTCTTCCACTTGTGTCTCTCCATATTGGAAAATTCATATTTAACCGCATTTTTCTCGGAAAGGAAATACGCTACGCTATTTTTCCTGGCATATTTGAATTCAGCATTAAAAAGTCTATAAAATATGATGTCTTGCACTAAACAAAACTTTTTCCTTTGTAGTTTTAGTACAATTTTGTAATTTTTGTCGAAAAATGACGGACTTTTCCCGCATTTTCTAGGTTAGAAAATTCAGTAAAACTTCTCTCTATAATTTTTCCTTATTATGCACTTGATAAGCTCTAATCTTGTTCGAAGAACATCAATTTTGGTCAATTTTTTCGAGAGATATTAGGTTTTGAAAGTAAATTTTGCAAAAAGACCCACTGTGCGACGCCAGTGCTCGTGGTATGGGGACAGTGCTATCCCAGTGTTTCTATCCAAATGAGTCCTTCGCTTATAAACATCTACCCTTTTATGTCCGTTATGCCAGGCCTACCCAGAGAGGGGAAATTTCGTCAAAACTGCTCAATCGCCAGATGGGATCTTTCCATCTCAATTGTATGTCGTTGCAGATTGTCTGCGACTCACAAATTCTATTTTATATAAAATACCATGAATAAAAATTTCTCGTGTTCACATGGAGTGTAAGAACCACCAGCGTCTTACCTCCGTCGGATCTTCGCATCCACGATCCTCATATAAATTCCTGGATTAAGTATCGCTGATCCTTCTGACATCCAGGGTAGGATAGGGGAAACTAATCCGGTCTGAAGAACAGATGGAAGGACGATAAGATGGATGAATCGAAAACGGACCTCATCGGCTGTCTTTCTCCCAAGCGTTGCGAATTATACAAACTAAGTTCGCGCGCGCCAGCTCTTCCCACGGATCATGTGATCCTTGCCTTTTCCCCATTTTTAGTGCTGAATTGCCAAATCAATAAGTGTCTTGATGTTTCATTTTGTCAATTTTAACTTTGCTTTCGATCCCCTTCCCCCACCCCCAAAATCCAAATTGTCCAAAGATTAATTGAGTAACATGATATTTTACTCCCCATGATTTTTCACATTTTTGTGATACCTAGTGATGACTCCTTCTTTTGGGAACCACCCGGGTTCCTTGGAATTATCTGAAGAACTTTGAAATTTTGAAGAATAAATTAACATATTTCAAATCCTTTAAAATTCATTGAATTTATTCCAATATATTTGAAAATACTAGGAATAAATTCAAATTTTGTAAAATTTCATTCGAAATTTCACTCATTTCTTTGATTGAAAATAAAACTGTTTTGCTAAAAAATCTTGGATTTTTTGGTGGAAAAATGTAACTGTCATAGGTTAGACTTCTTCATTTTAGTCAAAAATGAACAGTTTCAGTTCAAAATTTCAACTACCGTGGTAAAAAATCTCTTTTTTTTCAAATCAACTTTGTCAATAGAAACAAGTGATTATTCAGTCAAACTATCTTTAATTTTAAATAATGGAAAATTTAGATTTAAGTAATCAGGGTATTGCATCTTCTCCAATTAGGATAGAAATAAGAGCAAAGTACAAAATATTTGTTTTGTTACTCTATTATATTAAAAACCGTTGATGGAAAATAAAACAAAATTAAGTACAGTATTACCATTGAATAATGTATATATTCAAACAAATATTACATCAAATAATGTATTTTTTGTTGAAGGCTGTTATCATTCTTCACCGTCTCCTGGATTATTTGGGGGAAACAAGTGAGGATGATGTGTACCACCAGGAAATCCAGTCTGCAAGAACTGAAATGGGTCGCCTAAAAATTCCTCACCTGTGTTTAGCTGCTGAGGCGGGAAAGTATATTGATGTTGAAGATTATCAAGCGCTGTAAAAAAAAGAAGTTTTATGTCAGGCCTAGTTTAAGATATTACATAACACTAAAAAAAACAGTCTTGAGTGATACTAAAATGAGACCGCTGGTGGGAACTCAAATTCATTAATTTTACTTTGAGAATAACAGCATGAAGTTATCCAGTTAAAAAACAGGTTGCACAATAGTGAAAATTAGGTGTACCATAAAGAGTAGGATTTGCAGGTTCAGTATGAAATCCATGAGTTGTTTGTAGATTGGCCATTGGGGCAGATGACATCGCGAGCCTGCTTCTTCGGTTAGATGTGCCTGATCCTCTGTTCCTTCTACGATTTCTTAATTCCTGAGTAACCTCGCTCATACCAGGTGAGGCAAAGTCAGAATGGTATGCATTACCTCCAGAAGAATATTGGCCTTGCACAAGAAATATATTATTAAAGAATACTTTTGATTATTTGAGATTATATCGGCACATTTGAGAATACATATATCTGTGAGTACAAGGAATACTCGGAATATATATGCATTTTCTTGAAGTTCCACACGTTCAAAGTAATGGAGTTGTTTATTGATAACTTTGTAAACATGTGAAAGTGCTCAAATGTTTTTTTTAATTTTTCTTGGCAATAATAGATTATTGAAAGAAAATTATAGTGTATATTCTAAGATGTAGTTGGAATAATATTTGGGAACAAAATAGAATTGGTAAGAAATATTTCGTTAATTTGATCGTTTAGAACTCCAAGCATATGATTATATCGAAACAAGAAAAAATATGTGACAATATTTGAGTATACTTAAGAGTATTGTGAAATACTTAAGAATATTTGGGAATGTTTCAGAAAACATTTAAAAGAAATTCACAAAAGATATATTTTTTCTTTCTCATAGCTTTGGGATAGTAACATTTTACAAAAATTTTTAATTTATCAAATGAAACCTTCGTCAATTTGAAAATGTCTAATACAATGTTCTAGGCAATTGTTTTCATTATCACAATTCAAAGTTTATGCAAGGAGTTTCAGCCTAGTAGTTAAATTTTCGAATTGGAAAAGATAAATTTCCAACGGAAAATGTAATAGTTGGATTTTCAAAAGAATACATGAATTTTCAACTAACCGTGTCCACCTGGTGGAACATTAAGATCGTCGACAGTATGTCGTCTTCCAGAAGAATGGCCGCCACCAATTCTAACACTCAAACCAGGTGAAAGTCGATTCGACTCTTCATATGCTTCCTCGGTAATCGGATAGTTAACCACATTCCTAGTTCCTCTTTCATTCCCTGGATCGCTTGATAATCCTGTAAGAAGACTGCTGATATATACAAAACTCATCATATTTGATCCAAACGATCTATAGGTGTTGACCGAGGATCTACATTTGGAAAGTATTAAAATAATTATTATTATCATCAAATCATTCAAAATATAAAAGAATTTATCTATAATCTTCTAAATTTTTTCTGGAATTTTAAGAAAATTTGTTTATTCTTTTGAAACCTTTCAAATTTCAACCCAGAAGTTGTATTTCAAAAAAAAAAAAAAAAAGAAGATGCATTTTCAACGGAAAATAGAATGAATAGATTTTCAGTTTAAAACATGATTTTCAATAAAACAAAAGAATTTTATAACCAAATTCACTTGAGTTTTCAACTTACCAACATCAGGTACATGAAGTGACAATGATGAATGTCCCTCTAACTCGTCATATCCTTCATCGTTGAGCGGCGCATATTCAACAATTCCACCTGGCCACGGTGGCCTGTTTGGATTATATGAAGATTCTGTAAAAAGACTGCTGATGTATGCAAAACTCTTGAGATGTGATCCAAATGATCTGTAAATAGGCCAACTGCTCAGAGACGTGTACTTTCACATGACCTTAGAGCTAATAATATGCTGGAGAAATTTTGGAAAAATTCTGGTGTGTTCAACAACAAGTTTAGAATGCAGCAAAGATTTTGAAGTTCAAAAATATTCAGAAATGATATATTTCTGGGAGAAATGTCACTTAGAATAATCTCGAGTTTAATGAGGCAAGGTACGTTCCACAGCAGTAGAAAAAAGCTTAGAAAAAAAGTTGTAGGAAAAAGAGGATCCAAAATCAACTTTATATGGGCTCATATTTTCGTCTGAATTTGTTCAAATTTGTGCAACAAACTTCATTTCTTAAAAACTACCCCTCGATGCGGCTAACGTCATCGTCATGGCGGAGCCAGCGCAATATTTTGCCAGCCCCAAAAGTGTTCAAAACCAACTTTATATTGGCGCATTATTTTGTCTTGATTTCTTCCATTTTTTACAACAAATTTCAACCCACAAAAACTATCCCCTATATGGCAAACAATATATTTTGTTTGAATCGTGACAAAATTTATCAAAAATGAAAATTTTCTTTTCTCAGCAAAACTATGCGAGACTCGAAAAAAATGTTGAGAAAGAAAATTGTTCATCTCAATAATATCTACAAATTTATCCTGGACTATTTTTTTTATAATACTTTGAAATGAGCGAGGGGCTTACATTGATGTGTAAAGACAAAGAATAGAAAAAGAAGAAAGTTTTTGATGAGGAGTTGGAAAGTGTTGAGACAGAAGGGAACGTGTGGAAGACAATGAACAGGTTTAGGAAGCATAGAGTGTGAATAAGCGAGAAGATAGGGAGTTGGGAGTGAAGGGAGTTCTTCGAAGAAAAGTTTCAGGGCTCAGATTCACGGAAGAGAGATGTTAGCAGTAGAAGAAAGAGGAAGTAGAGGGGAAGAACTTGAATGACAAGGAGAAAGAGAAACAGATAAGGAAGTTGAGAAGGTCAAATGTAGAAGTGCGTGACAGTACAGAAAACGAAGCGTGGCTATTTAGTACACAAGATGTTACGGAGAGGCTGAAGGAGGTAGTGAAGAAAGTATAAAGGGGGAGAGGATTCCCATTAAGGTTGAGGGAGGGGCTAATGGTGCCACTGTACAAGGAAGAAGATAGGGATAGGCAGGAAAATTAGAGGTGGATCACGCTTTGGCATACGGCGTATAACGTATATGCGATAGTGTTGGCGGGGAGGCTGCGGACAGATATTTCGTGGTGGATAGAGAGTTAGCCGGGAATGGGGTGAGAGTGTATGCTTTTTTTGTGGACCTTGAAGCTGCGTTCCCTTCGGTGGATAGGGGGAGGTTGTGGCAGGCGATGAAGGAGCAGGAAGTGGGGAGAGGTTTTAATCGAGGGAGTAAGGGAAATATATGAAGAGGTGAAAGATAAGGTAAGAGGAGGGTTTAGGTATGGAATGTAAGATAGAGTTCGGAGTGTTAGGCGGAGTTAGACTAGGAGGTGCTGGAATTCGGTCATCCGTATGAAAATTACACAGTGTTGGTGGCAGGAAGCAAAAAGGACTCAAAGGAGATGAACAAGAGGTTTAGAGGATACCTGGATAAGAATAGGTAAGAGCTTAATGCAGAAATGTGCAAAGTTGTGGGGTTTAGGAGAGGAGGTGGAAGGGATCAGGGGGGGAAATGAAAGTGGAACGGATAGGCGGTGCGGAAGGTCAATTAGTTTATATACCTGGGCTCCTTGTTTCGGAGAAATGGGAAAATGGATGGTCACGTAGAAGAAAAAGTGAGGATGGCAAATGTGGTGATGGGGTAGGGCTGATGTTTTTGGGAGGAAAATGGAACTGATTAGCTCTCTAGTATTAAGTATGCTATTTTATGGAGTAGGGATGTGGGGCTGGAAGAAGAGTAAGGAGGTAATAAGGACACTGGAGAGATATGTAGGGTGCATACATAGGAATTCTTGAAAGAGACATTGAAATATATGAAAATAGGTACTTGCATGTTGGTGGCGCAAGTGAGAACGTGTTTGGTGACAGGTGGTGAGAAGATTTCAGGGAATTTGTGTGGAAGGTGAGAGTGGAGTGTTAGGGTGGAAGCCAGGGGGTGAGTAGCGTAGTGTGGGGTGAATTGGGGAGATAAAGAGTGGTTTTGGGCGTGAGAGTGAGGTGGGATTTAGGTAGATAGAGAAAGTGAGGTTAGGTTGGCAAGCAGTCGGGGGAGTTTGTGGTCGGGAGCCTTTGGCCTTTGAGGGGTCAAGGGTGGTTCTCGCAGAGTTAGCGGATGTTAAGGGAGAGAAAGTGGTGTCTATAGAGGCTGTGAGGAATAGAAATGAAAAAAAGGGAAATAAGGGGAAAATTTGGCGGCGATTATTCAGAGACTTCTGTCGGCTACGGTGGGTACTACATGGAGAGGTCCCAGTTACCGGCGGCAGAGCGGGAGGTAAGCAGTGAGAGTGCTGTCAGTGCTGCTAGTGAAATTGACGGGGAGGAAATTTTCTACGTGTCATGGCGGACAACAGCTCGTGGTTCGATGTCGAGTAGCGCGTCGGGAGAGGGGGAAGGCAGAATGGTGAAAACGTAGAAAGCAAGAAGGTAAGGGAGAGAGAGAGTCGAGCACAAGTGACAGGGAGGATCTCTTGAAGAGGAAGAGAGACAGCCGAGAGAGTCCGGACAAAAGCGAATCGAAGAGTCCTTTTAGAAAAAGCGTGAAAACGTGTAGGTCAACCCCCCCCCCCCCCCCCATGAAGGAAAAGTTATGCTGGTGGGCGAGATCAGGGGGTTAAAGGAGGACGTGAGGGGGATTAAGGAGCAGATGGAAGGCATGAGGGAGGACTTGAGAATTAGAGATGAGAGATGGGAAAAGGAGGTGAATGAGCTGAGGGAAAGGGTAGAAGGGTTAGGGAGGGAAAGGAAAGAGATAGAAGTTAAAATAAAGCAGATGAAAGAGAAGATCAGGTTGTGGAAGGAAAGGGCGAGAAAGAGACCTGAAAAGGTGCAAGGCAGGACTGTAGAAATAGAGGTAGGAGACGGGGGTGGGGGAGTGAGATTAAAGGTATTTGGGAGTGGGTAGAGAATATGGTAGAAGATAAAGTGAGGAAGCGTAGAATGAAAAGGAGGAGAGGGTGGATAGGGAAAAAATTAGTGCAATGAAGTTGAGAATGGAGAGAAAAGAGAAGGCAGACAGGAGAAATAATATCGTGATGAGAAGGTGGTAGGTAAAGAGTGGAAATAAAAAGGAGGGCGTGGAAGAGCTGCTACAGAGCATAGGGTGGGTTGAGACAGGGTAGGGAAAATTAAGTTGGAGGGGAAGAAGGTGAAGGAAGTGCCGGTTGTGGAGTTGGAGAGCTGGGAAGGAAAGTTGGGGGTTATGCGAAATAAGAATAGGATACAGGATGAGGGAGTTTTCATCGATCACGATTTGACGAGAAAGGAAAAGGATGTGCAGAGAATACTGTATGACAGGCATAGGAGGGAGAGTGTGGGACGAAGAGAAAGAGGTGTTGGAGGAAGTGCAGGAGTATTCGTTTTGTAAGAAGTAGGGGTGTGGGGGTAATGCAGGGTAGAGGAGAAGTAAAGGTGCTGTACTGGAACGTAGCAGGGGTAAAGAAGAAGGATGACGAGTTCTGGCGGTATATCCAGGAATTTGATGTTGTCGGAATGGTAGAGACGTGGGTAGAAAGAAAGGAATGGGATAGAATAAAGCCAAAGCTGCCAAGGGGGTATAGGTTGAGACTTCAGGAAGTGGTCAGAGTGAAGAAGAAAGGAAGGGCCATTCGGGGAATTATACCTGGAGTTAGACATGAATTAGAGGAAAAGGTTCGTGGAGATGAAGAGATGGACGGAGTGCGAATCAGGGAAATAAAAAAAAGAGGGATAACGAGTAAGTTCGTGACAGTGTACGATAAGAATGGGATGGAAAGAATTAAAGAAAGGGTGGAAGACCTGCTGAGTGAAAGAGAGGAGGGTATGGTGGTACTGGGTGGGGACTTTAATGCGAGGATGGGGAGCGAAGAGGGAATTGACATGGAAGGGGAGAGCTCCGAAAGGAAATCAAAGGATAAGATAATTAATAAGAAGGGGTAGATTCTAAGGGACTGGATGGAGGATAGAGGCTGGGCGATGACGAATGGTATGATCGCTGGCCATACTATTACTAGAGAATTAGCGAAGAAGGGTTTGAAAGTATACGCGTTTTTTGTCGATCTCAAAGGCGCGTTTTCTTCGGTGGATAGAGGAAGGTTGTGAGAGGCGATCGAGGCTAGGGGGTTAAGGAAAGGTGCCCGCTTAGCCCAACGCTTTTTGCGATTTTAATTGCTGATATGGAAAGTAAGCTGGAGGACGGGGTGGTAGGATAAGTCAGGATAGGAGGGGTTAGAATTCGATCGCTAGCGTATGCAGATGGCCTAGTGTTGCTGGCAAGAGGCGAAGAAGCCTCAAAAGAATTGATGAAGAGGTGGAGAAGATTCCTGGATAAGAACAGGTTAGAGCTGAATGCGGAAAGGTCCAAGGTTATGGTGTTCAGAAAAGGAGGGGAAAGGGATAAGGGACTTCTTATTTGGGAAGATTGGGGGAGTGGATGGTCACATAAAATAGAGAGTGAGGAGGGCAAATGTGGTGATGAGGCAGGTGTGGTGGTTGGGAAAGAAGTTATTCGCAGATGATTTTGGAAGGAGAATGAAATTGTTTGACTCACTAGTGATGAGTGTGCTATTGCATGGAGTACAGATGTGGGGCTGAAAGGATAGTGAAGAGGTGAATAGGATACAGGAGAAGTATGTAAAGTGGACACTGGGGTTGGCAGGCAAGGCGCCTAATTATATTGTCTGGAGGGAGACGGGGAGAACGAGTGTAGGGATTCTCGCGGGCAGTCGGGCGTGTAAGTATGAGGAGAAATTTCTGGAATAGGGGGGGAGTAAGCTAGTTAAGGAGTGTTGTTGGGAGGAGTTGAACAGGAGAGGGGGTGGGAAGATGGAGGTTGGAAGGGGAAGGTAATTTAGAAAGAACGAACTGCAGATGGATGATGTAAGAAGGATGCACGAGGAAGGATGGTGTATGAGTTGGTTAAGAAAAACAGCATGGAGAGAGAGAAGACAGCAGGAAAAGACAGAATAAGAGAATCAAGGTTCAACGGGAACTATTTCTGGATTATGCAAAGGGCGAGGGCGCAATATTGATGTGAGCAAGGAGAGAAAGGAAGTCAAGAGCTTATAGCGAGCATGAGATGTGGGTGCATGGAGGGTTGTAAGAGGTTCTGGTGCTCTAGGGAAAAGACGATGTGTGAGCTATGTGGGAAGGCGGATGCAAGAATGGAGCACTGCTTGGAGGAGTGCGTAGAGGTGGAAAGAAGTAGTATAAGCATGGGGCTATTGATGCATGGAAGGGGGGACAAAAGGGTTGTAGCATGGGTGAAGGCAGTGTTGGGCAAGATGGAGAAGGAGAGAAGGAAGGAGGAAGAGAATTGGAGAAGGAAATATTGTAAATGGAGGAGGAATTAAATATAAGTAAGCAGTAAATATAAGTAAACTGTAAATATTGTAAATAGTAGATAAGTATTAGTTATTAGCCGCGGAAGCAGAGTTTGGCAATGCGAGGTAAAGCGAGAGAGTAGGAACATGCGTGCGAGGGAAGGCGAAGCGAGAAAGGCAAGGCGATAAGAGCAAGCGGCGTTAGAGATAAGGCGCGGAAGGATGTTAGTTTTAAGGGTCAGTTTTAAGAAAATTCTGTTGAAAAAATGGAAGTGTAAGCAAGTCAATTGTTTGAGGCCAGCATGCTGAAAAATAAACGTTTATCTACTATATGAAAATATTTGAAAACATTTCGGAATACTCAGAATATCTGGAATATCAAGACTATTAAGGAGATCTGGGATACATAGGAAAATTGGCGGAAGATATGGGAATATTTTGAGAGTATATTAGAAATACCAAACTGGCAGGATTCCTAGGCTATTATTACGATACTCACCAATTCCTTTAAAATACAGCAAGGCGGTAAGCACAAGAGTCCCGGAAGCGGGCCTCATTTCCTTTTTGCGCAGATGACACTGACTCTGTCAGAATTTTCTACAGGGCAGCTGATGATTTTTCAGGAATTCTACAGCTGATATATATACTACCCGACTGACGTACATACGTAGATAGAAGAGTGGAAAATTGGTAGGGCTATTTACAATTAATAACTACTTTTCAGTTCGGTGGAAGAATATGATTGGCTAAACCAGTCTTTTTCATCTTTGATCTAGCTACAAATATTGTTTGATACGAAAAGACGCGGTGACGAAATTTATTACTTTAAGTGTAGCATACGGACAAAATAAAAATGAAAATGATGTATTATTAAATTTGTAATAATTTAAAGTTAAATGACGGCGTCTATTCGAATTCGGATACATTCGTATATTAAAAGTATATGATTTCAAAAACATTATCAATAAAAAAACATAAATTTTCAACTAAAAACTATCAACCTCTAACAAATCATTATATAGTTACGTTTTCAACAGAATAGTTTAATCTTCGACCAATAATATTATTGCTTAGAAAATTAGTTTAAATTTCAACCAAAAAAAGATTATTTCTAAATTAAAAGTTTACGAGTAGATTTTTTAATGAAAAAATAATTAACTTTCAACGAAAAATAGTTGTGTTTTCTGATTGAGTATTATTAATTCAGTTTGCATATGTACTTTGCGTACGTGCGTAGATAGCGGACTGAAAAATAGATAAGGATATAGACACGTAATCAATTTTTATTTATTTTCCTCGATATATTTTCCATCTTCCAAGAAAACGCTGACATAGTTAATTTGTCAATGCTTCATAAGTGCGTTATAGTTTGAAAACAAACGTCACACTGAAATAACTATTTGTACAACAAATAACAAATTTTAGACTATTTCAATAAAAAATCTAAAACTTGACAATATCATCCGTTAGAATATTAATTTGATGATAAACTAATTTTTCCTAAATACAGAATCTTATTAAGCGTATTTTCTCTTTATAATTTCGTATCTTCCAATAATTTTATATTAATCTGTATTAGAATAAATTTTATTTAATATGAAATATATTCAATATGAAAAACGTCAATAAGCATATTCAATTTGTTAGCAATTTTCTTATAGATCCTTGACACAATATGCAACTTTTTAATTTCGCGATATTTTCTCTTAGGAGGAGCGATTATTTTTTCACAGCCTTTCAAGCAATATATTTCCTATATGAATTCACGCTTTCTTCAATAATTGCAATTTCTTATGAAAAACTATAAAAATGTAGTTTAAAAATATTTTTTTTTAACTTTGTAGAAACAGTCGGAATGTAATGTTTTCAAATTGGCGACCGGCTATGTCACGTTTACAATTGCACAGTATGACCTTATTACCTTTCAATAGTGCTGATAATGCTGGATGATTTCGTTATTTCGCAGAAAGACGCTGATGCTCAAAAGTACGCCAAAATCGGTGTAGTTTTGAGTTGCAACAAAAATTGGCTTCTCACGCTCATTTTGAGCATCTAGGAAAATTTTCATCCACCTGTCAAGACGATTCTTTTTTGTCATTCCATTGAAAATTAGTCTTTTTCAGCTGAAAATTCAACTGCATTTTTAGAAATTGATGTATTTCGTAGAAAATATATTTAAATGACATATCAGGTAGATTTAATTTTTATTCAGTTTCAATTTCAACAGTAAATTATAATCTCGAATGTGCTATCGAAAGTATGAAGAAAAATCACTAATTGTTTATTATTTATCATTATTATTCATCAGCATTATTTTCATGTAAACTAAGTACTGAGTCAACCACATATCTTATATTTCATAGCATCAAGAAATTGTTTTGTAGGAATGTTGTAATCAAATACCAACGACTTTTTATTGCAATTTCACCTCATTCGTAAGGGATATTTGGAAACATAGTTATTACATAAAAAATGTGATCAGAAGGTATTATTATATTATCAATTATCGTTAAAAAACATGACAATACTTAGACATTCAGGCAGGCAGTTATGTCACGTCTACAACGTTAGAATATGACCTTCTTATTGTTTCTATAGAGATAAGACAATAACAGTTTGTTCAGAAAATTATTTTTGCCCAACTTCAATAATTATTATGTCGCTCTCAGTGAAAAATAGATAAATTTTCAAAAATTTGAGAAAGAACCGCAACTTTCTACCATCAAGCAAAGAGAAGATTATTGACAATAATGATGATTTTTTGAAACAATTGGAAACAATTGGAATGAACAATCGACAAGAAAAGTTCACGTATTGATTAATCACTGCAATCACTGAAGAATTAGTCAATACATTTTCGGATTGCTGGATGCAATCAGAAAAGAGATTCTTTAATTTGAAGAAAATTTCTTTTCATCAAAGAAAAACATTAATTCAAAGAAGAGCTTATTTGATTCTAAGAAGTTTCTCTTTATTCAAAGAAATGTTTTGTCTTCGAAGAAATTTTTCTTGATTCCAATGAGTATTTTTCTTCAATTTGAAATGTTATTATTCAATTTGCAATTATTTTCAATAAGATGGAGAAAAACTATCTTATAGAGACACTTTCTTTGATAATCTTAAAGTGTTATAAGATCTTTTCTTGAACTCTCGGGGGCCGCGGGGGGGGGGGGGGATGCTCAGATCACAGTACCTGAAACTCTTCAAAAAAATAATTTTCTCAATTGTCAAATCATCCAATTTGTGTAACTTTTTTGTTTCTGATTGTTCTTAATTGTTTATTTGTTTAAGTCGAGAAATCTTCCAGAACTGAATATAATGCAAAGAAAATCTAATTTCTGAGAAGTAGGGAATAACTATTTTCAAAAATATAAGTATGTTAAACCTCAGGAAGCTGAAGTAGAATTTTATGCGCATTGCTCCCTGCTGTTTGATCAAAAGCTTCTCATATCATATATGTGAGATTATCAATAGAAATAAATGTGAAATCATAGAACTTGTTTGGAATAGTGATGTGTTATACTAGACATTATCCAAATATGAAGCGAAGGCGGATAGACTTCTTCAAACATTATGTACTGATAATTGATTAAGGAACATTCTTTCAGTAATTACGCAATCTTTGTTCTTCTCTGCTCGTCTTCAACGTGAAGGTAGACAAACAATTCATAACTTATCCAGACGAAAATTAATAGTTTCTATACCATGCCACTTCTATTATACATATACATACTGACCTCCAAACACAAAATTTTTCAAAATTTTTCACTTTCCATAACATTGAAAATGATTGCAAGATTATTTTGAGTACCTCTCTACTCATGACTGGAATAGCACTTTTACTGAAAAGGATATAATTAGATTGGCTGAAATGACAAAAAGTAGTATTATTCAAGTCAAATTTTGTGAACTAAGAAACTTAGTATAGAAAAAAATCCGGAATTAATTTAATCAATATAATAACGATTCTATCAAAAACAGGAATAAAAAGAAAACATCTGGCTTCTCTTAAGACGGATTGGACTTATTCCATCTAAACACTTGGCTCCTGATAACAATTTCTCCCCTGCAGACCTCTTGACAGAGTACAAATTAGCTATGGCGAGCAGGCTGTTTGATGAGATGTTAAGAATGGTGTCCCTCTGGGATCCTACTTGCACCCAATTTTTCTAATAATTATATCTCTGAACTTGGTAGCGAACTTTGTCATTGCAAATTTCACGAATATGCTACGACTCAAGGCTTCACCTTTCCGGTCCTATTCCTAATCTTAAGAGCTTATTTCAGAAGGTACAGGCGGATATTGATCTAGTGATGCAGTGGGCCTTGACAAGTGGCCTCACTCTTAACTCTGCTAAAACTATGGCTATAATCATAGGAGCTGCTTCCTCTTCATCACTTGAAACGATTGCAACCCTACCTCCCTCCTTGATTTATGGACGTTTCATCGCCTCTATGGAATCTGTGAAAGATTTAGGCTATACTCTTAATCGCTCTCTCAATTGGAATGAACAAGTTGCGCATATTTCGAGGAAAAACTTTAGAGTCCTGCTACAGCTTGACAGGAATAAAGAATCACTTTTTACTTCTCCGCCTATCCTCGTAGTTAGAAGCCTCATCCTTCCAAAATTTGACTACTGCCGTGTGGTATGACAATATCACTGATGAAACAAATTCCAAACTTGAGCGTGCACTTAATGCTCGCATTCGGTTCATCTATAACATCCCCAAAAGTGAAAATATTACTCAGTTCCGAGAAAGAGCAGGACTCCTTCAAGCCGCCAAGAGAAGGCAATTTTTCACGGATAATTTGCTTTGTAGCCTATTCAGTAATGAAGCTCCACACTATTATCTCAACCTCTTCCATTTCATTGGCAAAAATTAACCGACATATTTTAAACTACGCGAAAGGAAAGCAGTACTAAAAATTCAGCCACACCGCACGTGAAAAGTGCAAGGGTATTTTATTATTCGTGGTGCTTGCCTTTGAAATCAATAGAAAGAATCACTTTAGAAGAATCCTTTTTTGTTACTTATTTGAAACATCAAATCCTACCATCGGAGTCACACATTGTTCCTTGTAAACCACAAATATTCTGAAAAATGGAATATAGTTACATCTTCAGCAAAAAAATTATATTTTTCAATTCAGAGAAAACGAATTTCCAAGAAAGTAGTTTTAAGGTTGAGAATAATTTAGACAATGAACAATTTATAAATGACACCATGGATGCACTGCAAAACAAGTTTAGGGTACCGCAGTATCTCCTCCGGATGGTGAGACATTACCTGCGGGATAGAGTGCTGCTGTACGACACCAGCGACGGTCTTCGGAAGAAGAAGATTACCGCAGGAGCCGCACAGGGATCGATTCTGGGGCCAGACCTCCGGAATATTTCCTAGGATGGTATCCTGCGTATGGAAGTGCCGGAGGGCACATCTCTCCAGTGCGTCGCTGGATGGAAGAACACGGCCTGAACCTGGCTTTACAGAAGACGGAGATCGTGGTTCTTATGACCAAGAGGATACAGACGTGCATCAAGCTACAAGTGGGAGGCAAGACGATTGAAACGCAGCAGGCGGCCGAACATCTCGGTATCCATCTAGATACGAAACTCACTTTCTGGGTGCACATACGGAAGGCAGCGGATAAGGCAGCCAAAATGACGACTAGCATCAGCAGACTCATGGCAAACGTTGGCGGATCCACATCGAGCAAACGCCGGTTATTGATGTCGGTAACCACGTCTATCCTGTTGTACGGAGCCGAAATGTGGGCGGACGCACTCAGGATAGAGAAGTACAGAAGACGCATGGTCGGTTTACAGCGGATTGAAGCGCAGCTAGTCGCCTGCTCCTATCGTACAGTTTCCGAGCCCGCGGTGCTGGTGATCACAGGGATAATCCCGATCGACCTGCTAGCGCGCGAAAAAAAGGTGATCTTCAGGAGGGAAGCGGAGGTGGCGAAAGTCGTCTCCAAAGAAGAATCCAGAGTACACACAATGCATCAGTGGAAAACCCGGTGGGAAAACGACCACAGAGGCAGGTGGAAGTTTACAATAATAAATGACCTCACTGCCTGGACTGGTCGATCACATGGAGAGGTGAACTACTTCCTGACACAATTTCTATCAGACGACGGATATTTCCAGGCGTACCTGCACAAAATTGGCAAAGTAAGGAGCCCTCATTGCAGGTATTGCGGCCCGTATAGAGATGACGCGTCACACATGTTTTTCACCTGTGATAGATGGATAGAGGAAAGTACAATGCTGGAAACAGACATTGGATGGATCAGCCCAGAAGACATCGTCGCCAAAATGCTGAGCAGCGAGGAGAGTTGGGAGAAAGTAGCTGCTTACGTTGAGGCAGTGCTACGGGAAAAGAAGAGGGAAGAACACCTCAAGTTCTTGAATAATAGTATTGCATCAGAGTGACCGACAGCGAAAATCCACAATGCCAAACCGAGAGGTCGAAGGCCGACGAGCCCGATGCGCGATTTCATCGCGCTGCTGAGGACGACGCGTACATCTTCGTTGGGACATGATGGTGGCTGGAATCACGAAGATAAGAAGAGGGAGAATAACTTTAGGGTTAATTTCAACATCAGCGAGATGATTGGCCGAACGCTCCAAGGGAGATAGAGTCAATTGTCTGAAACGAGAAGTGCCAAATTTTCTGGAACTACGATTTTCGGGCAGCAGTCTCCTTTGTGCACTCGAGACCTGACATTGTTCTCCAA
This sequence comes from Andricus quercusramuli, assembly GCA_932178445.1. Classification (NCBI taxonomy): domain Eukaryota; kingdom Metazoa; phylum Arthropoda; class Insecta; order Hymenoptera; family Cynipidae; genus Andricus; species Andricus quercusramuli. The sequence goes on along the minus strand of CAKNXH010000482.1, from coordinate 88,927 downwards.
GACTTCCAGAAACGAACTATATTCGTGATCGAATTCTCGTCTCCGTCCGAATACAACATCACTGCAAAGGAGAAAGAAAAAGAGGAGATGTATCAAGACCTTAAAAGAGAGCTGCAACGACTGTCCCAAATATTCGGTACAAGTAATTGTCCTTGTGATGGGTGCTCTCGGAGGTCCGAAACTATCACTGGTTCATAACCTCAAAGCCATACCCGCTTGCCAAAAATATCCCAAGCCTCTTGTGAGATGGATACTGGGGGCTGTTGACATTTTTAAGATGGCAGTTGCTCTCAGTCGGACTCTGGGGTGATTGTTTAACCCTTTTATTAAATTATATACAAATTTTCTAAAGCTTTTGAAAATTCTTTGGATTTCATAAAAATACCTGGAAATTATTCAAAAACCTTTCTAATTATTTGAGACTACCATAAGTCATTTTATCTAGTTTCAAATCTTTATAAAGTTTAAGATCTTAGGAAATATGTTGAATTATCTGAAAATCTCTCAAAATTTTCATGATTCTATGAAATTTCTGAATTTTCGTGAATAAATTCTTTGAGAAAGAAGAATCTCTGGGAAATTAAGGAATTTGAAGGAATGCTTGAAAACTGCTTTGCATTCTTGAAATCCTGTGAAATCCCCTGGGTGGAAGAATTTTTTAGAAGAAAGTTGAATTTTAAAAAAAGAACTTCTCTAAGAGAAAAGATGAATTTTCAATTCAAAAAGACGAAATTTTCAACAAATTATTTGAATCTTGAAGCAATAAAATGAATCTTTAATAGAGTAGTTTTAATGTTCAATTTTTAAATTTACAATAAGGAAGAATTAACTTTCAACGAAGAATAGTTCAAATATTTGTATTAGGATTCATTAATTCAGTTCGCATGTTTACTTCGCGTACATAGGTAGATAGCTGACTACAAAATAGGTGAGGGTATATACGCACTTAGTAACTTTTTATTTATTTTCCTGGAAATTGTTTTCAATCATTCAAATGTAGACTGATATATCGATGTTTGCAATGTTTCTTAACTGCGTTGTTGTTTTGGAATAATTTACCAATTTGGATTTAGCATGAGGAAAAAAGTTATGCAATTAAAATAACCTTATTCAGGAACTTATTTTCGTATTTATTCAAGCCTATGCTTATTGAAAGCAAATAATGTTCATAAATTTCATCAATATAGATCAATTTTCAACCAGAAATGATGAATTCTCAAACTATAATGACGAATTTCTATCAAAGGAAGATATTTCGTTCAAGAAAGAAATAAAATTAAACAAGATTGTTGAATTTTCAATTTGAAAAAACGAATTCCCATTAAAAAATATCAGCTTTTAATGCAAAAGTTCATCTCCAATAAATATTTGAATTTTGAACCAAGCAACACCTTATGAAAAAATTTTCGAATTCATAATGCGAAAAAACCTATATTTTACAGAATACATGAAGTTTCAAGAAGAAAATTTAACATTCGACCAAAAATGGAATATAGATATAGTTTCAGTGAAAAAATATTTTTTAATGAAGAAAAAACAAATTTTCAAGCAAATAGTTTTATTTTCCACCAAATAAATGAATTTTCAACTGCAATTATGAATATTCAACCAAATAGTGGAATTTTCAACTAAAAAAGATGAATTTTCATCTAAATTTTCAATCAAATCACCCTGAAGAGATGAATTTTCAAACCAAAATGAAAAATTTTCAAGAAAGGAAGATTTTCTGTGAAAAACAGATCCAATGAGGATGAATTTTCAACAGAATTATTTAGTTTCGAATTCACAAAGTCAAATTTTCAATTTAAAACCTTTTCTATAAAATTCCTTATTTTTTGTTAAAGAATTCGTTAAAACGCAAGGATTTTCCGGAAATCAACGAGTTCTAAGCAATTTTTCAAAAATGCTTGAAATTGTTCAAATCCTGCGAAATCTCCTGAAACGAAGGAACTGCCAAGTAATATGAATTTTCAATATAAAAAGACAACATTTTCAACAAAGCAGTTGAGTTTTCGACCCAAAAATGACTTTTCAACAAAATATCCGAATTTTTAAGGGAGAATGAATTTAAAAAAAAAATGTGTTACAAAGATGATTTCTATCCAAGAAGATAAATTTTCGAAGAAGGAATATTTAATGATCAACGAAACAGTTTAATTTTTAAGAAAATAGTTCAATTTTCAACCGAATAATTGAGTTTACAAATAAAAGAGTATAAGCCTGAAAAATATGATTTTATGACAAGAAAGTTGAGAGTTGAGAAAAATAATCCAATTTTCAAATAAATTATGAATCCTGATAAAAAAATTAATTCCGAACCAAGAATTCTAACTCTCAATCCAGTAGTTTCTTTAATGAAAATAGATGAATTTTCCCCAAAAAATATAATGATAGAGGATATTTTAACGTAAAAAGATTTCAATTTCAAATAAGATAAAGTTGAATGAAATAAAAAATACGAGATTTCAACCAAATAGTAGAATTCTCCTAAAAAAGTAATTAATTTTTAAACATGATGTTGCAATTTTACAAAAAATGGAATTTCTGCCGAAAGAGATAAATTTTCAAACAAAAACGACGAATTTTTTACAAATAGTTGAATTTTTAGCAGAGAAATATTCTTTGACCAATAGAATAGAAAAGCTTTTGAACAAATTGTTGAGTTTTAAAATCAGTAAGACAAATTCTTCTGAAAAGTTAAATCTTTAGCCAGATGGATGTATTTTCTACCAGAAAAGGTCAATTTTCAATTGAAAATGAGATCTAATTAAATTTCCATGGAAAATTGTTGAATTTTCTTTTTTGAGATTTTCAATTCAGTTCGCATATGTATTTTACGTCACAAAAGTAGATAGCTGATTGGAAAATAGATAAGGTTATATACGCAATTCATACATTTTTATCTATTTTCCTTGAAGATTAGACTGAGATACATAGGTTTTCAATGTTTCATAACTGCGTTATAGTTTGATAATGAGTGTGTCATAAGAATAACTATTTGTGTTCTTTCATAATAATATGAAAAAAGAATAAAAGCAATAATAATAGTTACTGCTTTGGGCTGGAAAAATCATACTTATTTACAAACCTCATATTTTTTATCATACTTTATCAGCACAAAACTGTTCAGAGTCTCAATCCCCTAAAGTAAAAATTAACACATTTTGCATTTGTATATTTGAAATTTCAAATAGTAATTTATCCCTCATCAATAATCGATAGAAAGATATAATTCAAATAAGATTTATTTCATTGAGGACAACCACCATAAAATGCTTCTATTGCAATTCCTGAAAACAGGAATTGCAATAGATTGCTATTGCTAAATGTAATCAATCATACAAGAATAACTTTTGTACAATTTGTGCGAATCAGTTTTCAAATGAATGGACAATTTATTTTGTTCTTTGATATAACACATTTTCATGAATTCTCTCTTTCTCTCATTACCTTCACTATGAGAAGTTTCAACATTATACCAGTAAAATCATGGTCAACATCAACAAAACCCTCTCGTATGTCTAGCAATAACATTCTTATAACAACGTGCCCAACGTGGCACGTAATTCATCTTACAGATCTTTCAAGTGATCTTGTAAACATCACCTTCTTTTAATTTATATGAAGGATCTTCACCAAGAGTTAATACTGATTTACAAAAAAAAAGTGATGACTATTTGACAAGACCAGTTTATCCCTATGTATTTTGACACGCTCAATATGAATCGGAGGTCTATCTACCTCCATCACGTCAGGTTCAAGGGCATTCCACAGTCTAATACAGGAAAAGTCGTGCAATGAACTTCAAAAACATTTTTGGGGTCGCTGAATCCGAACCCGTTGTTCGTTTGATTCCTGAAGGTCAGTTGAAGGTCATTTGAAGGTCATCTTTAGATCAAAATAACAGAAAATGCATTTTCTGAAGTTCAAACAGTGGATATATGATAGGTCAACCTAAACTGTTAATCTGATCGTTTCAAACTTAGGGAAAAATGATGAATTCAGATGAGTCCAACTTGTTGATTTTTCGGGCTGGTACACATCAGGATTTTTTGATCAGGAGGCTTTGAGCTATGTCATATTGAAATTTCAGCCAATTAGACCGGGACCGGATTTTAATGTAAAGTGTGCGGGGTACACTGAGTTTAGCAAATTGAATCCAAAAGATGTGTCGCTGGTGAACTCCAGCAAGCCAAAGAGAATACCGCCTTCAAATCATTAAAGACGCAACGCAGAAGTGGAACGAGCGAACACCTGGTTCGTCAGCTTTTAAAATGACCTTAAACTGACCTTCAGGGATCAAAAGAACAACGGATTCGGATTCCGCAACCCCAAAAAGGTTGTTGAAGTTTATTGCACGGCTTTTCCTGTATTCGACCTTGAAATGCCCTTGAACCTGACGCGTTGAAGGTAAACGGATGTCGGATTTCGATTCGGCTACCCCAAAAACATATGTAAAAGGTTTTTGAAGTTTATTGCACAGCTTTTTTTGTATTTGACCTTGAAATGACCTTGAACCTACCGTGATGAAGGTAAATAGACCTGGGATTCATATTCAGCCCATCAAAATACATAAGGATGAAGTGGTCTTGTCAAATAGTGATCACCTTTTTTTGTAAACCAGTGATAATAAATTTATTTTAAATGGTATACGGGAAATAGTATGAATATTAAATTTTTTCAACATAAATTCAATAGTTTTCGAAATTTGACCAAAACACGGAAGAACTATATTCTCTCAATTTCTTCTGTTTATCTGTAGATGAAATTTTACTTTGTTTATTCATGACTTATTGAATTCTAATTGCGATATTTTGCTCAATTAACTTTTGTGGGTAATGACGAAGAAGTATATGCCTAACAATATTCGAATTCTCTTTGTGGAATGAAATGTGGGACAAACCCAGAGCTCTGTCAACTAAGTTTTTGATTACTGCTATTTTGTTTTAAGAAGGATGACCAAAGAGAAATTCAAAATTCTACCTGAATGTGTATGCACATTAAATATACCAATTGTTCATAATGTAACCATCCTGACCTTTAATCACTTCTATGTCCAGAAACCTGATTTTATTTTTTTTCTATTTCATGGGTAAATTGAAGTTTTGGATGAAAGCTGCCAGAAACATCAGTAACTGCCTGCATCTTTGCTAGGGGTACACATGATGAGGTATCATCAACATATCGAGAGAGAAAAGGTAAAACAAAATCTGGCTTCTTGAAAGCAGAGACCTCCGAATCTTCCATAACTATTTTTGCTAAAATCGGATAAATAACTGAACCTATGGGACCAAACTTTAGCCTATGAAAAGATCCATTGAATTTAAAATAAGTTGAGTTCCTAATGAAAACTGTCCCTTTGATAAAATCTTTTTGACTTAATCGAGTACGTGTTCTTACATTGTCTCATCTATTTAAAATTACCTGTTTAACTAATTCACTTGGAAACATTGCAACAACATCCAAAGAAATCATTACATGGTCATCAGGAACAGTTTTTCTAATAATAATTTTTTGGAATTCCCAACTATTTTTATTATTTTATTTTGAAGTTTTAGAAGAGTCTTTACGTATCAACTTAAAATTTTGTTCTAAAAATTCCGTGGGAGTGTTAATAGTTAAAATAACTATTCTCAAAGAATAGCCATATTTATGAATCTTTCTCAAACCATAACATCTGGCAAGATCTATGTCTTCGGTCTTTATATCAGTTCATCTTATATCATTTCCTAAGAATTCTTTTTTTCTCTTATGGTCTAGAATCTTGAAATTGTCTCTTCTTAATTGTACTAACGGATTTTCATTCAATAAATCAAAGTTATCACTACTGGAGATTAAATTCTCCATATCCTTAATATAATCTGATTTTTGCATACAAACTATACTATTGCCTTTATCAGCATTCATTGAAATCACATCAGGGTTGTTTTTAATGTAACCTTTCGTTATGATGAAACCTTCAGAAATTTCACGATCAATACTACTATTGTGCAAACAATTCTTGTCAACAAAAATTTTTGCAACACACAATTTGAACATGACTTGAAGATTCCCAAACTCTTGATGCTGAATTTACTGATAAAGGATGTTTCAAATCATGTAGATTTTTTTAAAGTGAAAATTTCCAGAATTGGAAGTGAAGTAGAAGTATGCTTACAACAAGATCAAATCACTAATCTCTTAAAACATCAGATTTTCCTTAATCGAAGATTTGTAGGTAATGATAAAAAACATGAGAACAAGCTTTCTAGTTTGATTGATCAACAAACTAATGTTCTAGAGCAAAATTTGAATTCACACAAGATCTTTGTAGGAGAAGATAGGGATCCTTGGTTTGTCAATTTGGTAGATATTCAAATTCTTGATTCAGTTGCAGATATTCTCAGATTAGGTAAAGGTTTCAGTAACCATATGATGAGAAGTATATCGAAACAAATTATGGAAATGGTCGAAGATGTTGAATCAAGTATACACAAAATTTCAATATTGGAAGAACAAGATTTCCGAAACAAGATTTCACACTTATCAAAGACCTTTTTTGATAAGAATTGTTTGCACATCAGTAGCATTGATCGTAAATTTCTGAAGGTTTCCTGATAATGAAAGGTGACCTTAAAACAACCCTGATATGATTTGCATGAATGCTGATAAGGGCAATATTATACTTTGTATGCAGAAATCAGATTATGTCAAGGATATAGAGGATTTACTTTCCAATCGTGATCACTTTGATTTATTGAATGAAAATCCGTTAAAACAATTAAGAAGAGACACTTTCAAGATCCTAGACAATTAGAGAAAGAAAGGACTTTTAGGCAAAGATATAAAATGGACTGATATAAATACCGAAGACACAGTTCTTGCAAAATGTTATGGTTTGAGAAAGATTCATAAAGATGGCTATCCTGTGACAATAGTTATTTCTACCGTTAACACTCCCAAGACATTTTTAGAACAAAACTTCAATGTGATACTTGGAGACTCCATCACAAATTCAAAATACAATATTAAAAATAGTTCGAAATTCCAAAGAATAATTATTCAAAAAACTGTTCCTGATGAACATATAATGATTTCATTGGATGTTGTCCCAATGTTTCCAAGTATGCCCCTTGGATTAGTTGAATAGGCAATTTCAAATAGGTGGAACAATTTAAAAAGACGTACTAGATTCAGTTAAGAAGATTTTATCAAAGTGTTAGATTTTATTATAAACTCAACTTTTGTTAAATTCAATGAATCTGTTCATAGGCAAAAGTTTGGTACTCCCACAGGTATAGTCGTTTCTCTGATCTTAGCAGAAATAGTTATGGAAGATTTGGTTGTCTTCGCTTTTAAAAAGCTAGATTTTGTTTTGCCCTTTCACTTTTGGTATGTTGATGACACCTTATTATGTGTTCCTCCAGTATTAAAAAACAAAATATTTTGTCTATTAGTTCGAAAAATAAATTAAATAAATCAAACATAAATTATTCTAGTATGATTCATTACATTTAGCACATAGGTTGAACTATGTTCAAGATACCTGGTGGTAATAGCCATGTACCTCAAAGGAGTAGGAAGGGTAGTATTCGGATCAGCTTATTTTCCTTATGTCAGCAATACCAACCCACCAGTGGAGGTACGTACACTGGTGGAATATTACAAGGTAAGGGGTATTCCTTTTCTGCTGGGATGCGATGCTAATTCCTACCATACTTGGTGGAACAGCACGGGGAACACCCCGGCGTTCCGTAATTCGGTGAGGCAGGAAGTCATGGACATCACTCTCTGCACGAGTAGCTACAGGGATAATATCGGGAAGTGGAGGGTTTCAGATGAACCCACTCTCTCAGATCACTCACAGAACTGAGATTTGCACTTTCAGAGGTTCCCAAGTGTATTCGAGACGTGGATACCCTGAAGATGGCAGCGCAAACTTTCACGGAAGCCATCAGAGCTACTTATGGAAGTAATCGTCGGCCAACAAGAGTGCGAAAGGCTAGGGAGACACACTGGAGGAATAGGAAACTCGAAGAGCTTCGCAAGGAAACCAGAGAGAGGTTCAAACGTGCCAGTAGTGTCAGAAGGAGGTAACTGTCGACTTCATTCACAACCATAAGGCATGAATACAGGGCTGCAATACGTAAGGAAAAGCAGGAAAGCTGGACCAACTTCTGCACAGAAATCGAGAAGGGAGCTGAGGCGGCTAGACTGTATAGGCTCAGAGGCACGCCAAGTCGTCTGCGGCCCAACTGGGCCCGAAACGGCGGCTAGTCAACGAGATTGTCGCCCCCGCCAGAGTCAGGTGGTCCCTGAAATCTGTCAGTTCTCACAAGTTTCCCGGACCAGATGGCATGTATCCAGTTCTCTCACAAAGGGCTGGAGAGGTCATCATAGGGCCGCTAGTGAGACTTGCTCGGGCTAGTCTGACGTTGGGATATGTTCCGACCGCATGGAGGGGTACGAGAGTAGTCTTTATTCCGAAAGCAGGTAGGATCGGTGATACTTCACCCTGGGATTTCCGGTCCATTAGCCTAACATCTCTCCTACTAAAAACAGTGAGAAGACTTGTCGATAGATATATCCGCGATTAGGTCTTGTCAAGTAGGCCACTCCACAAGGAGCAACACACTTACAGGACTGGTCACTCGACGGAGACGGCCCTAAGTGGAGCAGTAAACTCAATCGAAGGTCAACCGAAGGAGAAATGCCTCACGATTAAAACCTTCATGGACATCGGAGCAGCCTTCAATAACACCTCTGGAGAGGTGATCAGGGCGGCCATGACTACACATGGTGTGCCTATGGCAGTCGTGGAATGGACGTGCCGCATGTTGGCCAACAGGAATCTAACTACGACGAAGGGTGATGCTTCACAAAAGAGATTGGGTCCTACGCCACAGTTCCACAATCTGACATTATGGCCATACTCGAGTGCGCCTACAAAGCAAAAGAGTATGACAATAAAAGGAACATTCGTATCTGCTCAGACCGCAGGGCTGCTATATTGGCCTTGAATGGAACGACGACCACGTCGCTATTAGTATGGGAATACTTTGAGGCACTACATATGTTAGCTAAAGAAAACCGAGTCACTCAGCTATGGATCCCTGGACACAGTAGTATCAAGGACAATGACATATCGGACAGGCTAAGCAAACTAGCAGCAGGAAAATCTTGAATAGGTCCGAGCCAGTTGCAGGTATTTCCAGCAGGTCAGTCACTGAAGAAATTAACAGTTTGCTGACTAAGGAACATCAGAATGAGTGGGATTTGATCTCGCAGAGTTAATAATAATAAGATTTGAGAACTTCTTGAAATAAATTAGGATATCTCACATCCTTTACAATTTCTTCAATTTATTCAAATAATCTAAAACAGCTAAACTACGGTTTCTTATCTAAAAAAGCGAATCGTTTTGATCAGAAGGTGAGAATCATAATAACTTGCAACGGTTTAATATGACGGAGTATACTATGTAGAAAAATCAGTTGAAACTGAATAATTTAATGGAAATTAGCCGATATTAACTAATTCGAATGCTGAAGCGTTTGCTTTGTCAATAGAAATAACTGATTATTCAGTCAAAATATATTTAAGTTTAAATGATGATAATTTTGATTTAATCAATCAGGGTATTGAATCTTTTCTAATTAGGATAAAAAGAAGATTCAAGCACAAAATATTTCTTTCATTACTCTATTATATTGGAGGCAGTTGATAGAAAATAAAACACGATAAGTACGGTATTGCCAATGAGTTATATGTATATTTCGAAAAATATTACATCTTTTAACAATAAGGGCTGTTAACAATAACATGGAGGGTGACGTCAAGGAGCTTAAGCTTCAAATTATTGTTTTTTTTATTGATTCAGTTACTCATCATTTCCACCGTCTTCTGGAGGATTTTGAGGAAAAAAGAAAGGATTGTCTCTACCACCAGGAAGTTCAGGCTGCATGAAAGGAGTAGGGTCGCCTATAAATTCTTCACCTGTGTTTATTTGCTGAAGCGGGAAAGTGTGTTGAAATTGACGATAATCAAACCCTGTAAGAAAAAAGAAGTATCATTTCAGGGCTGGTTCAAGGTATTGAATAAGACTCAGAAAAAAGAGTCTCGAGTGATACTAAAATGAGACTGCTGGTGGGAACTCAAATTAATTAATTTTACTTCAAGAATAACAGCATTAAGTGACTCCATTCAAAAACAGGTTACACGAAAAATAATACCGTCAAAAAGAGATCTCTAGTTTTTAAAACTAACTAAGGTTCAGAACTTCCTGAATGACCCTCGCAAAAGTGAGAATTAGGTGTACCATAAAAATCAAGACTTGCAGCTTGAGGACGATAGACATCAGTTGTTTGTTGTACATTTTCTGCAGATTGTCTCCCCCGCCTGCCTACACCGCGAGAAGATGTGCCTGCTCCTCCTCTGGTTCTTCTACGATTGCCAGAAGGTGAAGTTACGCTGGACGTCTCCTCATGCACTTGTGGAAGTCTGTTTTGTTGCATGCGTCTTCCAACTGGTCCAAGCTGGGTTGGTGCATAAGCTGTGCTATCACTACTTTCTGGTGTGCTAGAACTACTACCATGTAGTATCCCCTGAGCCAATCTGTTCAGATTAGCTGCGGCATATTGATTTCGCCTGTGTTGCATAGTTCTTCCAACTTCGGGTATTCCTTCAGCTGTGCTCTCACTGTCTGAACTCCCGGAAATACTATGATCTCTGAATTGCCGCAAAATCCTGTTTATACTAGGTGAGGCGAAGCCAGACTGAACTAGATCACCTCCGGACCTGACAGTACTGATTTCTACATTTTCCAAATACAAAACAAATTATTATTACGGGGGATTGACCACATTCATTCAACGTGCACGAGGAATATATTATCAAAGAATACTCTTGATTATTTGATATTACATCGGCACATTTAAGATTAAGATTTAAAATTGCAAATAAATGGTGGTGGCATGGTTTTTAAAATAAAAGGAATCAATGAAAAAACAAAACCTAAACATTTGAAAAAAAGTGTTTGGAACCAAATTTTGTGTTGGAAATTTGTCTGTTTGTTTGAAAAGTAATTTTATGGAAACATAAAACAGTCCTCAATGAATATTATTCAACTTCAAGGATCATCCGATTAAAGTTGGTTGACGCTTTTTAACAAAATTGTTTAATTTCCAACGGAGAATATTAATTTCCAACCTAAAAGTTGAATTTTTGAACCAAAACATGTATTTTTAACCAAAGAGAATAATTTCCTATCAAAAAAAGCCGAATGGATTTTCGAAGAAATACATGAATTTTCAACAAAACGGCTAATTTGGAACCAAGAAATGACTGACAAAAATGTTGAATTTTATACTAAGTAGATCAATTTTGGACCAATTATTTTTATTTTGAAGCTTTCAAAGATTATTGAAATTTTTAATCAAACGGGATGAATTTTCAAACCAAAATGACAAATATTCAATAAGGGGAGATTTCCCAGTGAGGAAAGAAAGAGATTTGCACAAAATCATTAAAATTTTCATCTAGAAAGACAATTTCACTACAAAATACATGCATTTTTACCAAAAAATAATAATATTGTAATAGTTTGATTTTTAGTGGAAACCTTTATATTCTGTTAAACTTTCAATAGAATAAATGAATTTTCCACTTGCCGAGTCCTTGTCTTCGTACTAAAAGATCGTCGGCAGATCGTTGTGGATGTTGGCCTCGAGGAGGCACCCCACGACTTGTACCACGCTGGCTTGTTGTACGTTTTCCACTGCTCCCCGCGACTGCTTTTCCCTTTCGCTGGTATGGATCTTGTGAAGATTCTGTAAAAAGACTGCTGATATATGCAAAACTTATCATATCTAATCCAAACGATCTAATATCGCCACAAAAAATTGGCAACCATCGACTTTGGAAGGCAGTAGCCCCACAGAAAAAAATTTTCAGAGCTGTTGAACAAAATACAAGAGAAAATGCTTTAAATAGGCCCACTGCTCAGAGACGTGTAATTTCACATGACCCCAGATCTAACAATATGCTGCGAAAAATTCAAAAAGATTTTGGTGTCTTCTACGACATGGTCACAATGCAGTAGAGATCTCAAAAATTATGAAAATTCAACAAAGTTATATTTCTGCGATAGAAGTCACTAAGAATAATATTGAGTTTAATGAGACAAGGCGCGTGCCACAACAGTGAAAAAGGGTAAGAAAAAGGCGTAGGAAAAACAAAGTGGAAAAAAAAAGTGGTGGGTAGTAGTTTCCCCCAGATATTTCTATGACCTTTCCTAGCTCGGCTGGGCCGTCTCAAAACTTTGAGATGGGCTGCGCACATCTCTCCTTATGCAAAATTTCAATATTATGATACAGTATCAATTTTCACAGAATGTGGCGTTTGGGGGAGGAAATTTTCCGCACGGCAGGGATTTTCGAATTGTACGCTACCAGTGCGTGGCCCGGTGTCGAGCGGCTCATCGAGGAAAGGGAAAAAGCGGAACTGTGGGAACGAAGAAAGCGAGAAGTCGAAGAAAGGATCGTCTAGCTTAAGTGAGGGGGAGGATCTTTCGAAGACTTGAGGATTAGGGATAAGAAATGAGAAAAGGAGATGGAAGAGCTGAGGGAGAGAGCAGAAGGATTAGAGAGGAAGGAAGGGTTCGTGAGGAAAGAAAAAGAAGTGAAAACGAAGCAGCTGGAAGAGAAGATTTGGGTGGGGAAGGAAAGGATGGGCAAAAGCTTGAGAAGGTGGAGAGTAGTTCGGAAGTGGGAAGTAGGTGACAGGTGGACGAGCCAGAAGAGAGGTGTCTGACAGATGATAGAAGAGAAAGTGGGAAAGCGTAGGAATGAAAATGAAAGAGGGTGGGTAGGAAAAGAATAACGGTAATGTAGTTGACAATGGAGAGAAAAGAGAAGGCAGACAGAACAAATAATATTTTGATAAGAGGGTTGAAGCTGAAGAGCGGAAAAGAAGGGAAGGATGGAGAAGCGCTGCTACAAGGTATAGGATGGGCTAAAGGCAAGGTATGGAGAGTCAGGCTTGGGAGGAGAAAATAGAAGGAAGTGGCGGTTGAGGAAATGGATAGCCGGGAAGTGAATTTGAAGGTAATGAGAAATCAAAATTGGATGAAGGATAAGGAGATTTTCATCGATCACGATTTGACGACGAAGGAAAGGGAGCTGCAGAGAATTTCGAACGACTGGGTTAGGATAACGGGAAGTGAAGGGTGAGAGGCGAAGATGTGGTATCGTTACTTAGAAGTAGATGAGGAAATGTTTGTGTTGGGCGAGGAGGAAGAGGTGCTAAAGAAAGTGCTGGGGAATTTGTTCAGTATAAAGCAGGGGGGGTAAGGGGTCAAGCAGGGTGGAGAAGTAGTGAAGGTACTATACTGAAATGTAGCAGGGGTAAAGAAGTATCAGGAGCAGTTACGGAAGGTACGCTTTGAAAAGGAGTCGGTGGATGAGATATGGAAGGATTTGAAAGCCACCCCCAAAGGGGGGGGGGGTGCAAAAAAAGGTATTTAGAAAGGAGAAGGAAGAATTGGTAAAGTCGTGGTGCGATAGGAAATGTACAAAATAAAAGCAAATGTGTAGGGAAAGTAGCAACAAGTCAGGAGAGGAACTGCAAAAAGAAAGAGAAAGTTGGAATGAGGAAGGGGTTTGTGTTTAAGGAGAAAGAACAGGAGAAGAAGAAGTAGCTTTCATCGGATTTCAAAAGTGTTAAGACACAGGGGGACTTGCGGAAGGTAATAAATAGGTTTAGGAAGCATGGAGTATGAATTAGTGAGTAGTTAGGAAGTAGGGAGTGAATTAAATTTTCTAAAGAACCGTTTCAGGGCTCAGATGCAAGGAGGGGAGATGTTGGAAGTAGAAGAAAGGAGGAGTAGATGGGGAGAAGTTGAATAACGAGCAGATAGGAAAACGGATAGGGAAGTTAAGGAGGTTAAATGCTGCAAGGCTGAACGGTGCAGATAACGAAGCGCGGCCATTTAATACACAAGAGATTATGGAGAGGTAGAAAAAGGTAGTGTAGAAAGTATGGAGGGGGGATGTGTTCCCACGAGGGTGGAGAGAGTGATTAATAGTGTCACTGTATAAAAAAAAGATAGGGATGGGCAGGAAAATTATAGAGGGATTACGCTCATGTATACAATGTACAAAGTATATGCGATTGTGTAGGCGTGGAGGCTGCGGTAAGGTGTCGAGGAAGAAGGAATATTACCGGAGGTTTATGAAGTGGAAATCGCGTTTGGTTAGGAATACGTCTGATTATATTGTTAGGGGGGAAGCAGGAAAAAAGAGTTCAGGGATTCTAACGGTGAGTTGGACGTGTGAGTGTGAGGAAAAATTTTTGGAAGAGGGGGTAAGTAAGCTGAATAGGGAGTGTTGGTGCTTCTGGCTGCCTAGGGAGAAGAGAATATGTGAATTGTGCTGGAAGGGGTATGCAAGGATGGATCTCTGGCTGAAGGATTGCGACGGAGTAGGAAGGAGTGAGGTCAGCATGGTGGTCTTATTGCATGCTAGAGGGGACGAAACGACGATCGCATGGGTGAATGGGCTGTTGGAGGAGATAGAGGAAAAAAGAAGGGAGGAGGAGGAATGGAGAGGAGGAGATTGTGAAGAGGAGAGCAAGTAAACATAAGCAAAATCGTGAATATTGTGAATAATGAGCAGATAAGGTTGCGATAGTAACCTTGAAGGCAGAGGTTGGCAATGCGAGGCAAGATGAAAGATAGGGACATGCATGCGAGGCTATGAGTGATGAGGATACTCGCCAATTCCTTCAAAATGTAGCAAGGCGATAAGCACAAGAGTCCCGAAAGCGGGCCTCATTTTCTTTTTGCGGAGATGGTACTGACTCTATCAGAATTTTTACAGGGCAACTTATTTTTCAGGAATTCTACAGCTGATATATATACTATCCGGCTGACGTACATATGTAGGTAGCAGAGTGGACAATTAGTGGGGATATTAACACTTAATAACTGCGTATCAGTTTGCTGGCAAAATGTGATTGGCTAAGCCAGTGTTTTTCATCTTCGATCTAGCTACAATTATTGTTAGAAACGAAGAGACGCAGTGGTGAAATTTATTGCTTTGATTTTTCGCCATTCTCCAAAGACAGGGAAAATAAGGCGATTTTTCACAAAAATAGGGAAAAATTTTCATTAATATACGCACTGAAAAGACAAATGTTTCTAAACAATCAAATCAATTTCATTTCAAATCAATTTATTTATTCTTATATTCAATTAAGTCTTCAGGTTTATTTAAAAGGACGAAATAATTATTTAGTTCAAAATAATATTAATGAGAATCATGAAATGAAATTTTTGGACGACTGTATATGAACATTGATGATCAATAATTATTGTAAACTGACGAACTATAATAGAAAATAATCACTCATACTGTCAAAAATCAACATTATTTCGAAGAAGTGTAGTTTGAACTTTTTATCTGTTTATAACTAATGACAAATAATTTACACTCTGTTCTCCGCCGGCAAACATACTCAAATTGTTTATTAGTTGATTGCATATAATTGTGAATGATCTCCAACGCGTTGAAAGAATGTTAGACTTTAAAATCAGTATGTGGGATACTAATGGATCTCGGAAACGGTTTACTGAATAATTTTTTTCACTAAGGGCATTTTTTGAAGCCTAAAAGTCAAGTTTTCTTTGCTAAGTTTATTTGAAAAAATTAGAATAACCGTACAGGCGTTGGGGTTGAAAATTTCACTTCTTCAGCACCACTAGTCTCCTCGATACCTGAGATCTAAGATGAATTTTAATTTGAATTATTAATATAGCCCAAGGTATATTTACTTGCTTCTATCAAGCAATGTGTTGCATTCCAGTATTGAACTGAGAGATATCTCGACTAATAGAATTATTAATTCTGTACTTATTTTCAGTGGCTTACTTTTCGCTAGTAAAATCTGTAGAATTTAACTCGCGTCCAGTTAAATTTCACCAATTTTGATTTAGGGAGACCCATACGTATATTTTGCATGAGGAAGAAAAACAATACATTTGAAGAATTTTCTTTTGGCACAAAATTTGCTACTTATTGAAGCCTTCACTTATGAGGCAAATAATTTTCAGAAAGTTGGCTCGATAATTGCAATTTTCTAGGGAAACCGAGGGAAATATACAAACAAAAATTTACTGAAAATCGAAAATGGAACTATGCGGAAAAGTAGAGCATTAAGTCCTTAATTATTTTCGAGTCCATTGATTCATTGTGATTTTAAGAGTCTGAAAGATTATCATCCTTTTTCAATTTTTTCAAATAATAATTAATTATTATATCCACAGAGTTTAGATTAAAACCTACAATGATGAATTCTTATCCCAATAGATCAATTTCCCACAGAGGAAAATTTGATTATCAACCAGTTTCATTTTCAGCAAGGAAGTTAGATTTATAACTATATAGTTGAATGTACAACCTACAAAGGTGAATTATTATCAAGCAAGTGGTCGAAATTTCGAATGAAAAGTACATTCCTAAAGATAAATCTCTAAAAAATGTGCATTTCAAACAAAGAAGTTTACCATTCAACCAAATAGTTCTCCAAATTAAAATAGATAAAATAAATTTCAACAAAAAATAGTTGTTTTTCTTATTCGGTTCTTCAATTCAGTTCGCACGGGTACTTTGCGTACGTATTTAGATAGCGGATCTGGAAATAGATAAGGATATATACACTTGATAAATTTTCATTTACTTCTCTTGAAATGTTTTTCTATTTTGCAAGAATACGCTGAGATAGTTGGGTTTCCAATGCTTCATAACTGCGTTATAGTTTGGAAGCAAACGGCACATTGAAATAACTATTTGTATATCAAATAATACATTTTAGTCCATTTGAGTAAAAATCTAAAAGTTAAATATATTATCCGTTAGAATATCAACTTAATAATAAAATAATGCAATGCTTTCATGATAAATCATTATGATAAATTAAGGTTTTTAATTTTGAAGCTTTTCCTGGTTTCACTCGTGTGCGAAACTATGAATGTTGCCAACGTTTCCCGAACATTGCAGTTCACTTATTTAGGACTGACCTGAAACTTCAGTGTCAGGGTGGCTCTGAAGAAGTGAACTCTAATGTTCACGAAACGTCGGCAACATGAATCAATAATAAATCACCGTGGAAGCATTGTTATCTGAAGATCAGCTACTAAAATCTTTAGCTTTCTCAAAATGGTGTAGGAACAATAACATGTTCCCGAATTCTTACAGATTTTTTATTTTTTATTCAAGTTTGTTGCACTTGAATATACATGTTTACATTAGCGAGAAATACATAAATTATCGGTAAGTTTTGGTTTGTTTACAATGAGAGATTGCAGTCTTTTAGGAACGAGTACAGTATTTTGCTGGTTTCGACGCTAGGATTTGATAGAAAGATAGAGGAGGTAAATGGCGGGCGAGATTTGAGTAGGCGCAGGCTGCCGAGTAGCTTAACTCGTGAGTCTTTGTGTAAAGGGCAATGCCAAAGGATGTGGTCCAGATCTTGTGTGTTATAGCCACACTGACAGTTCGGAGTTGTTAGATTTAATTTATTGAGAGAAGCGTTCAGACTGTAATGCCCCGAACGGGACCTGTTAATTGTAGTAATAATTTCTCTTGGGAGATTTAAACCAGCAAACCAGGGTTTGGATTGAGGGGAATAGAAATTCGTGAAATAATCTCTGCCTTTGAGGAGAGCTTGCGACAATAGAATGGCATTGGTATTAGAGGAGGAAAGTTTCTTATGTTCCTCTCGGAAGTCAGTGTACAGGATTTTTACTGTGGGATCTGGAGCTAGAAGAGAGGCTTCTTTAGCCAGCGCATCAACGTTTTCGTTGCCCTCAATTCCTTGGTGGGAAGGGATCCAAAAAAAGTTGATACTGTTCGAGTTCTGTGTAGTGAAATCGAAGTACTTTCTCTTGATTTCGTATATATAAGGATTGATATGAGCAGGCATGTTGGAGTTTTTGAGGGCAAGAAGGGCAATAAGAGAGTCTGAAAAGATTGAGAAGTTATGCGAAAGGTTATTTGATGCTATTTCGAGAGCAAGAAGAATGGCGAAGCACTCAGCTGTGTAGATGGAGGCATTTTTATGCAGGCCCATGCTGGCACTTTTGTTGAGAGCAGGGCAAATGGAAGCACTTCCTACTGAGGTAGAGTCAGGAGATTTGCTACCGTCAGTGAATATAGCAATCGAATTACTTTGTGTGATCAGATCCTTGATTACAATATCGGGATTATCTGAGTTTTTTAGAGAGTTGCCTATGTCTGTGATGATATTCAGGTTGAGGGTTATTGATTCATATTCTTCTGTATACATTTTGCACCCGGCGCTGGTAAACAGTAAGTTTTCCGAAGTTTAAACTTGTTGCGTTCCGCGTCCCACCACTTAGCCGGGTTGCGATGAATTTTATTATTTACGATTTTTTTCTTGGGCGAGTTGTTTACAATAGCCTCGGTTACAATTTCGATGAAGGTATTATATTTTACGTTGGCTGGAGATATATCATATTCAGCAGTGAGAGGCTTACCGAAATTATTTTCGAGACTTGTGCAGACTTTGGCCCAGTCTGTTCTAACAGATTTTACATTGAAGGATTTTTTACGATAGATACTTTTAGTAATAAGCGTGTTAATGAAAATAGGAAAATGATCCGAGCCCCAGGTGTCTTTAGCAAGTATATAGTCTATTTTGTGAGCTATATCGGGACTTGGAAATAGAAGGTCTAGGTTTGACGAGGAAGAGCCTTGGACATGAGTGGTGGTATTAGTGTTCTGTATAATAAGATTTGTTTTATTTAGACTTTCAAGTAATCTTTCGCCATTAACGTCATTCTTTAGGCAATTCCATCCCTGGTGATGTGAGTTAAAGTCGCCCAAAGAAATAGTCGAACCATTTCTGTCGGTGTTACTGAAGATATCGTCCCATTGAGCTTCTAAAAGAGTGCTACCTGGGGCTCGGTAACAAATATTTAGACTGAGAACAGGAGAAACATTCGTGATACGTACACCAGCAGTCTCGACAGACGGGTCCGGGATTTTGAGGTCGGAGATTTCCGTGTAGGCTATGTTGTTGCGCAGTAAGATGAGCGGAGGAACTTTGAGACATATTCGGAGAAGAGTTGCTATTACTAGTCGTGTTCGACATTTTTAGAGAGAATAGATTCGAGTTGGGCCGAGTCGCTTCCTGTTTCAAATTCAGACTCAGAACCGCTGATGTTCATTTTTGAAAGTTTCTTTTTCAAACGAGTTAGGCGCCCTTTGAAAGTTTTGCTTGTGATTTTACTGTAGACCTCGTCAATGGTAGTGATGACATCGTCGACGTTCTTTGTGAATGAGAGGACTGTTGGAAGAATGTCGCCCCTCACATAAGTTTCTTCTACGATTTTACCAAACGTGTCTAAATCAAGTGAGGTTGTAATTTCATTGTTTTTGATAGCTTCGAGAACCGGAGCAAGGTGATCTTTGACGCTAAGAGTTTTGGAAGAACTTTTAGGAGGGTCGGGCTTGAGTTTTTTTTGAGGAAAGCTTCTGAGTACATTCTCGAGATTAGTATCATCTGCGGTGGCGAATTCAATGTTCAAAGGATCTTGTGGCGTGGTGATGATTTGTTGCGAGGAGGTGTCAATCGAAGATGTCCTATTGTGGATCTGTTTGATTTTCTAAAAACAAATGGAAAGTCCAGACGATTCGCTCTAAAAAATCGCAATTGTTCAACAATAATTTACGGAGAGAAGTTTTCGGGATGGAATATTTTAATTTTCAACAGATTAGTTGAATCACCAACCAATGAAATGAGTGTTCAATAAATTAGTTTGAATTTTTAATTTGCTACAAAAACGCATTAACTTTTCACGAAAAATAGTTGAATTTCCCTTTTCGGAATTTTCAATTCAGTTCGCATACGTATTTCTCGTACATAGCTGAATAGCTGATTAGAAAATAGATAAGGGTATATACGCACTTCATAACTTTTTATTTATTTTCCTTGAGATTGTTTTCAATCTTCCGAGATTAGACTGAGATAGCAAGATTTTCAAGGTTTCATAACTGCGTTCTAGTTTGGGAATAAACGAGCCATACAAATAACTATTTGTATGAAAAATATTACATTTTGGTCCATCCCCCAAAGTAAAAATTATAACATTTGACACTAATTTAACATTATATGCAGTATTGATATTGTATGCAGGCCATGGAGGTCCGGCCTCCCCACCTTTTTTCAGGGTATATGAAACTCACCCCCTTCCCTCCTAGTTACCAACTTAGGGCCTCCCTACCTTTTTGGTTGCAATCTCAACCCTGATTAAATGTAGATAGCGAAGTGGAAAATTGGTGGGGCTATTTACACTTCATAACTGCGTTTCAGTTTCTGGGAAAAATATGATTGCCTAAACTTGTGTTTTTCTTCTTTTATGTAGCTACAAACATTGCTGAAATCGAAAAACGTGGTGATGCTGTCTGATAGAAATTAAATATTATTAATATACACACTGGAAAAAAATATTTGGAGCGAATTGAATGCATTCACTTAAATCCTATTCCTTATCATCACCAAAATATTCTTTCACAGTAGAAATGTTTGATGGAACCAGAAATATCTTTTGTTGATAAAAAAAAAAATGAATTCTTGGGCTGTATTTTCTTGATGGAAATAAATATTTCGTTCGTTCAAAGAAATGATTTTCTTGGCTCAAAATATCTATATTTGATCAAACCTGATTAGTCCTTTAAAGGATAGTTTGCACTTTTGATCTGTTTATAAAAAATGATAATTAACTTACGCTTTTTCAACCGCCAGCAAACATCCTTAAATGGTTAGTGCATAGAATTCCTGAAAATATAGCAAGAATTCAACGATAAAATTCAGGCAACCACCACAAAATGCTTCTGTCTTTTTCATTTTCAATATTTTCACATCATAATGAGAAAGCATTTATAATATTTACCAGCGTGTCGGTGCTTATACAGCGCCCTTATCCAGGTTAGAAAAATTAGAGCAGTTGGGAACAGCAACAAAACAACGACGCTTTCTCCTCGATGCTTGAAATCTAAAATGAATTTAAGTTTTTAGTTCTTCCAATTATTAACATAGCCCTAGATGTAGGTCTAATACGCGTTATTAAATGAAGGCGAATAAAAAATTTGGTAAATATTATTGTGATTCATTTCCTTATAACTATATTTGATCAGACCAAATAGCGCCGCTACCGGTGTCTTGCGTCCTATGTGTCGAAATCGACGGGGGGTCTGACTGATTATAGTAGCTTGCTATTTTTAGTATATCCTTATCCAACCTGAACATGTGATTTGCGAGAGCCTTCAGGAACGAATTAAAGCCTTGTCATGGCTTGAACTACTTTTGAAGCTTCTGTGAATTCAAAAATGTTTGAATGGTAGCAGCAGAACATTGAGTTTAGTTTCGAATGATATGCTTCACAATTGTTCGTTTCACGCGTTGTTGGAGTCAATACAGACCAAATTTTGGGTTGGAAACTAGAATTACTTGGAATATATATTTTTTTAAATAATTACAGAACTCCTCAACTCTTCATGTCAGGTGCTTCATTCAACTGGCAGGGAAAGAGGGAAAGAGAGGAATACTGATGCACTAGGCCTCCTATCGATTTTGACCATAGGTCCATAGGAGAGTAGTAGATTTTTTAATCAAAAAAGAATTAACTTAAAAAAAATAGTTATATTTACTTATTGGATCACGTTCATTCACTTCGCATATGTACTTTGCGTACGTTTCCAATGCCTCATAACTGCGCTTTAGATTGAAAACAAGCGACACATTGAAATAACTATTTCTATAGCAAAGAATACATTTTAGACTATTTCAGTAAAATATCTGAAACTTGAGAATATGATCCGTAAGAATAATAACTTGATAATAAAATAATTGTTCCTAAATATGAATTCTTATTGAGCGCCTTTCCTTCAATAATTTCGTATCTGTCAATAATTTTGTAATGATCCGTATCAAAATGAATTTGATTTAATATAAGTACAAACATCGTCTATTCACTTTTTACATTCTCGAAGGAATCGTTGCACTTTTGTTAATTTTGAACAACTTTAGAATTTCCAGAAATATTTCACCAGAATACGACGAGCACGTTGGAACATCTGAATCTTAAAAAGGTAATCAATAACGTAAAATGAGTTTTCATACTCCCAGTTGCTCTTGCTTTATTTTTATAACAATTAATATAAATGCAAACCCTTAATAGGCATACTCAATCCGTTTGAAATTTTTTAAATAATCTCTGACACAAGATCAAATGGTTTACTTTTGTGATATTTTCTCGTACGACAAGCGATTATTTATTAACAGCCTTCCAAGCAATACATTTTTTATATAAATCCTTGTTTCCTTGAATGATTGCGATTTCCTATAAAAACTAGAATAATGTAGTTTGAAAATATTCTTATTTTTCTAACTTTGTACAAACAATCGGAACGCAATGTTTTCAAATTGGCGACTGGCTTAGACATGACCGATTTGATATCTAAGCCAAAGCCGGATATCACGTCCAAGTCATGACCAACTGCATGCACATTGAAGCCTAGGCGGTCGAAGAATTTCGGATTACGAAAATTGTACATTTTGAAACAAGAATCATCAAGTATATTCAGGAAATCTTACATGTTTCAATGAAATCAGCTCATGTATGGGTTTTTTCAACCTAAATAGACTATACCTCAAAATGACAATCAGGAAGTATTTATCCCCTGCAAACAATGATCCAATTGAAATGGATTGAATCTAATTCAGATCTATCATTTAAACCCAGTAGGCACGAAATCATAAACATCCCAAAAGCGTCATTGGGACATCCTTAGGACGTCTGATGTCAATCCAGTCAACGTCTCTAAGACGTTCAATGTCCTAAAGATGTCCTGAACACGCCTTAAAAATATAGTACGTTCTTGGGACGTCTTTCGTACTGACATTGGTCGTCTCCAGAGCATCCCTAGGATGTCCAAAGGACATGTTCTGAAAGACGTCTCAGGGATGCCCCGAAGACGTTTCTGGGGCATCCTGAATTTTGTTGCCCACTGGGAAGGTGACACCTGGGAAGAAGATAAGACTTCAAATTTCAAAATGCTCCAATGAAATCAATTAATTTTCATGGTCAACGTGTTTTACGAAGGGAAGCAAAGATAACAATTTTTCATAATTCAGGGTTCTGTAAGTGTTATTCCACGGAATTGGCTATTGTTGAAAGTTTTTTTAATTGCCAATCGATCGTATCTTTCCAGTGGACAAGAAAATTAAGGATGTTCTAGAAACGTTTTCGGGACATCCCGATCTAATGCCAGAACGAAAGATCTTCTTAGAACTTTTTATGTCTTTAAGGCGTATTTAGGACATCTTTAGGACATTGGACGTCTTCTAGACGTTATAAGAAAATACATATATTTTCGTTGGAAGCTCATTCCATTTAAATGGAAAGTCTTCTTTTTCTAAATCCTCTTCAACAATTTCAGCTAAAATAGGAGACAAAACTGCTCTTATATGAGTTCCCAATTTTTGTTTGTAGGAATTATTAATAAATTTGAAATATACCGAAAGAAAATTTATATTTTCTAACATCAAGGAATTGTTTTTCAGACATTTTAATATCAATTGTAATGAAATACCAACGTTCCTTTATTGCAATTTCACCTCATTCGTGAGGAATTTTGGAAACATAGTTATTACATCAATAGTAAAAAGGTGATCAAAAGGTATTGTAACATTATCAATTAGCTTTAAAAGCATGACTATTTTTATTGAGGTTTCTGAGATTTCCATTGATTTTAAAATAATTTCACTCAATAATTTTTCCAATTTTCTAGATGAAAAACCTATTGCTGAAATAACTGGTCGTTCAGGGTAGACGGTCTTGTAGGCTTTAACAAGGCTATAGGCTCAGGAAGGATTTGTTCTCGTTTGGTCATTTTCTCATTTTTCATAAATTTGTTCAAACGATTAGAAGACAATACTTAGAAATTCAGGCAGGCTACGTCACGTTTACAAAGTTAGAATATGACCTTCTTATTGTTTCAACAGAGATAAGAATGTGATACGATCACCTTGTTTCACTGAACTTTTCTATCTTTCATGTTTTCCTTGTTTTTAACTTTTTTTAAATTATTGTATACAGTCCTGAATCATTTTCTCTAAACGAAGCAATTAGTTTTCCACTATTGAATTACTAAATATTGTAAATACTTGGATTGGTAATTTATCTACTAATCCTTAGTGGGTCACCTTCCGCTAATCAATAATGTAAAATTGCACTTTTTTTAATAATTCAAAATGTTTTTCTTCAATTTGCAGTTATTATTGATAAAATAAAAAAAAACGATGTTAAAGAAACGTTTCCTTTAATTTAAGACAAATATTTTCCTGAGCGTGTATTATCAGATAACGTGTATTTTTACCGCACTTCTTCAATGCCTTTCCTTTCTTAGCGCTAATAGTGTGGACCTTAGGAAAAATAATAAATATACTTTAATTTTTTGTGAACCATGGAATGTAGCAAAAGTTCCTTTTTGAGAAAAAAATGTGTACGTATCTTAAACTTATCGTATTTTTTGGATATAGAGCTAATCTGAAAGTGTTAAAAGATCTTTTTTTGAACTCTTCCGGGTAGTTGGGAGGGGGATGCTTAGATCACCACACCTGAAACTCGTTGAGATACTATTTTTCAAAAATGTTAAATCATCCAATTTGTGTAAATTTTTTGTTTTCGATTGTTCTCAATTGTATTTTTGTAGGAATCGAGAGGTACAAGGCATTGGTTGTTGTTGTTTGCTCAAAAGCTTCTATCATCATCTAGGTGAGATCATTTACGATGAGAAATAACAGGAAGAAAATCCAGACAAACATATTTTCTCAAGTCATTTGTCATGTTTTTTGCAATTATCTAGAATTTTTTGTGTCCATAAATGTGAAATGATAGAATTTGTTTGAAGTAGATATGTGACTGCACCTTATGGGGCAAAATTAATTTAAAAAATTTAGCAAAAATAAGACATTCTCCAAATAAGAAGCGAAGGCAGATAGACTTCTTCAAACATCACTTACGGATAATAATTGAGGACCCAATATTCGCTCGTAATTACGCAATCTTTGTTTTTTACTTTTCTGCTTGTCTTCAACGTGAAAGAACACAAACAATTCATAACTTATCAAGACGAAAATTAATAGTTTCTATACCATCACGCTGTAATTATATATACTGACAATTTCAATACTTAATAACTGTATTTACGTAGTACATTTTTTAAAGATTGAAATTACTTTTTGAATAATATGCAATATAAAATCATTTCTCCTTTCACAAAAACAAAAACCTTTCGAACGCATCGTCCAGTAGCAATTTACTGCACACATTGAAACAAACAATATAATGGACCCAATGCAATCTGGTTTGCTTGCCAGACATAGTATACTTACAACTTCACTCATAGTAACTTCTGACCGTAATCTAGCAATTGATAGAAAGGGAATAACAGTTTTTGTTTATCTTGACTTGAATACTATCAACTTCCAAAGAATAATGCACTGAGAAAAATTGATCATACGAACTGGATAATTGACTTAAATAATAATAAACCATATAGAAAAGTATGTCAGCACGTATAATCTAGAAAATTAAAATTCAAGAATTTTAAATCAGACTAAAATCAAATTCAAAATCCCATTTACCGTCCAATAATCGAGTCAATGTATAGAATTCCTGAAAATAAAACAAGAAGTCAACGATACAATTTGGACAACCACCACAAAATTTTCCTATTGCAATTCCTAAAAAACAAAATGAAAAAATTTGTTTCGTAGGACAAAAGTAAAAAAGGGGAAAGAAAAATGAGAAGGCGATCAACCAAATCCCCTTCCTTCTTATTTTTATTTCTTTCGTCTTTTTTATTTTTATTATTATCAAACCACAATAAAAAAGCATGCAAAGTATTTACCAAAGTTTCGGTGCACACACAGCACCCTCATCAAGGCAAGAAAAATTAAAACAGGTGGGAACATCTACCAAGCAAATAGAATAACCAATAAAATATCTGGGAATTTGAAAAAAATATTATTAAAAAAACTGTCCCTGATGACCATGTGATGATTTCTTTGTATGTTGTTGCAATGTTCCCAAATATACCCCTTGAATTAGTTAAACAGGCAATTTTAAATCGATGGGACAATATAAGGACACGTACTCGATTAAGTCAAAA
This sequence comes from Andricus quercusramuli, assembly GCA_932178445.1. Lineage (NCBI taxonomy): Eukaryota > Metazoa > Arthropoda > Insecta > Hymenoptera > Cynipidae > Andricus > Andricus quercusramuli. The sequence continues at coordinate 62,693 of CAKNXH010000482.1, read as the reverse complement.
AGATTTTATTGAAGGGATAGTTTTCATTATGGATTTAAGTTATTTTTATTTTAATGTATTTTTTCATAGGCAAAAGTTTGGTGCTCCCATAGGTTCAGTCATATCTCCGATTTTGGCAGAAATGATTATGGAAGATTTGGACGTCTTTGCTTTCAAGAAGCTGGATTTTGTTTTTCCCTTTTACTTTCGGTATGTTGATGTTACCTTTTTGTGTGTCCCTCCAGCAAAGTTACAGGTAATGCAACTTTATTGGTAATGTTAATATTATTACCAATTGGTACAGGAAAAATACATATTCAGCTAGAATTTTGAATTTCTCTTCGGCTCATCCTTCTTAAAGCAAATTCATTACCCAAAGAAGTTAGTTGAGCAACAAATGACAATTAGAATTCAACAAATCAAAAACAAACAAAGTAACATTTTAGCTACAAATAATCAGAAGGAATTGAGAGAATATAGTTCTTTTAATACTTTTGTTCTTCCTATTTTTGGTCAGATTTCTAAAACTATTCCATTCGTCTCATTTTTCTTTTCTCCTTTTTATTTTTGTCCAAAGAAACAAATTTGTTTATTTTGTTTTTTAGGAATTGCAATAGGAGCATTTTGTGGTGGTTTTCCAAATTTTATCGTTGAATTCTTGTTTTATTTTTATGAATTATATATATATTGATCTAGAACTTTTTTCTAATATATGAAAATGTTACCAAATATAATCTCTAGATGCTAAATTCTTATAATCTTCAGCCATTATATTGCAACATCTCAGATTTTGAGATATCCAGGCGTCTGTGTAGTCTCAGATGATACGTCGCATCGTGGCGCGTGTGATATGCATCCGTTCGCATTGCAACTAGTAAAAATAAAGTTATGAAATGATTATTAGTGCTAAATCACACGTGATTTAGATTTATCAAATGGGTAAGTTTATATTTCTTCTCATCAAACATCATTGCCACCTGTACAAGAACAGAAACTTAGCCTTCTTTACTTTCGTTTTTGTAGTCTTATGGTAGCCACTTTCCTATTGTGTGTTTGAAAAATTGAAATTTGTTTCCATTTCTACTTCCGAGCTCGTCTATCAAACTTTTGTATAGGTTTATTATTAGGTTTGCAAAAATTATTATACATATTTGAGGTTATCTAATGGACCAGGATTATAATATCGATATTGGATTTGAAAATCTTGGATTATTGATTTTATCATCTTAGATTTGGAAGTTTGATAATCCAAGATATTATATCGTAACATCTATTTCTTAATATCTATAGATTGTAGTTCTAATAATTTGGTTTTCTCGGTGTGGAATAGATAATTTTCCAGAAAATAGTTTAATCTTCAATCAATAGAATGAATGTTCAATAGAGTATTTTAAATGTTCAATCAAATTTATAATGAGAACGAATTAACTTTGAACGAAAAATAGTAAACAAAATTTATTGGGATTCAATCATTCAGTTCGCATGTTTACTTCACGTACATATATGTAAATATCTGCGTGGAAAATAGATAAGGGTATATGCCCACTTAGCAACTTTCAATTCATTTTCCTTGAAATTGTTCTCAATCGTCCAAGATTAGACTGATATAGCGACGTTTCCAATGTTTCTTAACTGCGTTATTGTTTTGGGATAATGACATCATTGAAATAAATATTTGCGTAACAAATACTAAATTTTGGACTATTTCAGTAAAAAAATTTTAAGTTTCTTCCTGCATATTCCAGTCCCTGTTTCCATGAAGTCTTCAGAACCATAACCTGAGTAAGCCTGAGTTTTAAACCCCAGGTTTTCCCCATTGCATATCAACAGGGCAATCAAGCCATCTTAGCTGTCTTCATCATTGCATCGACATGAAGTTCCTAGGTTAATTTAGGGTCAAATATTACTCCTAGATGCTTTGCTAATCTTGAAAAATCTACTTTCTTACCGTAGAACTTAAGATTTCTAAGACTAGGAAGCTTCCTTCTTCTGGTCAAATGAATGAGTTCCTTCTTGTCCCTGTTAAGGAACAAACATCAGTCCTTGCACCATTGCTGACTGTTAGAGTTCCACTAAGAGAGGTGTCTCCAAAATCCACAGATTCAGCATGACCCAGAATCGACTGGCTATTTTCAGGATCTACCAGTTCTTACACATATCTACCCTGGTAGATCTGTGATGACTTGGAGAAAATTTATGACCCCTTAAAAGAAAATCTCAGTTGGAAGAAATTGGTTGATCAACCTGAACCTTTACGGTCCCATTTTTTCTGCTGAGCAAGAAGCAACTCTTTCAGGCCCTTCAACTAAGGTGAATGGTAGAGATCCTTCTTGACAGTTATGTGTCAAAGCTGAAAAGAACCGACCTATTGGCCCGTGATGGCTAGTAGGTACAGGATCTACCTTTGGAGACTTCTGCACTAAGTTGCTCTCATGCTTCCCTGTTACCAGGATCGCCAGGTAATCTACATAGCCTTTAGTGTAGAAACCCGATCCGTTCAAAACACAAATCAGGTCATCTCTGATCACTGGGTGGACGAAAGAACCCCGTCCTGTTGGCATTCCCTTGGAACATTAGCAAACACACTTTAGGCAAATTGATTCCTATGGAGATGTTTTCCGTTAGGATTTCCTCTTTCATGTAAGGGTCCACTGATTTTTCTATTGTTTTCAGCCTAAAAGAGATTGAGCGGAACGGCTTAAAGGATTTTAACTCATAGTAGGTATTCTTATCTGGCTTTGAAACGAAGATTGCCTTGACCTTCCTCCATGCTACCGGGATGATTCCCATTGCCAAGTATGTTCGAGAGATGCCGCACAATTCATTATCCATTATTAATTATTAAATCGGTATATTCTTACTCATTATCAGTGTCTCAATTTGAGCTATAGCAACTAGTAGAATCCAATTAGCATTCAGTTATATTAAAATCATTCAAATTTAGGAAGTAATCGTATAGTTTCTTTCTTTAATCAAAATCACTGACGTGGAACACTTGGAAAATATATCTGTAGTATACGAAAATTATAGCTATAGTATCTATGGCCGTATTATTGATGATACGATTTCTTACCTATATGTAACATAAGAAGAATATAAAATTTCTTCTATAGATCCTCATGTTCTCTGATGATTTCCCATGAAGCTGAAAACAATCATTCATAAATCTTATATTGATTATTTTCACTCGAGATACCTTCTTTTCCATTTTCCTCATTGTTCTAGATGGCGCGAAAATGATTATGAACAAACCTATTCAGAACAAAAAGTTAGCTATGTATTCGCAATTACAAGTTTATATCATAAACTGCTGGCAGGTCATCAAAGTATAGAATCTTATCCAATCAGGATAAAAAGAAGATTGAAAAAGAAATAGTTGATGCGAAAGAAGACACCATGAATGCAGTATCACCAAGTGAATAATGTATGTATTTCAAAAAATACTAGATCAAAAAACTTATTTTGAAAACATGAATGTTTGAACTATTGAAGGCTGCTTCCAAGAGCATCAAGTGTGGCGTAAAACGCTTACGCGATACATTATTGTTTTTCTTTCTAAGTATTGATCTGGTTATCCAGAAGATCCATAACCTTCTGCATGATCATCAGGATAATGTCCTTGATAGAAGGAATCATGGTTGCCCATATTGTTTCCAAATGTGGTTGGTAGCTGATTCTGAAAAGTATGTTGGTCGCGGTGAGAATAAGGTCCACGATGGTCCGTCATACTTGGATGATCCGGGGTGCGTTCAGGTGAGGAATTTAAAGACATTGTCCTGTCGCTGTCAGATATTGTCTTCTCGCTTTCATAATTTGGCCTGCGTCTTGAATGTAAGGTATATTCAGATATTGTCCTCTCACTGTCAGAATTTTGAGATATTGTCCTCTCGCTGTCATAATTTTGAGAAGCAGCTGTGTTTCCTGTCCTGTGATTTCCACGATTTCTCAAAGCATCGTTCAATTTACGTTTGTTAGGTGTTGCACTTAAATAGTGATACATCCCAGTGTTTGTATGGCCTTGAACTGATGCTGGGTATTCTGTCCTGTGAAGTCTCATATCTGCATTTGACAAGCATAAAAAAAAATTATTAGGCAAAATATTTTGTTCATTTGAACGTTCAGAACTTATAGTAAATGAATATGTGCAACCATGAGAAAATATATGAGAATATTGAGAGATTTATCTAGAGAGAATATTGAGAATATATGATAATATAAAAAATGTTACAATTTTTTTCGAATGTGGTATTTTTCAAAGTAGAAGCGAATTTAATCATCTTTTTCTGTTTCATTCTTGTGAAAGGTATCTTAATCTTTTCAAATCTCCGAAAAATTTTCAAAAGTTCAAAAATCCATTAAATATTCCTGAGTAAGATGTGTCGCTTGTTTATGAACGGCAGGTGTAAAATGTTAGCGAAATTGATTTCCTCTCTGTTTTAAAATTTTTTCGAAACCATTGATATGAATCTTTGGTAAGTTTATTCGTGTTTACAATTTTTAACATTAGGAAAGAGTGGGACTAAGCTGATAGTGGAGCTTAGTCGACACTTGTTTTTTTTTTTTTTTTTTTTTTTTTTAAGAAAAATATGAACATGAACGTCTTGCTCAATTTTACATAAAACTAAAACCTTCTCATTATAGGATCAGAATGTAAGAAAAATTCCATTGGACAACATTTTAGATATTTTTGGATCAAAAATTCTTCTGGCTACAATATTAAAAATTTTTAAAAGTGTCCTTCTCTTTCTTCAAACATTATAATCAAATGTTGACTTAGCCCCAGTAGTGTTTCGTTTTAGCCCCATTATTTTCGCTTGACAGATTTTCTATCACTTTACTTTTTCTATAATGATTGATAAACAAAGAATCACACTTCAAAATCAAAAGCAACATTTTATTATTATTATTATTATTATTATTATACCATTAAGCCATTTCCCTTTCGGGGTAGGCGTGACTTGCTTGGTTGGAAAGTAGTGGGATAGGTATATAGGTGTAAAGTAGTTCGTTATATGGTATAAGGTAGATAGGTATATAGGTGTTAGGTATAGATGTTTTAGATTGATCTAGAGTTTTCTTGTTATTTATTCAAATGACGATACCTAATACGTTTGCAAGCAAATTTTGGAAATTAAAAAACAACTTGAAAAAAATGTCGGCTTCGCAAACAATTTCGTTAATTTATAAGAAAAAAATTAATTTCTTTGCGTATTCAGAATATGCTCAGAAATAAAATAAAAAAATTACGTTTTAACAAAATTCTGGAATTTTCTACAAAGATTAATTTTTAGCCAAATAGTTTTAACCAAAATAATTGACTTCTCAACCACAAAGTTTACTTTCCTGAAAAATTTTTTAATTTTGAAATAAGCAGATTAATGTTCAATCAAATAGTTGAATTTTTTAACAAAAAATGTATTTTTAAACAAGAAGACCAGACGGTTCAATTTTTAACAAAGTAGTTGAACTTTCAACTAAATGGTTGCATTTTTGCTCAGAAAAATGTGTTTTCAACAAAATGCAGGAATTTTTAACAAAAGAGTTGAATTTTCTATCAAGAAATTACTTTCACATAATTTTTGAATTCTCTACGAAGTAGATTATTTTTAATCAAAGAACTTAATTTTTAACCGAAAAGTCTAATTGTTTACCAAAAAAGACGCATTGTTAACAAAATAGTTGATTTTGCAACCAACCTAATGAATTTTCAACTAGAATTATGAATTTTTTGAGAAAAAAAAATTTCATGAAAATAGTTGTATTTTCATACAATGGGATGAATTTTCAGACAAAAATGACAAATTTTTAATAAAGGAATATTTTTCAGTTAGAAAATAAGAAAAATTGAACCAATTTTTTTAATTTTAAAACAAAAAGAAAGACATTTTAGAGAAAATTATCAAATTCTTAATCTAGGACACATTTTTTTGCAGAATACATAAGTTTTCAACTAAAAGAGATAAATTTTCAACCAAAAATGTTATTTTCACATTTTCAACAAAAATTAATTCATAAAAATCTATTCTTCATCAAAAAATGTAGTTAAATTCTCGAACAAAGAGATGAATTTGTAACTAAAGTAATGCATTGCCAAACAAAAAATAAATTTGTGTCAACAGAAAATTGTTTTAACAAAGAAAAAAATTCAACAGATTGACAAACTAAATTACATTTTTCTTAAAATATTTCAATTTTAAACCAAAAAAATGAATTTTTAAGTAAGAATCTCAATTTTTCTGCGAAAAAAACGAAATTTAAAGAAAATACATAATGCATAGTTTACTTTTTTCCTCAAAAAATCAATTTCGAAGCAAACATCTTTTTTTCTTCAACGAAAAAAAATTTTTTTTTTTAAATTTCTACAAAATTGATCATTTATTTCCAACTGAAGAAGATAAATTTCTGTCAAAAAGGAAGTAGAAGAATTCACAGGTGAAAAAATTCATTTTTAACCAGTGAATTAATTTGCAAGATTTAAGACAATAATTTAAAACCAAACTATTTAGAACTGAAATCAAGCATTTTCTGCTAGAAAAATTAATTTTTAACAAGGTGGTTGGCATTTTAACCTAATAGTTGAATTTTAAATTGAAAAAGATAAATTTTCAATGGAGAATGGAATACATTTTGATTTTCAGTTCAAAACTTGATTTACCAGAGAACAAAATAATTTTCGACTGAATTTTGACTGAATTTCCAACATAATGCATGAATGTTTAACTCACTGATTGGTGTTGATGAAATTCGATGATCCTGGAGAGTAAGCTGTAGATGATTTTGAGCCGTAGACGGATGGCGTCTATTATTTTTTGAAGATTTTGGACGATTACTTGACGATATAGATGTTGTCGGAGGATCTAAATTTGCCAAGTATCATAATCATTATTTCATCAGAAATTAATCAAAAAGTTGACTTTCGATGCACATTTGGGCACATTTGGGAATATCTGAGCATACAAGGAATATCTATTAATGTATCAAGAATAATTATAGTTATCTAGAAATCCTTGAAAATTGATCTAAAAATCGTTGGGAGTCCTGCAAGAAGTCTATGAAGCCCCTCGAAAGTTTCTATTATAATAGCAACGGCACAGCGTCCATTAGCGTTTTACCGCATGCATTGTGCAGGAATTGCATGCCAACCGTGTTAATTTTACTCCCATTCTTTTCTTGGTGCAAATACAGAATTATATATTGCAATTGTAAGACCTCCAATTATTTCAAAGGAATCATGAGATTTATGACTTTTTTCAAATATTTCAAGCTATTTTAACAGATAAAAAATAATCTCGAGTGTTGGAGAACATTTCAAGGGCCTTCATAGGCTGTCTGCAAGGTTTCCCGAAATTTTAGGATCAATTTTCTGAGGATTTCTAGAGAAAGAAAAAAGAATTAAATTTCAAGGTATTTTCACGTATTTCAAATAATTTATCAGAATTTGCAGGATTAGACTGAATCCTTTCTTTTTCCCTACGCTTTTCATATATTCCTTCCTATATTTCCTATTTTATATATATTTCCTTTCCACACTATTTTCCTCACGCTATTTTGTATTTTCCCACGCCCCTTGCTCTTTGACATCCCAGTGAGCAAAAAAATTAAGGATGTCCTAGAGACGTCTTCGGGACCTCCCTGGGACGTATTTTGGAACATGTCTTTCGGAAAAACTATGGATGCTCTTAAGACGTCTAATGTCAGTATAAAAAATATTCTGAGAACATCATATGTTTTTAAAATATCATTGGAAAATCTTTCAGGCATTGGACGTCTTAGAGACTTTGAATGGACTGACATAGGACGTCCTAGGAACGTCCCAAGGAAGTTTTCGGGATGTTCCTGGTACATGGTACAACGAAAATTATCCAAATAAGCTTAGATGGGTAAGAAGACATGAAGCTTTGATCGGGTGCCAAAAAATGTTGAAAATTATTGTTTTTCAATCTAGACTCATTGACACGTTTCTACTATCCATTTATCGGTCGGCCTCTAGGTACGCTACCATTTACTTTGGCATAATATAGGTTTAAAATCCTCTCATTACTGACTTCATCCATTAGCGTTTTACCGCATACATTGTGCAGAAATTGCATGCCAATCGCGTTCACTTTACTCTTATCCTTTTCTTTGTACAAGAACAGAATCATATATTGCAATTCTAGGGCCTTCAATTATTTCAAAGGAATCATGACATTCATGAATGTTTTAAAAAATCTACGCTATCTCAACAGATTACAATCTCAAGAGTTTGAGAAAATTTCAAGCGGCTTTATTGACTTTTTGCGGGATTTTCTACGATTTTAAGATACATTTTTAAGGATTTCTAGAGAACAGAAAAAAAAATAAAATTCGAGGTATTTTAACGTAATTCAAAGAATTTAACAGAATTTGAACGATTTTACTGAATCCTTCCTACTTCCCTACGCTTTTTACATATTTTCTCACACTATTTCATATTTTCCAATGCCCTTTTTTCCCATGCAATTTCATATTTTAAGAAGCTTTCCTCATATTTTCTCATGCTTCATTTTAAATAGGAAGGGGCGTGGGAAAGCATGATTTCCCACGCCCCTTATTATTTTCCCATGCTTTTTGATGTTTTCCGCATCCTTCCATTTAGTCCATGCTATTTTATATTGTCCCACAACCCTTCCTCTTTCCCTACGCCTTTGTATATTCGTCCACACTATTTAATATTTTCCCACGCCCTTTTTCCTCCATGCTATTTCATATGTTCATATGCTTTTCTCATATTTTCTTATTCTTTATTTAAAATAAGATTCGACGTGGTAATATATGATTTCCCACGACCCTTCCTATTTTCCCATGCTATTTCATGTTTTCCACATCCTGTCTTTTTTCCATGCTATTTTACAGTTTTCCACGACCGATCCTGTTTCTCTACGCTTCTTATATATTTGTCCACATTATTTATTATTCTCACACGCCCTTTTTTTTCCTATTTTATTTTCGTATTTTACCACGCGCCTTGCTCTTTGCCATGCTATTTCATGTTTTTCCAATGCCTTTTAATATCTTCCCTAGGGCGTGGGCGTGAGAAAATATAAAATAAAGTGAGAAAATAGAAAAGGGCGTGAGAAAATATGAAACAATGGTGGAAAAATACGGAATAGCATGGGAAAACAGGAAGGGGCATGGGAAATATGACAAAAGCGTGTAAAATATGAAATAGCATGGACTAAAAAGTGTCCAGGAATTTCCAGGGATTCCGAGGGATTTGAGAGAATTTTAACTAGATTTAGGATATTTCGCACGAATACCCTGAAAAATTTTCATTCATTTGCAATTCTATTAAGTTACTCAGATCAATTAAAAACTCTTTAAAATATTTTAAAATACCCCAAAATACTTAAAATACTTCAAAATCTTTTGAAATACTTAGGCATTTTTCAATTTCTGAAAATTACTTGCATTTTTTTAATAAACAAAAATATAGAAAATTCTTTGGAATCCTTCCAAATTAATTAAATCAATGGAAAATTTCGTGGAATATTTAAAAATATTATACAATATTTAAAATACCTTGCGACCTTCTCAATTCCTCAAAATCATCAAAATTAAATAAATGAAGGAGTTCTTGAATTTTTAACTTTTAAAGTACCTTGCAATTTTTTTTAACTATTAAAAATTATTTCAGTTCTTTAAATAACCGAAAATCTATAATATTTTTCTTGAATTTTCGAAATACTTTGAAATATTTAAAATCCGATCAAATTAATAAAATTAATGATAAATTCCTTGGAATTTTCTGAAACAAACTCAAATATTGCAAATCGTGTGAAATCTTCCAAAATGCCTTCAAACTTTACAAAATTCTTCGAAATTTCTTAGAATTTTCAAGAATAACCTAAAATCTATCGAATTGATTGAAACTTTTAATTCTTCAAATAAATTTTCAATTTCTGGGAATCTATTAAAATTCCCTAAAATTTCTAAAATCCTTCGAAACTTTCTGAACATCTCAGAGATTCATGGAATTTTTTAGAATACCGAAAAGTATTTAAGATCCTTAGATCTTATAGATATTTTACCCGCTACACTTCTTTGTTGAGAAGATTTCAGAATGTAAGGTTGGAATCCATGCAAATTTAGATTTCTTCCGTTTTGATCTGCCGCTTCTGTAAAAAGAAAAAAAATATACAAAAATAATTTAATAATGCTAAAAACATAACTAATCATTTTTCGAATTGGTCTCTAAAGTCTATGAATTCGAATTATAATTCAAACAAATTTTTATTCGGTAGTTAATAGATGAATTTTGAACTAAAAAAGATCAGGTTCCGACCAAAAATTGAATTGTTAAATTTTCACTTGACCAGTTGATTTTACAGAAAAAAAATTTAAACTCAAATGATGAATCTTTTACTGAAATAGATGAATTTTTAACAGAAGAGTAATTTCTAACGAAGTAGTTTTAATCTTCAATCAAAAAGATGAAATTTCAACTAAAACAACTTTTGGAATATAAAGATAAATTTTCTACAAGAAAATATGTGTTTTGAACAAAATAGAAGAAATCTCAACTGAAAGAGACAAACTTTTAACCAAATATTTGAATTTTCATTTTAAAAAATTAATTTTCCAGAAAAAAAAGTTCAGCCAAAGTGACGAATTTTCAAGTAAATATTATAATTTTTCAACCTAAAATTGAATTAATAAATTTTTTATTTTGTGTTATGTTAAACTGAAGAGATGAATTTTAAACTGAAATGTTTGAATATTCGACTGGAATAATTATATTTACAGTTAAAAAAAATAATAATTTTCTGTCAAAGTAAAAACGAATTATCAACAAAAGAGTTTAGCGTTTAACTCAGTAATCAAATTTGTATTCCAAAAAGGATAAATTCTGAACGAAAAATTTAGTATTCGGTATTCAAAGAAGAAAAAATTAATTTTTAATCAGAAACAGTCGAATTCAGCCAAAAAAACTACTTTTCAACATGAGTTGAATTTTCAACTTAAAAGGGTTTTTCAGTCGAAGAAGAGAACAAATTGCAAAAAAGCTATTGAATTTTCAAGCAAGAAGATGAATATTTGAATTACGAACTAAGAACGATCAATTTTTGAAACAAAAATATAATAGTTAAATTTTCATTGAAAAAAATTATATAGACTGAATTAAAATCATCATGTTGATTTGAAATTTCTAACTATTCACAAAAGACCATAATTTTCAATTTTCGATAATTAATTAATTATTAATTTTCACTTGTTGTTACGAATAACAAAATTGTTTTAGTAATGTTAGTAATACATAATCTAGTTTTATTTTCTATGAAAGATTTTATACAATAAGAATAATTTCTAAATTTTAATTTCTGAAAACGTTGTTATTCTACCTAATTTCACAAGTCCACATTTTGGCCTCATTGAAAAAATAGATGGTGTATCAAGAAAAAATGAACCTTTCTTAATTAAAACTCAAAAGCCAGCATAATGTATTAAAAAACGTATTAAATTATATTTCCTTAGGAATTCATTGCTACTCATTAAATTAGTAAGTTGGTGTTACTAATCATTTTAGTAGAATACCCGAACAAATTCATTTAGTAACATAAATCTTACTACTTCATTTAGTAGAATGTGATAAAATTGCTAATTCACCAGTTAGATACAATTCTGCTAATTGAATGAGTAAAATTTTTACTAATTCGGATTTAGAGGGTATGTTATTTACCAATTTTTCCGAAGAAAATTACAGAGATGAGCACGAGAGCCCCAAAAAAGCACCTCATTCTTTTTTAAGTAGATAAAGCTGACTACCAGAATTTTGTAAAGGGAAACTGATGATTTTTCAAAAATCCTCTAGCTGATATATGTACTGATCGAATGACCTACATCTGTAGAAATCAAAGCGGAAATAGAAAAAGAAAAAGCAGAAACGGTAAAGTCACTTAATACCATTTTCATTTATTTTTCTTGACATTTTTCTTAATCTTCCAAGATCACAATGTGTTCCCTGAATTTTTAATGCTTCATAACTGCATTTCAGTTTGAAGCAAAAAATGACTGGCTTAAACAGTGTTGTTCCTTCTTGATCTAGCTTCAAATAATGTCAGAAACGAACAGACCCGCTGATGAAAATCAATGACTTGACTTTTTCGTATATTTCTGTTTAAAAAAAAAATTTCCGCATTCTATGTTTCACAACTGCTTTATATTTTGAGGGTCGATGCATCTTTGGAATAACTGTATACCAAATAAGGTAAAGGTACCTATTATGAGACTTGAGGTTTTGAGATTTTCATTAATTTTCGAAGGATAGTGAAATATATTTTCGAAATGTTTATATCAATGAATACGCTGATCCTTTCTGGATGCAAACCGCTTATTAAAAGTTTAATTGAGTTCATGCAAAGTTATTATATTTATGAAAAAGCGGGACGACCTTCATGTACCTATGGGTAATTGTCAAATTGAAGCCAAACTTGCAGTCCCAGTAATATAACATCAACTTAGAAACTCGTGCTGATTTTTGTAAAATTTTAATAACCACTTATTATCATCCTCTACAAAATGGTAATTCCTTTTTTTCATTTCTGTTCCTATTTACTTTAATTTAATATAAGAACACCCGAAACGTCATTAGCGTACGGCGTCCCAAGCTCACTTTACACAAGGATGAAATGATTTTCTCCTTTTTTTTAGACAGTAACCTGAAAAACGCCTAACGTCTCAAGTTTCTAAACTTCACATGAACATACATTTAATGTATACACATTTTTAAGTCGAATAAATAAAATTGTAAAATCCTTGAAGTCCGTCCCTCAATTTTTGCCATTTCGGACGTCATTACCGTACGTCTTGTTTTTCTAGTAAGATATTGAAGTTACAATTGAGTAATAAATACAGAAATATTAGGCATATCGTTTAATACGAAATTTTACAAAATTGAGCTCGAAATATTAACTCTCTTTTTTGTGAATCCGATATTGAAAATGAAAAGTGAATCTTGTCAACGAAAACGTCATTCCCGTACGTGCGTTGAAAACCATTTTCGGGGTGAAAAAAAAATTATAAAAACCATTCCGTTACTTGCTTGGCTTTTGGATTTGAAATTTGTACATGTGATTAGATAAATTTCGTTTATAAAATATTCAATTCCTAATAATAATATGATTGCCACTCTAGGTGGCATTACGAAACAACTTTTGGACTCTTGTCCCCATTATGGAACAGCAAAGAATTTTTTTTTATATATTAATATGGCTTATTTTATATTATTTTTTATATTGAATCGAACTAAATAGTACAATGAACTTTTATTCCAATCATTCAGAGAGATACATAAATTGAATACAAGTTTTCGTGAAAATTGAGAAATCTAACTTATGAAGGGCAGTTTTCGTGAACGAGTTGAATTATATTTTATTTTTCCAAAAAAATGTTTATTATAGGAAATAATTTTTTTAGCTGAATGAAAAAGAAGAAAAAAACATGAAGGATGACATCAAAACTTAAGAAACTTGGTCAAAGTAAAGTGTAAATGAAATATTAGGCTAAGTACCCTTTTCGTGTTTTTTTTTGTCATTGTCATTTGTGCTTCTTGGTCGAAAATTATCTTCTGGGTTGAAAATTCATATTTTACCTTGAAAATTCATCATTTTCTTTCAAATTTGTTTTCTCTGTTGACAGAAAAGTATTTTTTCATTGAAAACTCAACTATTTTGGAACATTTGTGTTTTTTGGTTGAATTTGACTGTTTTTTATTTAAAATTGAAACCTTCTTTGGTTGAAATTTCAATTATATTACTTTGTTAAGAATTCATTTTTTTATTTGGAAATTTAACTCCTTCGTTAAAAGTGTAACTCTTTTGTTAGAATTTAATTCTTTTCGTTAAAGATCTATCATTTTAATTGAAAATTGACCTCTGATTGAAAATTTAACGGCCTTGTTGAAAATCAATTTTTCCAACTGAAAATGTATTTATTCGAGACTAAACTTTCCAAATTTGAGCATTCCACTTGAAAGTGTAACTATTTTCTTGAGCATTCGCTGTTGTTATTTGAAATTTGTTTTTTTTTTTTTTTTAAACAGAAAATGGAACTATTCTATCTTTGGTTAAAAATGTATCTTTTTTGGACCAAAATTTAACGGATTGATTGAACTTTTCTATTTAAAAATTGAAATATTATGTGAAAATTTGTTGCACCTTTTTGGTATAAAATTCAACTATTCCAGTAGCAGATTCATCATTTAAATTGAAAATGCATATCTGATTGAAAATTCAACGAGCTCGTTGAGAATAAATTCTTCTTACTAAAAATTTAACTATTTCAGTTGAAAATTTAACTATTTTCTTTAAAATTCGTTTTTTCGAACAGAAAATTCAACTATTCTATTTTTGGTTGAAAATGTATCTTTTTCTGAACGAAAATTCAACTGCTTGATTGATAATTGGTCCTTTTTTATATAAAAATTAAAATATTTGATAAAAATTTGTATTAACTTTTTGTTATAAAATTCAACTATTCCAGTTGAAGATTAATCATTTTAATTGAAAATTCATCTCTAATTGAAAATTTAAGAACCTTGTTGAAAATAAATTTTTCAAACCGTAAAGTTAACTTTTCGAGACTGAACGAAAAACATTTGAGTATTCCAGTCGAAAATGTAACTATTTTTTTGAAAATTCGTTTTTTTTGTGCTATAAATTAGTTTTTTTAAGCAGAACATTTAACTATTCTATTTTAGGTTGAAAATGTATCTTTCTGGACGAAAATTTAACTCTTTAACTGATAACTGATATTTTGATTTAAAAACTGGAATATTTAGTAAAAATTTGTGAAAATTTTGTATGCTCTCTAGGTATAAAATTCAACTATTCCTATTGAAGATTCATAATTTCAATTAAAAATTCATCTCTGAAAATTTAATCACCTTGTTGGAAATCAATTTTTCTATCCGAAAAGTCAACTATTTCAGTTAAAAATTTAACTATTTTGTTGGAAAGTCGCTTGTTTTTTGTTAGAAATCAGTTTTTTGAACAGAAAATGCAACTATTCTATTTTTGGTTAAAAATGTATCTTTTTTGGACGAAAATTCAATTGTTTGATTGATAATTGATCTTTTTCATCTATGAATTGAAATATTTGGTGAAATTTGTTTGTACCTTTTTGTATAAAATTCTACTATTCCAGTTGAAGATTCATCATTTCAATTGAAAATTCATCTATGATTGAAAATTTAATGACCTTGTTGCAAATCAATTTTTCAAACTGAAAATTCAACTATTCGAGACTAAACGTACAACATTGAAGTATTCCAGTTGAAAATGTAACTATTTTGTTGAGAATTCTCTTTTTTGTTAGAAATTAGTTTTTTATAAACAGAAAATGTAGCTATTCTATTTTTGGTTAAACATGTATCTTTTTCGACAAAAATTTAACTGCTTGATTGATAATTTATCTTTTGTATTTAAACATTGAAATATTTGGTGAAAATTGTGTGTACCTTTTTTGTATAAAAGTTAACTATTTAGTTGAAGATTCATCATTTAGGTTGAAAATTCATCACATTGCTTGAAAATTTAACTGTTTCATTGCAAATCCGTTTTTTTCTCAATTTGTGTAACTTAACGTTTAACTATTCTATTTTTTGTTGAAGATTCTTTTCTATTTTCTCTTCCTAAAATTAAACTATCGGTTAAAAATTTATCATTTTCAGTTGCAAATTCAACAACTTTGTTGCAAATTCATTTTTGTGTTGAAAATTCGTATTTTTTTGTACAAAATTAAACTTCATGGTTGAATATTCATCTTTTTGGTTAAAAATTCAACCAGATTCATCATTTTAGTTGAAAATTTATCTGTTTCGTTCTAAAAAGAAGACTAATTTTCAACAACAAAAAAAGGTTTCCCAAACAAAAAATATCTGCTTTCAACTAATAATGCAATAGTTGAATTTGCAATAAAATAGTTGAAATTTCTACCAGTAAAAGAAATGTTGAGTAAAGTAGTTCAAATTGCAAGCAAGTAGTTGAACTTCCAACCAAAAAAGATTAATTCTCAATGAAGAATTTAATAGTAGACTTTATAAAAAATGAAGAAATAATTTTTAACGAAAAATAGTTACATTGTCTTATTTGGTTCTAATAACACAGTACGCATACGTACCTCACGTACATGTATAGATTAGGCTGAGATAGCGAGATTTTCAATGTCACATAACTGCGTTATAAATTATGAATAAACGCTATATTGAAGTACATATTTTTTTAGCAAATAAAAGAATAACAATTAAAATAATAAAAAGTAATAACATTAAATAAATTTTAGAGTATTTATTTCAGTGAAAAATCCAAAAGATGAAAATCTAATCTCTGGAAATAATAATCTTTTTATCAAGTGATTGTTGTTAATGACAGATTTTCTCTAATAATATCGTATCTGCCAATTATTCTCATTTTATTCAGAATCAAAATCGATTCTCCTTTTATTAATTTTGAACTTTTTTCAAATTTTCTCAAACATTTCAAGAGAGGCTATTGAAACTCAACAGAATCAGGCGAGAAGGTTGGAATATCTGCATCTTACATAAGGAATTAATATCGTTGAATGAGTTTTAATATTCTCACTTGCTACTTTAAATGTTAATTTTTTATATTAATTAATTCAAAAATTCCCTGATGCAATTTCATTATTATAACAGCAGTAATTACAGCTATGCTGGATTAGGTATGCTTACTGAAAGCTTTTTTCATTAACACAAATATTATTGTTATTATGCCATGAGGCCATTTCCCCTCCGGGGTAAGCGCGACTCACTCGCTGAGGAAGGCAGTAATGTGGGGGAGGGGGTATAGATTTTTAGATTATTCTGGAATTGTCGTGTTATTTATTTGAATAAAATATTTGTACCGTAACACTGTTTCGACCCAGGATGTTGATCAATCCCTCTAGCAATCATCTCAAGTGAAGAGCCTCACAAAGTCATAATGTGAAGTTCCCCACTCGAGCACATTAGTATTTGAAGTATTTTGTTAGATAAACGTTTATTTTTCAGCCTGCTGGCCTTAAAAAATTGACTTGCTTACACATCCATTTTTTACAGAATTTTCTTAAAACTAACCCTTAAAAACTAACATCCTTCCATTCCTTATCTCTAAGCCGCACGCTCGTATCGCCTTGCCTTCCTCGCTTCGCCTCGCTCGCATATCCCTACTTTTTCGCATTGCCTCGCTTGCCAACCTCTGTTATCGCTCTAATACCTACTACTTATCTACTATTTACAATATTTACATGTTACTTATATCTACTTTCTCTCCTATTTACAATCTTTCCTTCTCCACTCCTCTTCCTCCTTCCTTCTCTTCATCTCCATCTTACCCAACACTCCCTTCACCCATGCTACTGCCCTTTTTTCCCCCTTTTCATGCAACAATACCTCCATGCTTATCTCACTTCTTTCTACCTCCACGCACTCCTCCAACCAGTGCTCCACTCTTGCATCCCCCTTTCCACACAGTTCACACATCCTCTTCTCTCGCGAGAGCCAGAACCTATTGAAGCCCTCCATGCACCCACACCTCATCCTCGCTATAAGCTCCTGACTTCCTTTCTCTCCTTTCTCACATAAATATTGCGCTCTTGCACTTGGCATAATCCACACATAGTTCCCGTTGAATCTTGACTCTCTTATTCTCTCTTCCCCTTCTGTCTTCTCTCTCTCCATGCCGTTTTGCTTAACCACGTCATAAACCTTCCTTCCTTCCTCGTGCATCCTTCTCACTTCATCCATCTGCAGTCCATTCATTCTAAAATACCTTTCCCTCTCAGCCTCCATCTTCCCACCCCCTCCCTTGTTCTCCTTTTCCCACCAACACGCCCTAACTAGCCTACTTCCCCCCTCTTCCAAAAATTTCTCCTCATATTTACACGCCCGGCTCCCTGCTAGAATTCCTACACTCGCTCTCCCCGTCTCCCTCCTGACAATATAATTAGGCGTGTTCCTTGCCAACCCCAGGGTCCACTTTACATACCTCTCCTGCGTTCTATTAACCTCTTCACTTTCCTTCCACCCCCACACTTCTACCCCATACAATAGCACACTCATCACTAGTGCATCAAACAATTTCATTCTCCTTCCAAAATCATCTGCGAATAACTTCTTTCCCAACCCCCACACCTGCCTCATCACTACATTTGCCCTCCTCACTCTCTCTTTTATGTGACCATCCACTCCACCATTCCTTCGAAACACGAAGCCCAAGTACACAAACTCTTTCACCTCCTGCACCTCCTTTCCCTTCCACTTCCACTCCCTTCCCTTATCCCTTCCCCCTCCTTTTCTGAACACCATAACCTTGGACTTTTCCACATTCAGCTCTAACCCCTTTTTATCCAGGTATCTTTTCAACCTCTTAATCATCTCCTTTAAGGCCTCCTCGCTGCTTGCCAGCAACACTATGTCATCTGCATACGCTAGTGACCAAATTCTAACCCCTCCTATCCTGACTCCTCCTACCACCCCGGCCTCCAGCTTACTTTCCATATCCGCAATTAAAATCGCAAAAAGCGTTGGGCTAAGTGGACACCCTTGCCTTAACCCCCTATCCATCCAGAATCCCTCCGAAATCCCCTCCCCTCCTCTTACCTTGTCTTTTGTCTCTTCATATATCTCCCTTACCCTTTCAATTAGGCCCCTCTCTACTCCCCTATCCTCCATCGCCTCCCACAACCTCCCCCTATCCACCGATGGAAACGCGCCTTTGAGATCCACAAAAAACGCGTACACTCTCGCCCCTTTCTTCGCTAATTCTCTATCTACCACGTGCTGCAGCACGTAAATATTGTCGATAGTACTCCTACCCGCCCTAAATCCCGCCTGCGTCTCCGGCAATATTCCTTTCCCCTCAACATCCTTCCGCAGTCTCTCTGCCACCACCATCGCATATACTTTATACGCCGTATTCATTAGCGTAATCCCTCTATAATTTTCCTGCATATCTCTATCCCCTTTCTTATACAGTGGCACTATTAAGCCTTCTCTCCACCCTCCTGGGAATCCCTCACCCCTCCAAACTTTCTTCACTACCTCCTTCAGCCTCTCCCTAACCTCTTGTGTACTAAACAGCCATGCTTCGTTCTCTACCCCATCCAGCCCTGCTGCTTTTGACCTTTTCAACTTCCTTATCTGCTTCTCTATCTCCTCGTCATTCAACTCCTCAATCTCTGCCTCCCCCGTTCTTCTACTTCCCCCATCCGTCTTCCTTGAATCTGAGCCCTGGAACGATTCTTTAAAAAATTCCCTCCACTCCTCACTCCCTATCTTCTCGCTGACCCCCACCCTGCGCTTCCTAAACCTATTTATTATCTTCCAGACGTCCCCCTCCGTCTTAACATTTGCTAACTCCTCTTCCAGCTCTTTCTCCTTTTCCTGTTCTTTCTTCTTACACATCAATCTAAACCCCTTCCTCGTTTCTACGTACTCCTCCTTTCTCGCATTACCCTCTTTCCACTTCTTGTACTTCCTCTTCACCTTCCTTTTCATCTTTTTACATTCCCTATCCCACCATGGCTTCACCATTCCTTTCTTCTTCTTTCTGAATACCTTCTTTTGCACACACCCTTTCACGTTCTCTTTCAGATCCTCCCATATCTCTTCCACAGACTCCCCTCTAAAGCGTACCTTTCCTAGCCGCTCCTGATACTTCTCTATCGCCTCTCTCGTCCAGGTCACCCTCTCCCCTATCGAGACTTCTTCCCCGCCTTGTCTTCCTCCACCCTCACCTCTTATCCACAGACTTAATGGCTGATGGTCTGATTCCACCCTCCCCTCTACTGCGAATTTTTCCGTCTCCTCCCATCCTTGCATATTCATTACCACGTAGTCTATCACCGATACCCCCACCTTACTTACATACGTGTATTCTCCCTCTTCGTCCCCATTAGCCATACCATTCGCCACTGCCCACCCTCTATGCTCCATCCAGTCCCTTAGAATCTCTCCCTCCTTATTTATTATCCTATCCTTCGAATTCCTTTTGAAGCTCTCCCCTTCCCTGTAAAGGCCCCCTTCCCTTCCCATCCTCGCATTAAAATCCCCACCCAGTATCACCATACCCTCCTCTCTTTCGCCTAGCAATTCTTCCACCCTTTCTTTAATTCTTTCCAGCCCATCCTTATTGTACACTGTCACAAACTTACACGGTATCCCTCCTATTTTTACTTCCCTCATTTGCACTCCCTCCCTCTCTTTCTCTCCATGAACTTCTTCCTCTAATCCATCTCTAACCCCCGTTATAATTCCCCCACTAGCCCTTCCTTTTTTCTTCACTCTGACCGCCTCCTGGAGTCTCCACTTGTACCCCCTTGGCAGTTTTGGCTCTATTCTGTCCCATTCCTTTCTTTCTACCCACGTCTCAACCAGTCCCACAACATCAAATTCTTGTACATACCTCCAGAACTCCTCATCCTTCTTCCTTATCCCTGCTACGTTCCAATACAACACCTTCAATCCTCCTCTATCCTGCATTACCCCCACCCCCCTAATGCCTACGAAACAAATTCCCCTGCACCTCCTTCAACACCTCTTTCTCCTCATCCCACACCCACATTTTCTCGTCTATTTTTATTTTTCTATATCCTACCTTCGCCGATCTCCCTTCACTCTTCTCCCTTCTAGCCCTGTCGTTCAGCATTCTCTGCAAATCCCTTTCCTTTCTCGTTAAATCATGATCGATGAAAACTCTCCTATCCTGTATCCTATTTTTATTTCTCATTACCCCCAACTTTTCTTCCCAGCTCTCCATCTCCACAACCGCCACTTCCTTGTCCTTTCTCCCCTCCAACTTAACTTTCCCTACCCTGCCTTTGACCCACCCTATGCTCTGTAGCAGCGCTTCCACACCCTCTCTTTCTTCCCCGTTCTTTAGCTTCAACCCTTTTACTACAATATTATTCCTCCTGTCTGCCTTCTCTTTTCTCTCCATTCTCAACTCCATTGCCCTTAACCTTTCCCTATCCGCCCTCTCCTCCTTTTCACTCCTACGCTCTCCCACTTTCTCTTCTATCAGATTTTCTACCCTCTCCCAAATACCTTTAATCTCACTCCCCCCACCTCCGCCTTCCATTTCCGTCCTGCCCTCCATCTTCTCAAGCCTTTTTTCCGTCCTTTCCTTCCACACCCTATTTTCCTCTTCCATCTGCTTTATTTTAATTTCTTTTTCTTTCCTTTCCCTCTCTAACGACCCTACTCTCTCCCTCATCTCTTTCATCTCCTTTTCCCATTTCTCATCTCTAATTCTCAATTCCTCCCTCAGCCCCCTGATCTCGCTTATCAGTATACCGAGAGCCTCCTTCTCCACATTTTCCCCCATTTTTTGGGGGGGTGTCCTACTGGTTCTACCGCTTTTTTTAAACGGACTCTCTACCACGCTTTTGTCCGGACTCTCTTGGCTGTCTCTTTTCCTTTTCAAGAGATCCTCCCCGTCACTTACGCTCGATGTTCTCTCCCTCACCTTCTCTCTTCCTTCGTTCCCACTGTCCCGCTTTCTCCCACTCCCTGACGCGCTACTAGACACTGAGCCACGCTCTGTTGGCTGTCGTGGCACGTGGAAAATTTTCTCCCCGTCACCGTCACTACCAGTACTCTCACTACCAACCTCCCGCTTTGCCACCGGTAACTGGGACCTCTCCATGCAGTACCCTCTGCTACCGCCAGATGTCTCTGCAGAATGCTGTCTATTGCCGCCAAATTTTTCTTTATTTCCCTTTTTTTTTTTTTTTTTTTTCTATTCCTCACAGCCCTTGCAGACACCCCTTTCCCTCACTTAACATCCCCCCAAATTTTCGAGCACCACCCTTGACCCTTGCAGGCCCAAGACTTCTGACCACAAATTCCCCCGATTCCTTGCTAACCTAACCTCACTTTCCCAATTTGCTATATCCACTGACACGCTTTTCATAAATTATTTTTCCCCACACTTTTCTGTCCTGGCATAAGTCCATGCATTTCTTCACGTCCATGCATTTTCTCATGCAAGCTCTTGTGTTTCTTGGGCTTCTTATGCCTTCTAGAGTCTCCTCTACACATTCTTCAAGGATTATCTCATTACCTACTTTATCCATTAGTGTTTTACCATTATCCATTAGCAATATCCTTTAGTGTATGAATATAGAATTATGTATCGCCCTTTTAGCTTTACATGATGTATTTTTACTCCTGAAAATTGGACCTGAGGGATCGTCCATATATTACGTAAGACGTTTTTGTTTTGTTTATATCGTCGTGTCTTTCTCAACTTCACAGCAAAGTTATTCTCGTCTTTATTTAAATAAAAGAAATACGTCTTACGTAATATATGGACGATCCCTGATCTACCGCTAAGCTTCTTACCCTCGTTCCTACAGTGTAAAATATTTCAGGAATTTTCTCACTTTTCGGTATGAAAAAATCTACATTTTCATTGGGAAAAATCATTGCCGTAAAGGTTCGGGGAAATTTTTCGAAAAGTTCCTACAATTTATCCAGAAAATTGGGAAAGTTCTATAAAATTTAGAAAATTAGATACTACCTACAATTTTGTGGCAAATTTCCCTGAACTTTTGGTAATTTATACAAATGTTTGAGGTGCCCTATAGCTTCATCACCCAATAGCTCCTTAAAAGAGCCTCTCAAATCGTCTAGTATCTCTTCTATATCATATTATGGTGGTTGTTAAATAACTTGGTGGATTTTTTTTCTTCGAATTTCTCCACTCTCACCCCCCCCCTCCCCAGTTTTTTGCGACTTTCCCAAGAAAGTCTACAAATTTGAGAAAAATCGGTTTACATTTAAGGGTGCTGCAATGACCATGAAGTTTCCCAATGATTGATTGATTGATGGGGCTTTTTTTTGGGACCCATAAGAGTGGCCTGAAATTATTCAACCTTAAAATTTATGATTGATTCTTATTCTCTGAACGAATTCTGAACAATATACTGAAACACGGAATTATTTGTAACATAGTATCGCGTTTGAATATAAGATTCACAAGAAGCCGACTTTTTCCCATGTTACACCAATGGGAAACTTTATGGTCTTTGCAACACCCCTAAATATTAACCGATTTTGCTCGAGTTTGAAGATTTTTTTGGGGGAAATCGAAAAAACTGGGGGGTGCGAGCAGAGAAATTCAAAAAGTGGAAAATCAGGGCCACCCTAATGTCATATAGCATGTCACCCTTGCTGTTTCTCATGCTGACTAACTCTATACTTTACCTCTCTTCATATTGATCGAAGCCCATCTCCAAAACAGTTATTTACTTCCTTCAAAGTCGTTTTTCATTTTATTCCCTTCTTCTGTTCTGAATTTATCTTTACTTTCTTTGACTAGTAGTTTAGCTTTCCTCTTTTTGTGTCTGTAGTCATTTTCCTTTATCAAAAAAAATATATTAATGGAAACATATTAGGATCAATAAGATCCGTACAATTCCATGAAACCAAACGACATTTCCTTCACTCCTAGAATATTTATGAAAATACCTTGACAGTCTTTAACAGCCCTTGAAATCCTTTGAATCTAACTCCCTTGGAAGCCTTTAAACTATCATGAAAAGCTCATGGCTCATATATGTAATAGCTCCATATCTTCCGAAATTCCAGGAAATTCTTTAAATTCGCATTTCAAAATTTTCTAAAATATTGAAAATTCTTTGAAATCTTCTTAAATCCCTGAGAATTTTCTGAACCACTTGGAAATTTCCAAGAATCTTTGAAAATACCCTAAAACTGTCTCCTTACGAGAACCACACATACGATAACAAGGGTAATCTGCAATCCCCAGGTTGGTCAAGTATTTTCCAGTCGGCAGTGTCTAGTTAGCATCTCTACTACGACATTAATCCGCTTTTTTCCATGTTCAATAGTTCATTAGTCCTCTTAGTACATGTACAAGGTTTGAAATTCTGAGAATGCATCATTTTTTTGTTCCCTTCCAATATCTCGCATGCTCCTCCGAAAGCCATTTACCAATGGCTGCTTTCGCCGAAGCGTACTAGATACCACAGTGGTGTTCCAGGCCAACCACGAGCTGGGAAGATTTGGTCTGAGCCAGTGGATTTGCTTTCCCATTACCTTCAATATCTTTACAGCTGGAAATCCAGATCAGGCTGACCCAGTTCTTACTGTCACCCTAAAGAAAATCTTGAAACCAATTCCAGACTAGCCTGGAAGTAAACTCTTCAGACGTAAGAGCCTCAAGTGATGCTTTACTTTCAGAAAAAATGTAAATGTGCTGGTCTTCATAAGTCCGCTAACGAATTTCCTTCAAGCAAGCTTCAATAGCTATTATTTTCGCTTTGAAAAGAGTAGAGAATATACCTAGTGTTGTTTTTATCTTAGCCCTGGGCTTTTTCCCATAGATTCCAACTCCTGTTCCCAAGGAGGCTTTAGAGCCATCTGTATACCAACCGAGACTTCTAGTTTGAATCATTCTTTCTATCTCCCTTCATCTCCCCGCCGGTTCCAATCGGGTGCGAGGCCCGGTAGCCGGTGCCGGTTCCATGAATTTTTGTGGGAACCAATATTACTTTGACAGGAGCATCTACGAGGAGCTGGGTGGCCCTTTGGGCGTGACGGAGGAGGTGGAAGTACCGATGAACCAGGTGGACATCGCAGAAATGGATGCCAAACTCTCGGAGACGTATGCACTCTTTGAAGAGTTACATGGCGCCATAAATAAATGGTGTACTTCAGCAGCACAAAGAGGAATATATGGCTGCCAATTAGGGATGGGCTGGAACGAGCGGAGCGGCTCATGAACGAACTGCGCGATCACTCTATGATAACCGAAGGGCTTCATAGAGATCTGATCAAGAACGTTGGACGAACTGCCAGAACGAGAGCCATGATCCGAAAGGAGAAGGCAAAGTAGAAGACAGACGAGAGCTGCACTCAGACTGAGGAAGCCATGGCAGCTTCCACTCTCCGTGATAGAAAGCGAGAGAACTCTGAGTCCAGTAGAGATGAGTCCTTCCAAGCCGAGAAGCAAAAAGCCGAGGACACGTAACGCTCCAGCGCCAACGACCTCGACACCTAAAAAGGTGAAAAAAAAAGCAAGAGTCTGCGCCAAAACGGAAGAAGAGGCAGATGTGAGCTAGAACCGAGAAAGCGAAACCTGACGCCTTCGACGTAAAAATCGAGGGGGTCAGGCAAACTAGCCACGGCGAGGTTCTAGTAGAACTGGGACCTGCATGAAAGGGCTGCCATAAAGGAGGCGGTCGGGGACGGGGGTAGCGTACGTGAGCTTGTCCCATGCACCAAGGTCGAGATTCTGGACCTCGATACGACGACAGATGCAGAAGAAGTAGAGGAAGCCGTTCGTAAATATTTCGGCAAACCGGTTGGTGTCATCTGGGTCAGCCTCACGAAAAGATCCTTCAGAGGCAATCTGAAGGCTTTCATTGAGCTGGCAGAAGATCTGGTGGTATCCTTCCGTGTGCACAAGAAGGCGGAGGCAATAAGGTGCTACCGCTGCCTAGGCTTCGGCCACATAGTAGCAAACTGCGAGGGTCTAGAAAGGACCAAATCATGCTGGCGATGTGGCAAAGAGGTGCATAAAGCTGCGGTATGCAAAAGCAAAACCACAGTGCTACCTCTCCGCCGCAAAGGAAGATTAGCCCCGGACAGAACATCGCCTGGGGACAAGGAGTTGCTTGGCGTTCAGAAAGGCTGCCTGGCTGAGGAATCCTCTTGGACTTGCAAGCTAACATCGTAGCTGGGCAGGTGCGACAAGAAGCGCAGTTCACCAGAAGTAGACCAGGCTGGCAAAAAGAATGAAGGCCGAGGCACGGCCAAAAAACGGGACCCCCTGAAGTAATGCGAACGCGGGCCGAAATAGAATTCTAGTTAGAAATAGAATGTACAGCTTAGATATGCGTGATTTTGAGAACCCGAAAGAAGCAGAATAGCAGAATTAGACTGTGAAATCTGGATGGAGAGCAAGTTTACTTAAAAAATCGCTAAATTTCAGGAATAAAAACAAATATAGAAAACAAGAGATGAAAATGAAGGCTTTGGAAAACAGAAAACTCATTGATGATTAAACAAAGATACGTTGATACTAGACAGAATTGAGAGAATAGTAGTATTTTTTTGTGAGATAGGATTTTTCTTTTCTTGTTACAGGAAAAAAAAGATGAAAGACATCGAGATGTGCGAATGTTGTCATTGTAGGATAATGATTCCAGTGGGGCTCTACATCTCCCACGACACATATTGTGAGGAGGGGTCAAATCGGGCCAAAGCCCACCATATGTTACCGGATTCAACACGTACAGAGTATATTGAAGGGGTTTGGGTAGAGACGATCCAAGAACTTAAGGACTTAGTATGAATAAAATTTGAAAATAACGCGAAGAAACAACTACAGAGGAACATGAGAAATTCAAACCCTGAAGAAGTAGGACAATTCGGAGAAGGTAACCAGGAGACAGAGGACAGGTACGCTGACCTGGACGCTGGTGAATTCTTGTTATCCTTCGAAGAAGAACTTCAAGGAACAGAAAATGTATTGAATGAATAAACCTCGTTCCAAACAGGGTAGAGGGGGAAAGTTATGAAAATGTCACGAGCACCCCGCCTTCATACAGTTCTACAGGCCGTAACCTAGGAGGGGGGAGAAGCCTCGGGGCAGGTTTTAATAGAAAAATGTCATCAACCAGGTGTCAGTGCTCTCTAATAGCTACATGATGGATGTCGCTACCCTCCAGATAGTCTTACCAACTCCCTTGTGCTAAAACGACGCCATGCCATCACGACGCGATGCTACCCAAGCCTTTAGCACTATCGCTGATGAAAGTCTTATCTTCCCAGACATAACCATCAACTACTCTTCATGACCCTGGCTTCATCGACAGGGTTCATCCCTCATCGCTCCCTTGTTTTTGGGTTTATCTCCCGGCTCGGACGTAGAGAGAGTACTGGCTCGTTGAACCTTCCTGCAAGTTGGCTGAATCAATCAGTTTTATTTTTACATTATCTATCTGCATTGACTTCACCCGTTCTCGACACTCCACGTCCACCACCTTGAAGAGTTTTATTAAGGATAATTTCCTTAATGTGACATCGGTTAGCTTATCGAGAATATTATCCTTGAAAAGCAAGCGCTTACTGATATCAAGTCTGTCACCTCAAAAACACTAAGGTTTTCCCCACTAGAAGTCTATAGAATACAGCTATCCCAATCTTTCTTACGAAAAATTGCAACGGCGGGATGTCCAGAATGACATTCAGAACTGCTGTTGGTGTTGTTTCCATAGCACCTGTGATCGCCAAGCAAAAAACCCTTTGGAGGCTTTCCAGTTGTTTTATGGTACTTATTAGTTCAGTCCTCGGCAGACAGATCGTTGATGCGTATTTTGTTGAGGGTCTGATCATCACTGTATATAACCAGTAAGTAATCGTGAGTATAAAACGCACGATTAGTTACCTGGGGCTCAAAACCCCAGGGTTTACCTATGGTGCAACCACAGGCCAAAAACCCATCTCAGCATTCTTCACCATTGCGTCAACATGGAGTTTCTACATTTTGTTAGGGTCCAATATTACTCCCAAATACTTTGCTAATGTTGACCATTCTAATTCCCCACCCTGGAACTTAAGATGTCTACGGTCAAAAAGCTTTCTTCTTCTCTTAGAATGCATGAGTTCTTCCTTGTCCGGGTTAACGGACAAACAACGGTCTTCACACTAATGCTCTATTATGTTTAGCGCTGAATGCATGGCTTCCACTGAGGGAGGGTTCTCCACAATCCACAAAATTAGATTGACCCAGGACGAATTGGCCATTTTCAGGAGCTGCCCGTTCTTTTTTGGCAGGAAAGTGAAATTAAATTTAGAACCCCTCGCAGGAGAATCTTAGTTGAAAGGGTTTGGTCTATATAACTGAACCTCGTGGACCCACTTTTTTCTGCTGTAAAAAAAGCAAATCCTTAAGGTACTTCGTCTCAGGACAAGGAATGGGGATCCTTCCTCAGAGTTTTGTAGCAAAGCAAAGTAGACCCGACCTGCTGGTCCGTGATTGCCAGTAGATACAGAATCTACCTTTGAAGAACTATGCACTAAGGTGCCTTCATGCTTCCCTGTTACCAGGATTGCCAGGTCCTCTAAATATCCTCAAGTGTAAAATCTTGGCTTTTTTAAAACACGAATCAGGTAATTGATGACAAGCACCCAATGAGTGGATGGAAGAACTCCTCCCAGTGGACATACTCTTGAAACTTTAAACATCACATTATTATTATGTAGCGAAGTAGGTACCGTTCTGCCTTTTAATATAGAGTCCACCTTTTTACCATCTCACTAACTCCGTATGTTTCAGCAGAAAAGTATACGGATTCAATTTGAGTGATACTGAATGCCTCCTCTATGTCTGAAAACGCTGCAATTACTGCTTTCCCTTTCCGTACTGTATTACACTGGTCAACAAAATGTAACCTATATGATCTTTGAATGAGATATGTTATTTCCAGAGCAGTTTTCTGTGCTGAATCTAAATCTAGCCTCCATTTCTCTCCAATGCTGGGCTTGTTTTTTTGCTATCTTGTATAGTTGCCAAAATAATCTAGGAAAACTGAGAAAAAATGCAGAAAAAATGGTTTTTCAAAAAACTGCATATCTTGCTCAACAAATTTTTTTTCTTGTGTTCCTGGTGTCGTTTTTCAATGCTAAAGAAATTTAAAAAAAATAGGGTTCAGGCTATCACCATTCAAAAGATACATGGCAGAGAAGTTGTCTCTTTCTACAGAGTTGCCAGTTAGACGGCTTATCACGGTGTGTCTCGACTGACTTCAACCCAAAAGGCTTGCATATGTCGGTTTTCTTCTGAATATATTTCTGGGATGCCGCACGACCATTTTGAGCACAAGAATAAAAAAAATCGCTTCTGCCCTTTTTGTGGAAATTCTTTTTTGACTTCTTTGTAGAGGTTAATCAACATATTTCATTGAAAATAAGTTAAACGTTGAATTTCATTTGCTCAAATCATTCACTTTGGGATCCAAAAAAAGGCTACAGGTGCTAAACATCTTACGAGAACTGAAACCCTACAATATTCTTGGAAAATTGTGAAGAAAGTGGGAAACAATTAGTTTTTTTTAACATTGCCATATTCCAGCTTGAAATTTTCTGCAAAATGAAAAAAAAAATCGGATGTTCTAGCTCTAAAAGTTTACGAGGTATGGTCCTAAGAAGTCGATTTAAAGATTTGAAAGGTGGCGTCCATAAGCGTGGCAAAGGGAGAAAGGAAAGAGGGGGGGGGGGGAACACGAAAATGGGAGTCTGGGGGGTAGATAAATTAAAAGTGTTTGAACAGGAGATGGAAAAGGAGAATGTTAGATATGAAAAGGAGGAGGGAGTAGACTCGTTAATTAAAAGTTTGAAAGGGTCGATTGAGAAGGTGAAGGATGAGATAGGTACAAAAGAAGGAAGAGAAGAGGGAAAGAGAGGATGGTGGGACGAGGAATGCAGGGAAAGTAAGGAGAGAATGAAAGAGTCTGTAAGAAAATGGAGGAAAGGAGAAATAGAGAAGGCGGAGTACAACAGGAGAAAAAGAGAACATGAGAAGATGCTGGAAGGGAAAAAGCAAAGGGGAAAGGAGAAATACAAGGGAAAAGTAGAAAAAGTAATCAAAGAAGGTAGGGTCTGGGATGTGATAAACAGGGAAAGAGGAGGAAGGAAGGGCGTGAATGAAGAAATAGAAATGGATGAATGGACGGATTATTTTAAGGGTCTGCTAGGGGGAGAAGAAAATAGGATCAAAGGGGAAAATAGAAAGATAGTCCAGGGAGAAATGGAGGAAGCGAACGAAATAACAAGAGAAAAAGTGAATGAGGCGATAGATAGACTGAAAAGAAACAAGGCCACAGGAGAGGATGGTATGGAGAACGAAGCGATAAAGTATGGAGGAGAAGGGATTAGGGAAGTGATGTGGAGGATATGCAACAAGGTCTGGAAAGGAGAAGGGTGGCCGGAGGAGTGGATGACAGGGCTGGTGGTACCGCTTGTTAAGGGAGGGGAGGGTAAGAAGGTAGAGGAGTACAGAGAGATCACTCTCATGCAAGGGGGCTATAAAATATACACAGAAATTCTAAGAAGAAGGTTAGAGAACCAGATAGAAGAGAAGCAAAGTATCCCACACAACCAGACGGGATTTAGAAAAGGGATGGGGACAATAGACAACATTTATGTACTCAAATACTTGGTTAACAGGAACTTAGGGAGAAAAAGGGGGAAATTAGTCGCTTTGTTTGTAGATTTCAAAGCAGCTTTTGACTCAGTGAATAGAAAAGTGCTATGGCAGGCAATGAAAGAGAGGGGAATAGAAGAAGGGCTGGTGGAGAGGATAAAGGAAATTTTTACTGAAACCAGGATTAGGGTGAAGATACGCGGGGAAAAAGGGGAGGTTTTCTGGACAGGAAGAGGTCTAAGGCAAGGGTGCCCGTTGAGTCCACTACTTTTTAATTTGCTGCTGGCAGACCTAGAGGAGAAGCTAAAGGAGAAAGGGAAAGGGGGGACGATCCTGGGTAATAGCAAACTATACTCCCTAGCATACGCGGACGACGTAGTTCTAATAGCAGACGATGAGAAGGGGATGAACCTAATGATAAGAATTTTCGAAGAGTACGTGGGAACAAAAGAACTGACGGTGAACGTAGGGAAGACCAAGGTGATGTGCTTCAGAAATAAAAAGACCAAAATAGGTTACGTTTGGAAGATGAACGGACAAACAGTGGAAATTGTGGAGGAGT
>CAKNXH010000482.1:21422-31561 GCA_932178445.1 Andricus quercusramuli | reverse complement strand
AGGGAAAGTAAGGAGAGAATGAAAGAGTCTGTAAGAAAATGGAGGAAAGGAGAAATAGAGAAGGCGGAGTACAACAGGAGAAAAAGAGAACATGAGAAGATGCTGGAAGGGAAAAAGCAAAGGGGAAAGGAGGAATACAAGGGAAAAGTAGAAAAAGTAATCAAAGAAGGTAGGGTCTGGGATGTGATAAACAGGGAAAGAGGAGGAAGGAAGGGCGTGAATGAAGAAATAGAAATGGATGAATGGACGGATTATTTTAAGGGTCTGCTAGGGGGAGAAGAAAATAGGATCAAAGGGGAAAATAGAAAGATAGTCCAGGGAGAAATGGAGGAAGCGAACGAAATAAAAAGAGAAAAAGTGAATGAGGCGATAGATAGACTGAAAAGAAACAAGGCCACAGGAGAGGATGGTATGGAGAACGAAGCGATAAAGTATGGTGGAGAAGGGATTAGGGAAGTGATGTGGAGGATATGCAACAAGGTCTGGAAAGGAGAAGGGTGGCCGGAGGAGTGGATGACAGGGCTGGTGGTACCGCTTGTTAAGGGAGGGGAGGGTAAGAAGGTAGAGGAGTACAGAGAGATCACTCTCATGCAAGGGGGCTATAAAATATACACAGAAATTCTAAGAAGAAGGTTAGAGAACCAGATAGAAGAGAAGCAAAGTATCCCACACAACCAGACGGGATTTAGAAAAGGGATGGGGACAATAGACAACATTTATGTACTCAAATACTTGGTTAACAGGAACTTAGGGAGAAAAAGGGGGAAATTAGTCGCTTTGTTTGTAGATTTCAAAGCAGCTTTTGACTCAGTGAATAGAAAAGTGCTATGGCAGGCAATGAAAGAGAGGGGAATAGAAGAAGGGCTGGTGGAGAGGATAAAGGAAATTTTTACTGAAACCAGGATTAGGGTGAAGATACGCGGAGGAAAAGGGGAGGTTTTCTGGACAGGAAGAGGTCTAAGGCAAGGGTGCCCGTTGAGTCCACTACTTTTTAATTTGCTGCTGGCAGACCTAGAGGAGAAGCTAAAGGAGAAAGGGAAAGGGGGGACGATCCTGGGTAATAGCAAACTATACTCCCTAGCATACGCGGACGACGTAGTTCTAATAGCAGACGATGAGAAGGGGATGAACCTAATGATAAGAATTTTCGAAGAGTACGTGGGAACAAAAGAACTGACGGTGAACGTAGGGAAGACCAAGGTGATGTGCTTCAGAAATAAAAAGACCAAAATAGGTTACTTTTGGAAGATGAACGGACAAACAGTGGAAATTGTGGAGGAGTTCTGTTACCTGGGTTTTTGGTTTGAGTCAGGAGGGGGAAACGATTTGCAGGTGAGGAAAAGAATCGAAAGTGCGAGTAAAGTAATGGGCCAAGTATGGGGTATAGGAAACAGAAGGTTCAAGGACGATTGGAGAATGAGGGTTTGGTTGTTTGATGCGTTGGTTTGGGCGGTGTTGTGTTATGGAGTGGAGGTTTGGAGATGGAAGGAACATAGGAAAGTGGAAAGCATACATGAGAGATTTCTTAGATGGGTAATGGTGGTTATTTGGAGTTGTCCAGGATACCTGATAAGGGAAGAACTAGGAAGAGGAAAAATGGTAACTAGACAAATTAAGAGAGCCTGGAGGTTTGAAGAGAAGCTGAAAGGGGGAGAGGGGAGCAGAATAGCACAAGTATGCTTGGACGAAGTTCGGAACAAGGAGACGAGAGGCAATTTGGGAAATTCAAAATGGGAGGAAGAAAGGAAAAAAATGAGGAGTGTTTGTGATATACAGGAAGGGGTTCTGGATTGGCAGAACAATGAATTAGAGCTATTAGTAAGACAAGGAGAAGAGAGATGGAGAAAGATTATGGATTCGAAGTACAATAGATGGTATATGATGGTCAAAGGGGTGACGGAACCAGAATACTTGCAAAAGATGAAAAATGAAGACAAATGGAATAGGGTTATACGGTTTAGAATGAGAGAAGGAGTGTGAACTTGTGGATATTGGATGGATGAAGAGGACAATCTGTGCAGAGTATGTGGATACGAAGTGGAGTCATGGGCACATGTGTTAGAGAGGTGTACAGGAGAGGAAGATGGACAGTTGAGTGTGGATGAATGTGCAAAATGGATTTTGGATGGTAATGGACAGGGAGTGATGTGGATAAAAAAACTGGAAGAAATAAGAGAGAGCAAGGGATCAGGGCAGAGCCAAACGGGTAATCCTGTTTAATGGAAACTAACGAGTGAAAATTTTTAATTTTCAAATCGGTCTAAATGAATTTCATGGTAGGAGAAAACGGAAGCCCGAGAAGATCGCTCATTGTCTGTAGTCTAAGAGTAGTAATAATATGATTGTCATTATGTAAGGCGTTGGATTAGAAAATAAGTAGCGGTTAAGGTAGACTAAGGATGAAATGTAAATATATGTACAGGGAGCGGAGGCCCTCGAACCCGTAAAAGGGAGAGTTCAAATATACATTTTTTATCTCATTGACCAAAAATTGAACTATGTCTGATATCAGTAAAAATTGATCTTTTTCAGAAGAAACTACTTGATTACAAGTCAAATTACTTTGCTTAAAAATCATAAAATGTTTAGAGATGCATCATTTTAGTTGAAAATTTAACTTTTTTTCCGTGAAAAATATAACCATTTTGTTGAAAATTCCTTTTTTTTGGTTTAAAGTTATTTTTCTTGACCAAAAATTGAACACTTCCAGTTATCTTTTTAAATTCATATTTTTAGATAAAATTGAACCATTTACTCACCGAAAAGTAATGTATTTTGTAGAAAAATTGTCTTTTTGGTCTAAAATTAATCTTCTTATATTGTTAAAACTCCTTTTTTTTTGTTTAAAATTAACTTGTTCAACGAAACATTCAACTGTTTCATTTTGAATTTCAAATGTACCTTTTTTAGTTGAAAATTCAACTATTCGGTTAAAAATTTATGCAGGTTATTGGAAATTCGTCTTCATTGATAGAAAATCCATCTTCTTTGGAGGAAATTATTTTTTCTCCCAAATTAAACTGTTTGGTTGCAATTCAATGTAATTATCAATGCAGAATGTAAACGCGCAAAGAGCGTCCAAGGTAGATGATAAGATTTTACAAAAAAAAAGAAATAATCAAATTAACTGTTAAAAAAATAATTTTACCCAAACGAAAGAATTTTCAGGAACAATGTAAAAAATGTTTTGTTGTTTCGAATAATTACATAGTCAAAGACCAATGTTTCTTAGTGCTTATCGTTTGATTTTCAACTACACTATCTTCAATTGAAATTTTGATTTTTATATATTTTGATATTTTAAAAATAACGAAGTGTAATGGAAAAAATTATTAAATTTATCATTTGTAAATATTTCCTTCGTCTATGGCTTGTGCTTATATTTTGTAGGACTTTTATTCGTTTACAGTAATTATGATATCTCATCATTGACAAATCACCAATGTGGCAAGTACTGACGATAATATACGTATGCAATTTTGAAAAATTAACAAAAATTAAAGCATTTCAAAAGATATGCAGGAGGTATACGAATTTTGAAAAGACTTAAAAGTAATTTTAAGTTTGAATAGATGTTTGGAAATTTAAAACAAAATGTAAATTTCAAAAGATTTTGAAAGAATAGAAGCTTTTTAAGAATTGTGAACGTTTTTAAAACTGCAAAAAAAAATCTTTCTTGAGATACTGCAACATTTTGTTCAAAAATCTTCAAAAATCTGCATTTTGTTGTGAATTTCTTGAAATCTTTTGAAAGTTTGAATGATTGTGGAAATTTTTTTTAAACAACTGAATATCTTGTAAAAGTATTTTCATGTTTCCTAAAATATTTATTGAATCCTACAAAATAAAAAAAAGTTTTATTGAAACCTACCAGATTCTTTTTTGACAATTTTGGGAATCTTGTGAAATGTTTCAAAATTAATTTTTGAAAATTGAAAATTATTTGGGAATATATACGAACATCAGAGTGGTCCATTTCACGAATTATTATTACGATACTTACCAATTTTTTTGAAGAAAATTATAGTTATGAGCACAACGGTCACGAAAAAGGGCTTCATTGTATTTCTAGAACGTAGATGAAACTGAATCTATCAGAATAGATAGTACATACATAGATAGCGGAGTGAAAAATATTTGAAGCTATTTACACTCAAAAACTTTCTCTTATTTTTCTTTAAATTTTCCTCAATTTTCCAAGATTACGATGTTCTTCCTGAAGTTTTAATATTTCATAACAGTAATTTAGTTTGGGGGTGGGGGGGAATTGTTGGCTAACTAAGCGTTTTGTTATCTTTGATCTAGCTTCAAATATTGTTAGAAACAAACCGACGCGCTGATAAAATGTATTGTTTTGATTCTTCGTTACTTTTCTGTTTGAATTGAAAAAGATGTTTAGGCAGGTGTTCAATATTTTACAATTGCGTTATAGTTCAAGGGCCAACGCGTCTTTGAAATAACTGTTTTTCCACTAAATACTACATTCCAGACAACGTGTATCAGTAAAATTAAAAAATGCATGTCCCTGGAATATTATACGCATGTGATAGATAGATAAACGTTTATTTTTCAGCCTGCTGGCCTTAAAAAATTGACTTGCTTACACATCCATTTTTTACAGAGTTTTCTTAAAACTAACTTTTAAAAACTAACATCCGTCCGTTCCTTATCTCTAAGCCGCACGCTCTTTTCGCCTTGCCTTCCTCGCTTCGCCTCGCTCACATGTCCCTACTTTTTCACATTGCCTCGCTTGCCAACCTCTGTTTTCGCTCTAATACCTACTACTTATCAACTGTTTACAATATCTACTTGTTACTTATATCTACTTTCTCTCCTATTTACAATCTTTCCGTCTCCATTCCTCTTCCTCCTTCCTTCTCTTCATCTCCATCTTACCCAACACTCCCTTTACCCATGCTACTGCCCTTTTTACCCCTTTTCATGCAACAATACCTCCATGCTTAGCTCACTTCCTTCCACCTCCACGCACTCCTCCAACCAGTGCTCCACTCTTGCATCCCCCTTTCCACACAGTTCATACATCCTCTTCTCCCGCGAGAGCCAAAACCTATTGAAACCCTCCATACAACCACACCTCATCCTCGCTATAAGTTCCTGACTTCCTTTCTCTCCTTTCACACACAAATATTGCTTTCTTGCCCTTGGAATAATCCACAAATAGTTCCCGTTTTACCATGACTCTCTTATTCTCTCTTCCCCTTCTGTATTCTCTCTCTCCATGCCGTTTTGCTTAACCAAGTCATAAACCTTCCTTCCTTCCTCGTGCATCCTTCTCACTTCATCCATCTGCAGTCCATTCATTCTAAAGTACCTGTCCCTCTCAGCCTCCATCTTCCCACTCCCTCCCCTATTCTCCTTCTCCCACCAACACTCCCTAACCAGCCTACTTCCCTCCTCTTCCCAAAATTTCTCCTCATATTTACACGCCCGGCTCCCTGCTAGAATTCCCACACTCGTTCTCCCCGTCTCCCTCCTAACAATATAATTAGGCGTGTTCCTTGCCAACCCCAGGGTCCGCTTTACATACCTCTCCTGCGTTCTATTTACATCTCCACTTTCCTTCCACCCCCACACCTCTACCCCATACAATAGCACACTCATCACTGGTGAATCAAACAATTTCATTCTCCCTCCAAAATCATCTGCGAATAACTTCTTTCCCAACCCCCACACCTGCCTCATCACCACATTTGCCCTCCTCACTCTCTAATTTATGTGACCCTCCACTCCCCCATTCCTTTGAAACACGAAGCCCAGGTAAACAACCTCTTTCACCTCCTGCACTTGCTTTCCCCTCCACTTCCACTCCCTTCCCTTATCCCTTCCCCCTCCTTTTCTGAACACCATAACCTTGGACTTTTCCGCATTCAGCTCTAACCCCTTTTTATCCAGGTATCTTCTCAACCTCTTCATCATCTCCTTTAAGGCCTCCTCGCTGCTTGCCAGCAACACTATGTCATCTGCACACGCTAGTGACCAAATTCTAACCCCTTCTATCCTGACTCCTCCTACCATCCCGTCCTCAAGCTTACTTTCCATATCCGCAAATAAAATCGCAAAAAGCGTTGGGCTAAGTGGACACCCTTGCCTTAACCCCCTATCCATCCAGAATCCCTCCGAAATCCCCTCCCCTCCTCTTACCTTGTCTTTGGTCTCTTCATATATCTCCCTTACCCTCTCAATTAGGCTTCTCTCTACTCCCCTATCCTCCATCGCCTCCCACAACCTCCCCCTATCCAACGATGGAAACGCGCCTTTGAGATCCACAAAAAACGCGTACACTCTCGCCCCCTTCTTCGTTAATTCTCTATCTACCACGTGCTGCAGCACGTAAATATTGTCGATAGTACTCCTCCCCGCCCTAAATTCCGCCTGCGTCTCCGGCAATATTCCTTTCCCCTCGACATCCTTCCGCAGTCTCTCTGCCACCACCATCGCGTATACTTTATACGCCGTATTCATTAGCGTGATCCCTCTATAATTTTCCTGCCTATCTCTATCTCCATTCTTATACAGTTGCACTATTAACCCCTCTCTCCACCCTCCTGGGAATCCCTCGTCCCTCCATACTTTCTTCACTACCTCCTTCAGCCTCTCCCTAACCTCTTGTGTACTAAACAGCCATGCTTCGTTCTCTATACCATCCAGCCCTGCTGCTTTTGACCTTTTCAACTTCCTTATCTGCTTCTCTATCTCCTCGTCATTCAACTTCTTCATCTCTGCCTCCCCCGTTCATCTACTTCCCCCCTCCGTCTTCCTTGAATCTGAGCCCTGGAAAGATTCTTTGAAAAATTCCCTCCACTCCTCACTGCCTATCTTCTCACTGACCCCCACCCTACGCTTCCTGAACCTATTTATTATCTTCCAGACGTCCCCCTCTGTCTTAATATTTGCTAACTCCTCTTCCAGATCTTTCTCCTTTTCCTGTTCTTCCTTCTTACACATCAATCTAAACCTCTTCCTGGTTTCTACGTACTCCTCCCTTCTTGAATTACCCTGTTTCCACTTCTTATACTTCCTCTTCACCTTCCTTTTCATCTTTTTACATTCCCTATCCCACCACGGCTTCACCATTCCTTTCTTCTTCTTTATAAATACCTGTTTTGCACACACCCTTTCACCTTCTCTTTTAGATCCTTCCATATCTCTTCCACCGACTCCCCTCCAAAGCGTACTTTTCCTAGCTGCTCCTGATACTTCTCTATCGCCTCCCTCGTCCAGGTCACCCTCTCCCCTATCGAGACTTCTTCCCCGCCTTGTCTTCCGCCGCAAATATTGTATCTTCTCATTATTTTTATTTTAGTACGTTTCAATTATTTAGTGTCTTGGAAGTTCAATACCCAGATTTAAACCAATGATCAATTCAAGATTGTTGAACATACTTCGAGACATAGAAAATGTAATTACTCTAAATTTGAATTAGTGAAAATTCAACTAATCAATTCAGTTCTGATGATTTGAACTGATGAAACAATTTTTCTTCTAATTTCCTTGATTGGAATAATAGTCTTCACAAACTGAAATGCTCTATAGAAACAGGGAAATAATGCAATTTTTCACGGAAACAAGGAAATTAATTCTTCAACTAAATATTCTTGAATTGTAGTTAAGTGAATATATATTGCATTTGTGACAGAATGGATGAATTTCGAACCAAATAGTCGAATTTCCAACAATTTTGAACCAAAATAATTATTCTTCAACGAAAAAAGACTAATTTCACACAAAACCTTTAAATTTTGAACGAATTATTGAATTTTCGACCAAATTAAGGATCTCCAACCAACAAAAAACGACTTTTCAACGAAATTGTTAATTTTACAACCCATAAGATGAATTTGAAACTATAATAATAAATATTTAAATCAATAGTGGAATGCGCAACTAAAAACCATATATTTTCGATTAAATTAATTAATATTGAACTAGAATTATCGATTTTTAACCAGGAGATTTTCAAACAAAAATGACAAATTTTTACTTACAATAATGAATCTTGAACCAGAAAAATGGATTTATAATGAAGTAGTTCAACTTTCAACAAAGCAGTGGAATATTCAACCAAAAAATACGAATTCTCAACAAAAAATGTAAAAGTTGATATTTCAACCAAAAGAGATATTTATTTTAAATAAAAAACAGTCCAATTCAATAAGAAAGACAAAATGTCAACAAAATAGTTTAATTATTAACCACATGGTTGAATGTTCAACTAAAAAGATGAAGTTTCAAATGAAATGATGAATTTTTAACCAAAAGGGACACATTTAACAGAAAATAGTTCAATTTTCAAACAGGAGGTCTGTTTGTGAATTCCTTGAATTTCGTGAATTCGTTGAAATCCTTGAATTTCATCAATCCCTTGAATTCTGTGAATTTCTTGAATTCAGTTAATTTCATGAATCCCTTGTATTCCGTGAATTTCTCAAATTCCGTGATTTCCTTAAATTCCTTGAGTTACCCGAATCACGCTCATCCCTTGAATTGCATGAATTCCTTGAATTGTGTGAATTACTTAAATTCCTTGAATTACGCTAATTACTTGAATTCTGTGAATTCCTTGAATTCCTTGAATTAAGTGAATTCCTTGAATTAATTGAATTCCGTTGATTCCTTGAATTCCCTCAATTCCTCGAATTCCGCGAAT
Organism: Andricus quercusramuli; assembly: GCA_932178445.1. Taxonomy (NCBI): domain Eukaryota; kingdom Metazoa; phylum Arthropoda; class Insecta; order Hymenoptera; family Cynipidae; genus Andricus; species Andricus quercusramuli. The sequence goes on along the minus strand of CAKNXH010000482.1, from coordinate 22,893 downwards.
TCCGTGAATTCGTTGAATGCCTTGGATTCTGTAAATTCCTGGAATTCTATGAATTCCTTGAATTATATGAATTCTTCGAATCCTGCGAATTCCGTAATTCCCTTGTATTCCATAAATTTCTTGAATTCCTTGGATTCCGTAAATGACGTCAATCCCTTGAATTACGTCAGTCCTTTGAACTCCGTGAATTCCTCGAATTTCTTGAATTCCGTAAATTCTTTAAATTTCGTGAATTCCTAAAATTCCGTGAATAGCTTGAATTCCGTAATTTTCTTGACTTTCTTGAATTCTGTGAATTCCTTGAAGTACGCGGATTACTTCTATCCCTTGAATTACGTCAACCCTTGAATTCCACGAATTCCCTGAATCACGCAAATTCCATGAATTCCGCGAATTCCGTGAATTGCGACAATCCCTTGAATTATGCCAATCCCTTGAAATCCTTATATCCCGTGAATTCTGTGTATTCTTCGAATATCGTGAATGACATAATTTCCTTGTATTCCGTGAATTCCTTGTATTACTTGAATTCCGTGAATTCCTCGAATTCCCAGAATTCCTTGAATTCCTTGAATTTCTTGAATTTCATATATTTCGTGAATTCGGTGATTTCCGTGAATTCCTTGAATTTCGTGAATTCCATGAATTCTCTGAATTCCGTGTATCCCTTGAATTCGGTGAATTCGGTGAATTTCGTAAAGTTCTTGTATTTCGCGAATTCCTGAAATTCCGTAAATTCCTTGAAACTCGTGAATTCGTTGAATTCCAGAAATTTCTTGAATTCCTTAAATTCCTGGAATTTCTTGAATTCCTTAAATTTCAGGAATTTAATAAATTCCTCGAATTCTGTGAATTCCTTAAATATCGTGAATTACATGAATTTCTTGCATTCCGTAAATTCCTTGTATTATTTGCATTTCGTGGATTACTTTTTTTTTGTATACCATTAAGCCATTTCCCTTTCGGGGTAGGCGTGACACTACCCGATTCGGGTAGTGTACTTTAATTCCATACATTCGTCGATTTCCATGAATTTCTTTAATTCGTTGATTTCCGTGAATTCCTTGAATTCGTTGATTTCCTTGAAGTCCAGGAATTCCTCAAATTCCAGGAATTTCATGAATTCCTCAAATTCTTTGAATTTATTGAATATCGTAAATCACATGAATTCGTCGTGTTCCGTCAATTCTTTGTACTACTTGCATTCCGTAATTTCTGTGAATTCCATGAATTCCTTGAATTCCAGGAATTGTTTTAATTCCAGGAATTCCTCAAATTCCAGGAATTTCATAAATTCCTCGAATTCTGTGAATTCCTTGAATATCGTGAATTACATGAATTCCTTGTATTCCGTTAATCCTTTGCATTAATTGAATTCCGTGATTTACGTGAATTCCTTGAATTTCGCGAATTCTTGAAATTCTCTGAATTCCTTGAAATTCCCTGAATTCCTTGAAATTCCCTGAATTCC
>CAKNXH010000482.1:0-16081 GCA_932178445.1 Andricus quercusramuli | reverse complement strand
AGAGTGGAGTGAAAAAACAATTAATTGTTTAACTATTGGTTAAATAATACTTTCTACTATTAACTGTGTGCATCTATCTTTTCAATAGGAAATTTTGGAAAATTCTAAGATTTGTAAAATCTGTGGTGTATGTGAATAATTAAATTTTTTGAAAACATTAGAATTTTAAAAAATTTGGGAAATTTAAAGAAATTTGAAAAATTATAAAAACGTTAGATTAAAAAAAAAAATTCGAACTTCAGGAATCAAAACAATTTTGAAAACATTAGAATTTTTTGAAAATTTCCAAAATTTGAAAAAATTCTGAAATTTCAGAAAATTTACAAATTTTTTTAATTTCAGAAATTTCTATAATTTTAGCTATTTTGAACATTTTATAGCTGTTGATAATTTTAGAAATTCTTATGATTTTGAAGATTTTGATAATTTCATATTTTTCTCTGAATTTTAAACATTTTTTTAATTAAAAATTTTTCAGATAGTTCAGACATTTTTAGAAATTCCAGAAATTTTTGTAATCTTTGAAATTTCGAAAATTCAAAACGTTTTTATAATTTTAGAAATATTCAAAAGTTTAGAAATTTTAATCATTTTACGAAGTATAATAATTTTTGAAATATTGTGAATTTTAAATATGCTAACAATTTTGATACTTCAAAAAATTTGGAACAATTAAAAAAATTTTACGGATTAAAATAATTAGAATGATTGTAGAAATATAAAAATTTGGAACATTTTGACCAGAGTAGAGATTTTAGAAATTTTGATAATTTTTGAATATTTCATCAATTTTGGAAATTTCAGTTGCAATTTTATAAATTCTGAAAATTTGAGACGTTTCTATGATTTTATTCATTGTCAACTGATTAGAAATTTTTGTCATTTTACCAATTCTAATAATTTTTGAAATTTTCAAAATTTCAGATATTTTAGACATTTTGGAAATTTCAGAAGTTTCAGAGATTTTGGTAATTTTAGAAATTTTAAAAATTTGAGACGTTTTTAATATTTTATAAATGTTCACAAAATTAAAAATTTGAAAAATTTTGATAATTTTATAAATTAAAAAATGTCGAACGTTTGGAAAATTTCAGAGATTCTAGAAATTTTGAAAATGTTAGATTTTTGAATTTTAAAAACTTTCAAAATTAAATAAATTATAAAAACATAAGAAATTTCTAAAAATGTGGAAATTCAAAAAAATGTATGAATTTTTATGATTTGAGAGATTTCTATAATTTTAGAAATTTCGGTAATTTTAAGAATTTGGAAAATTTAAAACGTTCTGATAATTTTAGAAAATTTCAACAGTGTAGGAATGGTTATCATTTCACCGCGTTTAATAATTTTTCAAATAATGAAAATTTTAGATGTTTTATAAATTCTGATACTTCAAAAAATGTGGAACAATTCATAAATTTTCATGATTCTAAAAATTTGAACAATTTTAGAAATTGAAAAATTTCGAACTTTTTGAATATTTTAGAGATTTTAGAAATTTTGAACATTTCATGAAATTCAGAAATATTAGAAATTTTGATAAGTTTACAATTTTTTTCTGATTTACATATTTAATCAATTTTAGATATTTTAGTTGTAATTTTATACATTTTGAAAATTTGAGACGTTTTTATGATTTTATAAATTTCCAGCAAGTTAGAAATTGTTGACTTTTTAACAATTATAATCATTTTCGAAATTTTGAAATTTTTAGATATTTTTGACATTTTTGACTTTTTAGAAGTTTGGAAAACTTCAGAGATTTAAAAAATTTGGAAAATGTTAGATCATTCAAAATCAAAAACTTTAAAAAATGAACAAATTTTGAAAACATTGGAAATTTTTAGATATTCAAAAATTCCGAAATTTGAAAAAATTTAGAAATTTTTATAATTTTATACGTTTTAAACAGTTTAGAAATTTTTCGAATTTTATTAATTTTTGAAATTATTGAAATTTTCGATATTTTAGACATTTTGAGAATTTTAAAAGTTTCAGAAATTTCAGTAATTTTAGAAATTGTGAAAATATGAGACGTTTTTATAATTCTAGAAATTTGGGCAAGATTATGAATCTGGAACATTTTAGAAAGTTTGGTGATTTTAGAAATTAAAAAATTTCGAACATTTGGAAAATTTGAGAGATTTCAGAAATTTTGAAAATGTTAGATTTTTGAAAATTTCAGAAGTTTCAGAAATTTTAGATATTTTGAAAATTTGAGACGTTTTATAATTCTAGAAATTTTGTCAAGTTTATAAATTTGTAACAATTTAGAAATGTTAGGAATTTTGATCATTTAAAAATGTAAAACATTATAGAAATTTTTATAATTTTAGAAATTGAAATAATTTTAGAAATTACAACATTTTTTAGTTAAAAATAACTTATGTTCGTTAAGCTAGCGCACGAACAATTCAATATCCAAATTTTGTTTATTGAAATCGTTTAGACATTGCTTGTTCATGTTTGGAAACGAAATTTTGTCGTTTGGACGGCAAAACTCAAATAGATATTGTTTTCAAAATTGAAGTGCTAACTTCACGCCACAAATCAAATTTTAATTTTTTCAAAAATTCTTTTAACAATCATTTGGATGTCACTCGGTCACGTTTTGAAGCTTACTCTCAACGTTTGGACGACGAAATTGTGTGAGTTATCGAATAGAAAAGTCATTAGCACCATTCTTGCGAGCGGCGCCTTCTCAAGTGGTAGTGACCTTCTTTGGTCAGACGTGTCCTTAAATATAATGTGATGTGTCAGACATCCTGACAAGCCCTTTTCATTCTTATGAACCGGGGCTAAAGTTCTACTTTTCAGGAGTAAATTAAAAAAATAAATAATTGTTTAACCATTGTTTAAATTATACTTTCCACTATCAATCTATGATAAATGTGAATAATGAAATTTTTTGAAAACATTAGAACTTTTAAAAAATTAAGAGTTTCAAGGAAATTTAAGAAATTATGAAATTGTTGGATTTGAAAAAAAATTAAAAACTTTAAAAATTAACAAATTTTGGAAACATATTTTTGGAAAAGAAAAATTCAAAGAAATTCCCAAATTTTAGAAAATTAAGAAATTTCTATAATTTCAAAAATTTCTATAATTTTAGATATTTAGAACATTTAATAACTTTTGATCATTTTAGAAATTTCGAATATTTCAAAGATTTTTATATTTTCACTTTTTTCTAAATTTTACACATTTTCTGAATTAATTTTTTTTCAGATATTTTAGAAATTTTTAGAAATTTTCAGAAATTTTGGTAATTTTGATAATTTTATAAATTTTCAAACGTTTTTATAATTTTAGAAATATTCAACAGTTTAGAAATTTTGATCATTTTACCAAGTTTAATCATTTTTGAAATATTGAAAATTTCAGATATTTAAAAAATTTTGATAATTCAAAAAGTTTGGACCCATTTAGAAATTTTGATGATTCTAATGACGTGAACAATTTCAGAAATTAAACAATTTTGATTATTTTGAAAATTTTAGAGATTTTAGAAATCATGCTCATTTAAACATTTTTGAAAATTATTGAAATTATGATAATTGGAGAAGTTAGAATGATTTTAGCAATTGTAAACATTTAATAACATTTAGAAATGTCATAAAGTTAGATAAGCTTAACATTTTTGACTGTTTTACATATTTTATAAATGTTAGAAATTTCAGTTGTAATTTTATAAGTTTTGAAAATTTGAGACGTTTTTATAATTTTATACATTTTCAACAGTTTAGTCATTTCACAAATTGGTAATTCCACCAACTTCAATAATTTTGGAAATTTTAGCTATTTTGGACATTTTGGAAATTCCAGAAATTTTGGTAATTTTAGAAATTTTGAGACGTTTTTATAATTCTAGAAATGTTGACAAGATTACGAATTTGAAACATTTTATAAATCTAAGAAATTTTGATAATTTAATCAATTTAGAACATTTTAGAAATTTTGATAATTTTAGAAGTTAAAAAATTTTGAACCCTTGGAAAATTCTAGCGATTTGAGAAATTTTGAAAATGTTAGATCTTTTGAAATTTGAAAACTTTAAAAATCAAACAAGTTTAATAATTATTTACATATTGAAAATTTTAGATATTTTAGAAATCCCTTTTTAATTTAGAAATTTTGGTAAATCAAAAATTTTCGAACAATTTAGAGATTTTGACTATTCAAAAACTTTGAATAATTTTAGATATCTGAAAATTTTGAACATCTTGAACATTTTAGAGATTTTAGAAATTTTGACAATTTAACATTTTTTGAATATCTTAGAAATTATGATAATTTTAGAAGTTTGAATAATTTGAGTAATTTTGAACATTTCATAAAATTCACAAGGATTAGAAATTTTGATAGGTTTAAATTTTTTGATTTTTGTTCATATTTTAGAAATTGTCAAATATTTTAGAAATTTCAGTTGTTTGTTCATAAATTTGGAAAATTCAACACATTTTCATGATTTTCTTCATTTCCAACAGTACGGGAATTTTCTTACCAATTTCAAAAATTTTGGAAATTTTAGATATTTTAGACATTTTCTGGAAAGGGAAATGGCTTAATGGTATAATAATAATAATAATAGGAAATCTTAGAGGTTCCAGAAATTTGTTTAATTTCAGAAATTTTAAAAATCTTAGACGGTTTTATAATTCAAGAAATGTTGACAAAATTATAAATTTGGAACAATTTACAAATTTTGATAATTTTAGAGCTTTGAATAATTTTAGAGATTAAAAGATTTCGAAAATTTGGAAAATCTTAGAGATTTTAGAAATTATGATAATTCAAATTTTTTTCAACATTTTATAAATTATGATCATTTTAGAAATTTTAAACATTCCATAACAATCAGAAATATTAGAAATGTTGAAAAGTTCAAATATTTCGAGTATTTTACAAATTTTAGAATATTCTACGAATTAAAAAAAAATTTGGGAAATTTTAGAAAATTAAACCCTTTATAAAATTCAGAAAGAGAGCTAAAATCGGGCATGTCTTCTGAAGACTTGATTTTTTAACAAATCTTCTTATCAGGATGTCTGACACATCATATTATATTTAAGGACATGGCTGACCAAAGAAGGTCACTTCTACTTGAGTAGGCGTCACACGCGCGTATGGTGCTAATGAATCTTTCAGGCTTTCGGAAATTCCTTGACATATTTTAAACTTCTTGAAACATTATTGCGATTAAATACTAATTTTTTGAGATGAAAATTTCAACTATTTTATTGAAAACTCGTTTTTTTTGTTAAAAATAACTTTTTTATCTGAAAATTCAACTTGTCCATTTTCGTTCGGGAAAAGACCTTCCATGCTGATAATTCAACTACGTATTTGAAGAGTCTTAAAATTTTGTAAATTATGACAATTTTAGGAGTTTGAATGATTTTAGAAATTTTGAACATTTAATAAAATTCAGAAATATTAAACAATTTAGAAATTTTTATAATTTTAGAGATTTCTATAATTTCATACATTTTATAAATTTTGAAAATTTAAAACGTTCTTATAATTTTAGAAATGTTGATCATTTTACCAAGTTTAATAATTGTTCAAATATTGAGAATTTTAGATATTCTAGAAATTTTGATTATTCGAAAAATTTGGAACAATTTACACACTTTTAAGATGCCAAAAATCTGAATAATTCTAGAAATTAAAAATTTCTGAACATTTTGCAGATTGTAAAGATTTGAGAAATTTCGACAATTTAATAATTTTTGGAAATTCTGTAAATTATCATAATTTTAGAAGTTTGAATAATTTTAGTAATTGTGAACATTTTATAATTTTTAGAAATTTTTGTGATTTTACCAATTTCAATAATTTTGGAAATTTCAAAAATCTTAGACCTTTCAGACATTTTGGGCATTTCAGACGTTTCAGAAATTTTGGTAATTTTAGAAATGTTGTAAATTTGAGACGTTTTTATAATTTTAGAAATTTTGACAAGATTATAAACTTGAAACATTCCAGAAATTTTAGGAATTTTAGAAATTGTGATAATTTAACAAATTTAGAACATTTAAGAAATTTTGATAATTTTATAAATTAAAAATGTTCTAACATTTGGAAATTGTTAGATATTTTTAATTTAAAAATGTTGAAAATTAAACAAATTTTGAAGACATTGGCAAATTTAAAAACTTTGGAAATTGAAAAAAGTTAAGAAATTTTAGAAAATTTATAAATTTTTATAATTTTAGAGATTTTCATAATTCTAGAAATTCTGGTAATTTTATAAATTTCAAAAATTTAAAACGTTCTTATAATTTTAGAAATTTTCCACGGTTTATAAATTTGTATCATTTTACCAAGTTTAATAATTGTTTAAATATTGAAAATTTTAGATGTTCCATAAATTTTGATAATTAAAAAAATCTGGAACAATTTGGAAATTTTTAAGATTCTACAAATTTGAATAATTTCCGAAATTTAAAAATTTTGACTATTTTGAACATTGGAGAGATTTTAGAAACTTTGATATTTTAAAAAGTTCTTAAAATTTTAGAAATTATGAGAAGTTTGAATGATTTTAGAAATTTTTAACATTTAATAAAATTCGAAAATATTAGAAAATTGATAAATTTTTATAATTTTAGAGAATTATATAATTTTAGAAAGTTTGGTAATTTTATAATTTTTGAAAATTTAAAACGTTCTTATAATTTTAGAAACTTTGATCATTCTATCAAGTTTAATAATTGTTTAAATATTGAGAATTTTAGGTATTCTAGATATTTTGATCATTAATAAAATTTGCAACAATTTATAAATTTTTAAGATGCTAAGAATTATAATAATTATAGAAATTTAAAATTTCTGAATATTTTGCAGATTGTAGAGATTTGAGAAATTTCGACAATTTAATCATTTTTGGAAATTCTGTAAATTATGATAATTTTAGAAGTTTGAATGATTTTAGTAATTGTGAACATTTTATAAAATTCGGAAATATTAGAAATTTTGATAAGTTGAAATTTTTGAATATTTTATAAATTTTAAAAATTTCAGTTGCAATTTTATAAATTTTGAAGATTTGAGATGTTTTTATGATTTTATACATTTTCAAAAGTTTGGAAATCGTTGTAATTTTACCAAATTTAATAATTTTGGAAAATTTAGATCTTCCAGACATTTTGGACATTTTAGACGTTTCAGAAATCTTGGTAATTTTATAAATTTTGAAAATTTATACAATTTTGACAATTTTATAAATTTTCGAAATTTCGATAATTCAAGAAATTTTGTGCATTTCAGAAATTTCGATAATTTTAGAATTTAAAAAATTTAGAACATTTGGAAAATTTTAGAGATTTCAGAATTTTTGAAATACTAGATTTTTTATTCAAAAATGTTAAAAAATAAACAAATTTTGAAAACATTATAAATTTTGAAAACCTTAAGAATTGAAAAAAGGTCCGAAATTTTATAAATTTTCATATTTTTAGAGAATTCTATAATTGTAGAAATTCTGGTAATTTTCTAAATTTTGAAAATTTAAAACGTTCTTATAATTTCAGAAATGTTCACCAGTTCAGAAATTTTTATCATTTTACCAAGTTCAATAATTGTTTAAATATTGAGAATTTTAGATATTTTAGAAATTCTGATGATTCAAAAAATTTGGAACAATTTAGAAATTTTGATGATTCTAAAAATTTGAATAATTTTAGAAATTAAAAAATGTTGAACATCCGGAACATTTCAGAGATTTTAGAAATTTGGATAATTCAAAAATTTTTGAACATTTCAGTTGTAATTTTATAAATTTTGAAAATTTGAGACGCTTTCATGATTTTATACATTTTCAACAGTTTATAAATTTTGGTCATTTTACCAATTTTAATAATTTTGGAAATTCTAAGAATTTTAGATATTTCAGACTTTTAAATCATTAAAATTTTGATTCAAGCATCTTCTTCAATTTTGATATAAAGAAAATTGAAGAAGTGCAAATTATTTTTTTTTTTCATTACTCTATTGTAATAAACACAGTTGATAGAAAACACCATAAATACAGTATCATCAGTAAATAATGTCTTTATGTCAGAAATTATTACATGAAAAAACATATTCTAAAAACATACATGTTTGAATTATATAAGGCTGTTTACAATAGCCTTGAGTCTGAAGTAAAAACGCTTACGTGTTACATTTTTTTTAAAGGATTAGTCTGGTTACCCAGATGCACCATGGCCTCCTGAAGGACCCCCAGGAAAGTAGAAAGGATTAGGTTTACCATTAGGAAGTGAAGGTTGAAGGTAATCAGTATAGTCACCTACAAATTCATCAAGTGTGGGTTCATTGTAGGAATGTTTTGGTGGAAGAGGTGGAAGAGACACCTGGCTAGAAGTTCTTCGATCAGCCCTAACAGCTTCCTGCCCTGCAGCTGTTACAACAGCGTGTTTTCTCTTCGAACCGCTAGGAAACTGTCGAATGGGAAGAGCATCAGTATAATGATTTTGATTCATCAGGCTAGGATTATTGTGGACCATAGCTTTATCAAATGTGACTGGTTGATGAGCTTGATTCCCTGATGATGCAGAAGGTTGCGTCGAAACCTTAGTCTTTGGCCGGCCAAACCAAGGTTCTCGATAGTTCCGAAGTCCTTGATATTTTTCTAAATCTGCATATGCAGCCAATTCCTCAGACGTTGGGTGTCTTCTAGGTGTGACATTTAAATAGGCAGCTATCCTAGAATCTTCATTATCTTGAGCAGAAGCTGGGCGTTTCGTTTTGATTTTTCCTGGTTTTTTTGATGACTCTGTAAAAAGACAGCTGGTATGTAGGAAACTCATCATATCTAATCCGAACGATCTAGATTTTGACCGAGATTTTTTCCAAAATTTGAACTTTTCTACATCATGATTACTTTCATATTTGTTCCGTATTTTGCATTAAATGTTCTTCTCAGATACACTGAAATGCATCATTTTAATAAATTTATATCATTAAAATTCATGACATGCATTGATATTGAAACATACGTATTTTCATTGTCTTGTTTTTATAATAAAAAAAAAGTGCACATCTTATGAGAAAAAAAAAATTTATAAAAGTTTTGTTGCAACTTCTGTCGCTTCCCCACGCATTTAGTTTGTTTATTTTTAATGTTTTGTCATGAATTAAGCTAAAAATACGCATTCTAGCGTAAAGCGGTTTTGAGCAAATTTGCAGATATAATTTAGGCGAACATTTTTGTTAACCCTTTGCGGCATGGTGGGAATACGTATTCCCACCTGTTTTTATACTATTTTTTGCGATTTTACAGTAGTTTTTCATCGATTTAATCGAAATTATTTATAGTTTTATGATCATAGGAAGTTCTAGTATCAAACTTTGTAGACAATACTTTCAAATCGATTGTTAATTTTTTAATAATTATAAACAAAGTCCAAAAAATCAGCCGATATTTGATAAAAATTCATTATTAGCGTTAATTTTATCCGGATTTGTGTGAAAATTAGTATACAGGATTTTTTCGGGTTGCTGATCAAGAATCTGTACTCAGATTTTGAAAATTCAAAATGGCGAATCCAATATGGCGTCCAAAATCCGATATATTTTGTTATTTTGTTGAAAATTACACTGTTAGAAAAATCTCTACTAAATTTAGCATACATGTAATGGAAGCAAAAATGCACAACATGAAATTAAATTTAGTATACCAGCGTACAGTAAATTTAGTATATTTATACAGAATTTAGTACACGCATATACTAAATTTCATATACGTGTATACTAAATTCAGTAAGAATATACTAAATTTACTGTACGCTCGTATACTAAATTTGATTTCAGGTTATGCATTCTTGCTTCCATTACATGTATACTAAATTTAGTAGAGATTTTTCTAACAGTGTAGTGTAAAGGGGTTTATGGAGTCGCTGAATATGAATCTGAACTCAGACTTTGAAAATTTTTGAATGCCGATTTGAAGATGGCGGTCGAAATTTGATATATTGTTTATTTTTTATTGAAAGTTGATATACAGGTATTTCTGAGATGCTGATGACGAATCTAAACAATACAGTGACTTCTAACTTCATATGACGAATTGCATATCTTCAAAACAGTTACTGTTTTTTGTATATTTTTATTTTTCAATGTTTTTTGTATTTTTGTATTTTGATTTTTTTATACTTTAACTTTTTTAATTTTTTAACTTCCTGATTCGTGTCATGATGTTCATGAATGATACTTCAAGAAACAATTCCTGTCTGTTTGTAAGCGTAATGGTACGTTGCATGTGCTACATGACCATTTAGTTCGTATCTCTTTTGTTTTTGTGCTGCAAAGAGCGCATCGTCTGTAACCATCAATGGATGTTGCCATATGATACCAATTTTCAACAAAATAACAAAATATATCCGATTTTGGACACTATGTTGGATCCGCCATTTTGAATTTTCGAAATCTGAGTACAGACTCTTGATCATTTTGGACGCCATATTGGATCCGCCATTTCGAATTTTCAAAATCTGGGTACAGACTCTTGATCAGCGACCCCGAAAACACCTGTATACCAATTTTCAACAAAATAAAGAAATATTTCAAATTTTAGACGCCATATTGGATCCGCCATTTCGAATTTTTAAAATCTGAGTACAGACTCTTGATCTGCGACCCCAAAAACCCCTGTATACCAATTTTCAACAAACTAAAGAAATATTTCAAATTTTGGACGCCATATTGGATCCGCCATTTCGAATTTCTAAAATCTGAGTACAGACTCTTGGTCTGCGACCCCAAAAACCGCTGTATACCAATTTTCATAAAAACATGTTTCTCTGAAAAATGTATGCCGCAAAGGGTTAAATAAAATGTTATTGTGGTTTGTGGCCTCCGATATATTTTTCCGATATATTCCGATATAAGTGGATTACTCCAGCTTTTAAGTGTATTATTCCAGAATACTGAGATTACCCACAATTGCTTGAATTACTTTGGATAGCAAGTTGAGTAAACCGGATTAGAAGTCATGCCGAGAAAAACCTTAAAATATAGGAAAATATTTCGAAATATCTTGGAATACATGGAAATATTTTGGAATACATGGGAATATTTGTAAATTTCAAGAAAATCAAATACAACTGAGAATACAGAGAAATTCCGACGGAATATATGGGAATATTTCGAGAGTGTACGAGGAATATCAGAGTGGTCCACCCCTCGGATTATTATTATGATACTTACCAATTTCATTTAATAAAAGCATGAAGATCAGCACAAGAGGACCAATAAAGGGCCTCATTTTCTTCTAACGTGAATAAAATTGACTCTTCCAGAATTTCGTACAGGGCAACTTACGATTTTTCAGGAATCCACTAGCTAATACATACTTGCCCTTCGACCTACTTACATACCTAGATAGCGGAATGGGAAATTGGTGGGGGCTATTTACTCTTAACCACTTTCATTTATTTTCCTTGAAATTGTTTTCAATCTTCCAAGATTATGATGAAACATATATGTTTTTATTGCTTCATAACTGAATTATAGTTTGGAAATAATCGCGTCATTAAAGTAACTATTTGTGCACAAAATATCAGAATTTTTGGCTTTTTACATTCTCATCCTATAATGAGCAGGTATTAGATTTGTTGAAAATTTGACTCCCCCCCTCCCCCGTTTTTATCAAATGTCCACCTTTTAACACCCTTCGAATAAAAAAAACTGGTTTTTACAAAATGTCTGTCCGTCTGTTTGTCTGTCTGATAATCTGTAGATTTTCGGTTTGTTTGCACGAAAACATCCGAAAAAATTAACAGATTGGATTGGCCTCTAGTATGCTCCCCAAGTGTCCTAAAATGAAGTTCAAGTCGTTAGCCAGCTATTTTGGATACGAATCCAAAAAGTGAGGAAATTTTGAAAATTTTTGAGACCACTATTTTCAAGATTTGACCATTCTATGTACGGTTATTAGTAGTACTCAAAAAGACAAACAAAACATCCTAATGACTTTTTCTGGGGGAAAAAAATACCGGAGTTATAGCATTTTCGAAATTCCCAAAAACGAACAAGTAGTCCTGGACTAAGCTCAAATGAACTGCTTTGATGGAAAAGCAAACAAAAATAGCAATATATGCTTTACATGATTTCGAGCCACAACGTGAAATTGTTCAAACAAAAAATGGGCTGGCATAATCTAAGCTAGTGTGCAAAAATGTCTTGAAGGTGAGCAAGGAGCTGTCCAAAGATTTGTTATAAACTGAATAACAGTTTTGGCTTTATCGCGAGTATAGGTGACACAATTGTGTGTTTTTTTAAAGAGGCTCCTTGCGCTAATGATCCAACATTTGTTGCGCAAAACTCCTTGAGTTAGCTGCGTCCCTGCATGTAGCAAGGTTTTATGAAGTTGTTCCACAATCAAGTTAGAAACACGATGCTTTGGTAGTATAGCCGGAAATTTAGTTTGAGTAGGTAAAGTTGAATGTTTTTTACCCAACCATCGAGTTTAAGAATTTTAGCCATACCTAGAAGAGGATTCAATCTTTGCAAAGGAGAAGAATAGGACATCGTTACTTTCCTCTCTAGGCAACTTAGCTCATTAGAAAAAGCTATTTTTTAGCATAACGAATCCAAAAATTCGAAGCTTGATTGATTTTACAACTAGATAATGGAAGGTTTATTTTACCTCCAACCTTGATAAATCGGATGAAACGTAACACATATCCGGCCACACGAGAAGGTCGAGCGCAAGTTGAGATCGAGTTTAAGTTTGATTTTTGACCAAGAATCTGGATTTTCAGAAAGCCATTTTTGCTTCTTTCACCAGAGATTATTACTAAGCAATGAGGAAGCTGGAATACCGCTAGACGTAGGATCTGCAGGATTATCTTTTGATGGGACGTAAAGCCACTTAGCATCAGTAATAGAAATTTGAATTTTCGAAACTCCATTGGCAATAAATACTCGCCAAGTAGACGATTGTTTTTGAAGCCATCTTAGAACAGTTCCTAAAACAATCCAGCAATAAATCGAAATTGTTAATAATCGCGAAAATTTAATCACGTATGCAGTTAATTTTGCCAATAAGGCAGCAGCACATAGTTTCAGTCTAGGAATACTCACAGTTTTGATCAGAGCAACTTTAGATTTTGCCATAAGTAGATGAACTTTAATTTCAACGGTCATCAGAACCGGTCAGGAGGTACCTCATCATCCCATGATACTTCAATGAGCCACAAAGATTTAAGCAATATTTTTGCAGTAATAACAATGGGTGGAAGCCACCTAAGAGAATCAAATAACTTCCCAACTGAAGACAAAGTATGTCTTTTGGTGATCGTTCCTGAAGACATTTCGATAACATTAAAACGAAAAACATCGTCCGAAGGGTTCCAAAGATTCCAAGAATTTTTAGACCCGAAATTTTCCTCAAAGGGAAACTCAAGAGCAAAACTATGATCTGTTGTGTGAAGATCACTCAACCAATCTTCGAAATTACTAGCCCACTTACAAAGTGACATACCGCCAGATTTAGTTAACTGAATCGTTGGATTTCTTTTGTGGAGAGCAAGAAGCTTATCATCACCATCCATAAAAACGTCATCAAGGTATGTTTCGTTTTCTAATGTTAGAGCTCCTGAAAGAAAGCGCATTCTCTCATCATGGCACAGGTTTTGGTCATATGTATTCATTTAGCCTTCTTCGATTAGTTCACCTTTTCATTGCCTTTAATCCTTGTGTGACAAGAAACTCATATAAGAGCCACGTTGTTCTTTCCTGCAAGTTGGTCTGATGCCTTTTTGCATTCTTAAGCCAGCTCCAATGGTACATCTGGTTTCCCAACTGCAGTTAATGTCGCTTGCCTCTCCAAGTAGATAGTGATCTGCCTGCCACCGCATGAGCCGCCCTGGTAGCTATCTTAAATGTAGGGATTTCTCACAGAGCATAAATCATATCGCCGTCGTGAGCGTACTTCTCATTGGTCCCATAACACCCCTGAACGCTAGCGTTTCAATCGTCGCAGCTTGTCCTACATAGTTACATTTCACGCGTGGCATCAGACCATGGCCGCGTACGAAAACCTTGATTTAGGGCAGTGGAGTAGAGCCATACAAGCATTTAAGGCCCTAGTCAAACCAAAGGCTATCCCGCACATCGAAAATGTCAAGACGAACACACTGCATTGGGTTTCAAGATGCTTCGCCGAGTTCAGTTTGCTATCTGGGATTACCCCACACATATTCAACCGAGTCTGAAGTTTTCAGCCTTCCCCCCATAAGCTGCAGAGGCGTCATCTTTAGACACTTCGTATTTTCTTGTGAAAATTACCAGACTGGTCTCTTTAGCCTTATTTAGCCTACCAAGAAGGTTCCCATGACAATGAATCACAGAAGGGGTGAGAGGACATGTCCCTGTGGGCATCCTCGCGGCGCTATTGCCCTGTCTGGGACGTTGCCCTATCTGCCTTTGAGTCATCTCCGGTGTAGCATGCTTCCTATCCAGCTTACTAGCTGGACTGGCGCGCCTCACATTCAAGCCTCTTGACAGATGACTTCTGGAGTTTCAGCTGCAGCACCAATTTTTGTCACGACAGCATGGAGCGCAGTTTCTACCGAGCAGCCTACCTGTAAGGCCTGCTGCCCACTTTGTAGCGAAGAGGCTACAAGCACCTCATCCCTGAAATATCTCTCAATCAGTCTCTGTAGCGTCTTCAGAAAGAAGGATCTCAAGCTGATTGGTTGGAATTCTTTAACAGCATTGTAGCCGTTCTCCACAGGTTTGAAGATAAAAGACACTCTGCCATCCGTCCGTGCTGATGGCACGCGTTTTAGGGCAACGTTTGCCCTAAATACTTTTTCCAGTAGGAGGGCGATAAAGTCCATGCCCTTTCGTGAAAGCACTGGAAAGACGCCGTCCACCACTGGTGATCCAAAAGGGCAAAAGGATCCAACATCTTATTCAACATTCTTGATATTAACGACCTTCGCGTGAAATTCCATTCGGCCTTCTGCTTCTCTTGACCCCTCTTGAGCTTCTTGATTCTTCGCCAGCATTTAGTAGAACTTCGCTGTTTCCGGAATGTTTCTTGATTCCCCACAAAAACCCCTCCAATATCCCTATTTATGAATATTAATTTTTTTATTGTATTTATGCTGGGCCGTCCTATAGCTGTCCCGGTCTGAAGGTAACTCAGTTCTGCTTGCCCTGTTGCACGACGCTCTCGCCTTTTCGCGGAATTCCTCTAGGTGGGTGTTCAACCATCTTACTCCTTTCCCAGACTTAATTGTACTTGTAAGGCTATTTGTCTTTTATGAAGTCAGAGATCTTCGCCAAAAATCAGCGACGTGCTCTAACTCTTCTATAGTCTCGCAGTATGTTGGAAATTCCACAATCCTACATTAGGGTTCCTCTTCACATGAGTCCCAATTTGTATTCCAGAAGTTTTTGATTTTGTAAGCCGCTGTTGCTCCTAGAGCTAACTGGAACAAGATATATTTGTTAGTCGAGATACAGTCCACAGCGGAGACTATCCAGCCTGCTATTTTGCATCTCAGTACTCATGAGCAAGACATCTCTTTCCCTACCGTTGATGTTTGTCTTTCCATACTGTATCGTGGAAGTACGCATCACAGCGCAATAGCAGAGGACTCCTGTTCTCCTGGCAGTGCTGAATTAGCGTCCCCACCTCTCTAAGAGTCAACTTCATTCCAGGTATCAGTTCACATTATTTTAGATAAGAATTTGTTCTCAAGGATTGTTTCTGTTTTAAATTTGGAAGGTAAGCCCATATATTATTGCCTAATGATTATTCTGATTCATTGAAAACATGGCAAAAAACGCTTCATATGATTTCATGTGAAGGTAATCTAAAAAAGCCTGTCTAAATAATTGTTGATAAATAACCACTAAGTTGCACGTTAATTACTTCCAATTAATATTAAGACAAATGATAGGAAGAAGAAATGTAATGAAAAATGGCATATGTTCTTCAATTAAATGTTAAATATTACATCTCATTTTTATTTTTGAACTAGAAAATGGTTTCAAACTATTACTTAACTCTATCGTACCATGCGAGGGACATCATAAGTGAAGCAACCGCCTTTAAAAAAAA
>CAKNXH010000480.1:130452-146712 GCA_932178445.1 Andricus quercusramuli | reverse complement strand
CAATCACATTGTTACTTGTTTATGAATTTCATACAGTTCTGAAACATAAGGCAATCAATTACATTGTCATTTGTTTCTGAATTTCATGCAATTCTAAAAAATAAGACGATCACTCACACTTCATTCGTTTCTGTGTAAAATTCATAAACAATTACCAGGGTGACCGTCTTATACTTCACAATTGTATGAAATTCAGAAACAAATAAAATAGGAGTGATCGTCTTATTTTTCACAACTGCTTGAAATGCAAGAAAAATTAACAATGTGAGTGATCGTCTTATGTTCAAGAACTGCATGAAATTCAAAAACAAATGATAATGTGAGTGATCGCTTATATTTTAGAACTGTATGAAATTCATGAAAGAGCAAGACTGTGATTGATCGTCTTTTTTTAGAACTGCATAAAGTTCGGAAACAAATGACCATCTGAGTGATCGTCTTATGTTTTAGGACTGTATGAAATTTATGAACAAGTAACGATGTGATTGATCGTCTTATGTTTCACGACTGTATGAAATCCAGAAAAGAATGAAATGTGAGTGATCGTTTCATGTTTTAGACTGCAGGAAATTCGGAAATAAATGACAATGTGAATGAGCGTCTTGCAGGGTGACTCTCAACCAACTTTAACCGAAAAATCCTTGAAGTTAGATGATATTTATCAGGAGATATTCAGTTTTTGAGCTGGAAGAAGCCTATTATGTTCGAAATTCAGAAATTAAAAAAATGAGAGTAAAAATTGTTTTTTGAAAAAAGAGCTTCAACGATTTTTTTGATAACATATAAAAAATATCGGAACATCATCTGTGGAAAAATTTTTGGAAAATGAAGCCTATTCATATAATTTTTTGATAACCTTTTGTACTGAAGGAATATCACAACCCTTATTAGATTTAACAGTTATGATTTTACAAAAAAATTTGTAAAAATGTTTTGACTCCATATTTAGTTCTTAAAAATCCCTCATTAAAAAAATTTTTCAATTGCAAATTTCAGTTTTTCTTCATGAAAAAATTTCAAATTTTGAAGAAAGAATTTCCACGATTATTATATTTCTTTGCGCAAAATATGCGCATACCATGTAAGTATGATATTCCACAAAAAACATTTTATAATATTTTTTTAGGTTAAAGTTGGTTGGGAGTCACCATGCTATATGCAATTCAGAAACGAATGAATTGTGATTGATCTCTTATGTTTTAGAACTGCATGAAATTCAGAAACAAATGAAAATGTGATTGATCGTCTTGTGTTTTAGAACTGTATGATATTTATAAACGAGTACAAGTGTGATGGACCGTCTTATGTTTTAGAACTGCATGCAATTCATAAAGAAGTAACAATGTGATTGATCGTATCATGTTTTAGAACATCATGAAATTCAGACAAAAATGACAATGTGATTGATTGTCTTGTTTTTTTGAACTGTTTGTAATTCATAAACAAGTAACAGTGTGATTGATCGTCTTATGCTTTTGAACTGCATGAAGTGCATAAACAATGTGATTGATCGTATTATGTTTTGGAACATCATGAAATCCAAAAACGAATGACAATGTGAGTGACCGTCTTCTGTTGAAGAACTGTGTGATATTTATAAACAGGTCGAAATGTGATGGATCGTATTACGTTTTACAACATTATGGAATTCAGAAACGAAGCAATCGTGATTCATCGTCTCATGCTTTAGTGCCGCAAGAAATTCTGAAACAAATGACAATGTGATTAAACGGTCTTGTGTTTCAGAACTGTATGATATTTATAAACAAGTAACAGTGTGATGGATCGTTTTATGTTTCAGAACTATATGCAATTTAGTAACGAATGAAATTTGATTGATTATCTTGTGCATTAGAATTGCATGGAATTCAGAAACAATTGACAATGTGATTGATCGTCTTGCATTTTATAACCGCATGAAATTCAGAAGCAAATAACAATGTGATTGATCGTCTTATGTTTTAGAACTCCATGAAATTCAGTAACGAATGACAAAGTAGATGCTAGTTTCATGTTCTGGAACTGTATGGAATTCACAAACAAGTAACAATGTGATTGCTTGTCTTCTGTTTCTGAACTGTATGAAATTCAGAATCGAATGGCAATGTAAGTGATTGTCTTATGTTTTAGAACTGAATGATATTCATGAACAAGTAACAATGTGATGCATCGTATTACGTTTCACAACTATATGCAATTCAGAAACGAATGAAATGTGATTGATCGTCTTATGTTTTAGAACTGCATGGAATTCTGAAGCAAATGACAATGTGATTGATCGTCTCGTGTTTCAGAACTGTCTGATATGTATAAACAAGTAACAATGTGATGGATCGTTTTATGTTTCAGAGCTTCATGAAATTCATAAACAAGTACCAATGTCATTGATCGTATTATGTTTTAGAACACCATGCAATTTGGAAACGAATGACGATGTTGGAGATCTCTTATGTTTTAGAACTGTATGATGTTTATGAACAAGTGACAATGTGATGGATCGTATCACGTTTCACAGCTATATATGCAATTTAGAAAAGATTGAAATTTGATTGATCGTCTTGTGTTTTAGAATTGCATGGAATTCAGAAACAACCGACAATGTGATTGATCGTCTTGTGTTTTAGAACCCTATGGAACTCATAATTAGGTAATATTGTGATTGTTCGTCTTATGTTTTAGAAATGCATGAAATTCAGAAACGAATGACAAAGTGAGTGATAGTTTTATGTTCTAGAACTGTATGGAATTCATTAACAAGTAACAGTATGATTGATCGTCTTATGCTTTTGAACTGAATGAAATTCGGAAACGAATGACAATGTAAGTGATCCCTTTTGTTTTAGAACTGTATGATATCTATGAACAAGTAACAATGTGATGGATCGTATTACGTTCCACAACTATATGCAATTTAGAAAAGAATGCAATGTGATTGATCGTATTACGATTCAGAACTGCATGAAATTCAGAAACAAATGATAGTGTGATTGATCGTCTTCTATTTTTGAACAGTATGGAATTCATAAACAAGTAAATATGTGATTGATCGTCTTATGTTTTAGAACTGCATTAAATTCAGAAACAGATGACAAAGTAAATGACAGTTTAATGTTCTAGAACTGTATAGGATTCATAAACAAGTAACAATCTGATTGCTTGTTTTATGTTTCTCAATTGTATGAAATTCAGAAACGAATGACAATATTAGTGATCACCTAGTGTTTCAGAACTGTATGAAATTTATGAACAAGCAACACTGTGCATGATCGTCTTGCGTTTTAGAATTCCATGAAATTCAGAAATAAATGAAAATGTGATTGATCGTCTTGTGTTTTAGAACTGCATGAAATTCAGAAAAAAATCACAATGTGATTGATCGTCTTGTGTACATTTTTCGCACTTTCTTCAGTTTTTCACGAATACATCAGAAACCCTCATAGCTTTCGCTGAAGTAAGATGATATTCGAAAACTTCGCAAGATTTTTCGCTCTTTGGAAAAATAAAAAAAATCTTCCATTAAAAGTTTTAATGGCAATTTTTTATCGAATTAGACATAAAAGCAACAAATAAAATCCAGATTCGTGTAATTATTGTTTCAATAAAATAAATTAAGTAACTTCATTATAGGATCGCCTTTGGAGGAAAAATCGGTCTAAAACTGTACATCGAGATTGCAGAGGTGTTGATCTAAATAGAAATTTTGGCTATAAATGGAAACGTAAATACTTTTTTTTCAAACCAATTTTTGTGTTTATTTTTCTAATGAATGATTTTGTCTTTATTATTATTTATTATTTATAGCGACGGGAAGATCTAGACATCCTTGCCATATAACTTACGCCGGAAACGCCCCATTTTCAGAATTGGAAGCTCAAAATTTGCGTGATTTTGTTCTTTCGAAAAATGGCGCTATCAAGATTTATTTAACTTTACACTCTTTTGGAAAGGTGAGATTATTTTTAGCTTAGGATAAAAGATAAAATTATCAGTTTCTTAATTTTTGAGTCTTTCGTTTTAGTATTTGTTGTATCCATGGGGATACACAAAATCTGAAGTGCCCGCAAATGAGGATGTACTAGTGAGTATAAATTCTTTAAAATATTATTTTCATTAAAAATAGTTTATTGAAAAAAAAAAATTGATAAACAAATTATTTTTCAGTTAAAACTAGGAGTAATAGCTGCAGTTAAACTTAAAGCTTTATATGGCACTGAGTATAAAATCGGAAGTGCTGCACGGATATTATGTAAGTTGTAGCATTTTTATATTGAGTTATGAAGTAAAAAATTTAGAATTTTTTGAGAAAATTTTCTCATCATTGAAATTCTAAATCAGGGTGGCCGCAAAATTCCATTTTAAAAATTTCCTGAATTTTCCCTGATTTTTCCCTCACTAATTTTTCATTTTCCTTCACCATTATTATTTAAAGGACAAAATTCTAATCTTGCAACAATTTTAATATAGTGCTTTATGAATGAAATGAACAAAAATCAGGTTTGAATTTATAAATTTTTAATTTTATGTTCTCAAGACTGATTTATAAGACTTCGAAATAATTCAATTTAAATTTGAGG
The DNA here is from genome assembly GCA_932178445.1 of Andricus quercusramuli. NCBI lineage: Eukaryota > Metazoa > Arthropoda > Insecta > Hymenoptera > Cynipidae > Andricus > Andricus quercusramuli. Next base: position 142,138 of record CAKNXH010000480.1, on the reverse strand, counting down.
AAATTCAAATTAATCAAGAAGTTCTTAAAAATTTCATGGAAATTTCAAAAATATCGTACAAACATTAAAATTATTTGAAACCCCTCAAAATTGATTGAATTATTTGGAAATCTCTTTTAATAAATTATTAATATCCCAAAAACTTATTCTATAAAATCGTTCCATATCTTTCAAAATTTTGTAAGAATTCAATAAATTATTTTTAATCACTTGAAATTATTAAAATCCTTGGAAATCCCTTGAAAATTGGAAATCTTCTGAAAGTGCATCGGAATCTTTCAAAATACCCAAAAATATTTCAAATCCGTTGAAATCTCTTAAATTTGGTGAAGCTGCTGAAAATTTCTTGGAATCTTTTGAAATATCCTAACATTTTTCAAAATCTTATACATTTTTTAAAAAAATCAAAAAGTATATACCGTGAAATATTTCAAAATATCGTAAAACCTTTTAGGTCCTATGAAATTGTTCCATATCTTTCGAAATTCTTAAAAACTCCACGCAGTTATTCTTAATTGCCTTGAAATAATTCAAATCCTTGAAAATTTCTTGAGAAATTGAAAATCTGAAATCTTTTGAAAATGCATTGGAATCTTCTTAAATTGCTTTAGAATATTCCGAATCCTTTGAAATCCCTAAAATTTGGTCAAGTCCAAATTCCTTAAAACCTTTTAAAATATCCTAAAATTTTGTTAAGAAATTTAAATCTTTCAAATTTGTTAAAAACTTTGAAAATAACTTAGAAACTTTTAAAATATCGTAAGACTTTATAGTTCCTTTAAAATTAATTTATATCTTTCGAAATCCTAAAAAATTCCACGAAATTATTCTTAAATGCCTAAAAATAATCAAAATGCCCCAAAATATTGCAAATCCTTTGAAATCCTGAAATTTGGTAAGGCTTTTGAAAATTCCATGGAATCTTCTGAAATATTCAAAAATCTTAAAAATACTTGATAATTTTTCAAATTTTTGAAATCTTTTAAAATATTGTAAAACCTTATAGGTCTTTTTAGATTGTTCTATATGTTCCGAAATTCTTTATAAGCTCATACATTTCTTCAAATTCCTTGAAATCTTTCAAATCCTTGGAAACAGCAAATTTTGAAATCTTTGCAAAATTCCCTGGATTTTTTTGAAATATCCTGACAAATGTTTAATCCTCTGAAATCCTGAAAGTTTGATTAGGCTTCAACAATCCTAAAAAATTTCTATAATATCCTAGAATCCTTGAAAAAATTTTAAATCTTAAAAATTTTGTTAAATCTTAAAAAAAATTTTAAACCTTTAGAAATACCTTGGAATCTTTTAAAATATCATAAAACCTCACGGATCCTATAAAATTGTTTCAGATATTTTCAAATCCTTTAAAACCACATACAATTTTTCAAATCCTTTCACATTCAAATCTTTGTAAATTTCTCGAAAATTTCGAAATCGATAAAAAATGCCTTGAAATTTTTCAAAATACTCTAGAAACTCGATTGAAATCTTTCAAAATCCTTTTAAACTTTTTCAAAATCTGGTGAAAATTTCTTGAAATTTAGACAAATACCTTGAAATCTTTTGAAAATAACTGTACTGAACAAAATTAAATTCTGTGTGGGAAATATTCTGTGGAGAAAAAATGTTGTCTAAGAAAAATATAACAGTATTAATTTCTGTGTAGGAAATATTTTGTGTATAAAATACTTCGTGTAGGAAGAAAATAACAGTATTAAAAAATATTTAATTCTGTGTAGAAAAAATGTTGTCTAGGAAAAATATAACAGTATTAAATTCTGTGTAGGAAATATTTTGTGTAGGAAATATTTTGCGTAGAAAATATTTTGTATAGAAAAAATATTGGACAGAATAATTTTTTATACTATACTTTAAAAATATTGTCAGAATAAAATAATTACTATTTGATTCTGTGTGGGATATATTCCGCTTGGAAAATATTTTGTGTATGAAAAATATGACAGTTTTAATTCTGCGTATGAAATATTCTGTGTAGAAAATATTTTATGTAGAAAATATTTTGTGTAGGAAAAAAATAATAGTGTTTAACAGTATTAAATTCTTCGTAGGAAATATTCTGTGTAGAAAATATTTTGTGTAGGAAAAAAATAAATTCTGTGTGGGAAACTTTCTGTGTAGAAAATATTTTGGGTAGACAATATTTTGTGCAGGAAAAAAATAACAGTATTGAACAAAATTAAATTCTGTGTGGGAAATATTTTCTGTATAAAATACTTCGTGTAGGAAGAAAATAACAGTATTAAAAAATATTTAATTCTGTGTAGAAAAAATGTTATCTAGGAAAAATATAACAGTAGTAAATTCTGTGTAGGAAATATTTTGTGTAGAAAATATTTTGCGTCGAAAAAATATTGGACAGAATAATTTTTTATACTATACTTTGAAAATATTTTCAGAATAAAATAATTACTATTTGATTCTTTGTGGGATATATTCCGCTTAGAAAATATTTTGTGTATGAAAAATACAACAGTATTAAACAATAATTATTTCTGCGTATGAAATATTCTGGGTAGAAAATATTTCGTCTGGGAAAAAAATAATAGTGTCTAACTGTATTAAATTCTTTGTAGGAAATATTCTGTGTAGAACATATTTTGTGTATGAAAAATGTAACAGTATTAAACAATAATTAATTCTGCGTATGGAATATTCTGGGTAGAAAATATTTTGTCTAGGAAAAAAATAATAGTGTTCAACAGTACTAAATTCTGTGTAGGAAATATTCTGTGTAGAAAATATTTTGTGTAGGAAAAAAATAACAGTATTAAACAAAATGAAATTCTTTGTGGGAAATATTCTGTGTAGAAAACATTTAGGGGAGAAAATATTTTTTGTAGGAAAAAAATAATAGTATTCAATAGTATTAAATTCTGCGTATGAAATATTCTGTGTAGGGAAAAAATAATAGTGTTTAACGGTATCAAATTTTGTGTAGGAAATATTTTGTATAGAAAATATTTTGTGTAGGAAAAAAATAACAGTATTAAACAAAATTAAATTCCGTGTGGGAAATATTTTGTGTACAAAATATTTCGTGTAGGAAGAGAATAACAGTATTAAAAAATAATAAATTCTGTGTAGAAAATATTCTGTGTAAAAAAATGTTGTCTAGGAGAAATATAGCAGTATTAAATTCTGTGTAAGAAATATTTTGTGTGGGAAAAATATTGATCAGAATAATTTTGTGTACAGTATACTAAAAATATTTCCAGCATAAAATAATTACTATTCATTTCTGTGTAGGATATATTTAGCGTAGAAAATATTTTGTTTCTGAAAAATATAACAGTATCAAACAATAATTAATTTTGCGTAGGCAATATTCTGTGTAGAAAATATTTTGGGTAGAAAATATTTTGTGTAGGAAAAAAATAACAGTATTAAACGAAATTAAATTCTGTGTGGGAAATATTATGTGTAGAAAATGTTTTGGGTAGAAAATATTTTTTGTAGGAAAGAAATAATAGTATTCAATAGTATTAAATTCTGCGTATGAAACACTCTGTGTAGAAAATATTTTATGTATAAGATATTTTGTGTAGGAAGAAAATAAAAGTGTTCAACAGTATTAAATTCTGTGTAGGAAATATTCTGTGCAGAAAATATTTTGTGTAGGAAAAAAATAACAGTATTAAACAAAATAAAATTCTGTGTTGGAAATCTTTTGTGTACAAAATATTTCGTGTAGGAAGAGAGTAACAGTATTAAAAAATATTAAATTCTGTGTAGGAAATATTCTGTGTAAAAAAATGTTGTCTAGGAAAAATATAACAGTATTAAATTTTGTGTAAGAAATATTTTGTGTAGGAAAAATATTGATCAGAATAATGTTGTGTACAATATATTAGAATATTTTCAGCATAAAATAATTACTATTTATTTCTGCGTAGGATATATTCAGCGTAGAAAATATTTTGTTTCTGAAAAATATAACAGTATCAAACAATAATTAATTTTGCGTGAAATATATTCTGTGTTGAGAATATTTTGGGTAGAAAATATTTTGTGTAGGAAAAAAATAATAGTATTCAAAAGTATTAAATTCTGCATAGGAAATATTCAATGTAGAAAAAATGTTATCCAGGAAAAAGATGACCGTATTAAATTCTGTGTAGGCAATATTTTGTGTTGAAAATATTTTGTGTAAGAAAAAATAAAAGCTTTAAACAATATCGAATTCTGTGTAGAAAAAATGTTGTCTAGGAAAAATATAATAGTATTAAATTCTGTGTAGGAAATATTTTGTGTAGGAAAAATATAATCAGTATACGTGGTGAACGATATATTTTGCGTACAATATATTTGTGTAGGAATGGGTGTTACTTGACCAGCAGTCATGCTGTTAAATTACAAAAAAATATAGATTTTGTATTTAATTTTGCAGATCCAGCAGCTGGTGGAAGTGATGATTGGGCAAAGGCTATTGGGAAAGCAGATATTTCGTTCACTATAGAATTGCCAGGCACTTCTTTCGTTATAGATCCTTCATTCATAAAGCCCATTGGTCTGGAAACCTTTGAAGCTTTTAGAGTTTTTGCTGTATATGCAGAAATTGCTTATAAAGACTTATGAAATTATCAACTTATTACTAAATAAACAATTCAATTATGGACTGTAATTAAAAATATTAGAGTAAACTTGGTCAGAATTTTATTAATAAAAAATCATCTTTATTTTCAATCCTATTGAAATCACCTGATAAACTTCAAAATTAGTGAGAATACTTCGGTATCGCATGACATCCTTTAAAATCCTTCGAAATTTTTTGAATTACCGTGAAATCCTTTAAAAAGAGTGGAAATCCTAGAAACCGCTCAACATCTTTGAAATTTTCTCCTTTCACTCCGCTGGGAATCGAACCACAGAACTCCCGATTGCCGGTCGAGTGCTTTCTATTCAGCTACTAGGAAAATCGAGTGAAGAAACTTTTTTCAGAAATACACGCATTATTTTGCTAGGTGGTGCAAAGCTAATTTGTCAAGTAATCTGTATTATCATAAGAGAATATCAGAACTTCAAAACTGTGGAAATCTTTGAAATCTTTTCAAATCCTCAAAATTTCATAAAAATCCTTTATAATCCTTCATCATCTATGGAAAACCCTTTAAATCTCTAAAATACGGTTCAAATCCTTGAAATTTCCTGAAATATTTCAAAAGTATATGAGTTCTCTTGAAAGAATAAAATGCTTCAGTATGGCAAAAAATCATTTAAAATTCGTAAAAAATTTTGAAATCCTTTGAAACCCTTTAAAAACTATGAAAATCCTTGAAATCGCTTGACATCGCTTGACATCTTCAAAACCTCTTAAAATCTCTATAAATCTATAAAACGCCTTGAAATTCCGTATAATCGCTCAAATTCCCTTTAAAAAATTTGAAAATCCTTGAAATTTTCAAAATATAATAATCCCTTATAATTCTTTAAAATCCTTAAAATTCCTTGAAATTCCTGGAAATTTTCAAAATCCAATGAAAATCCCTGATAATTCTTTATTATCCGTGAAAATTCCTTAAAATTTCTACAAATCAGTTAAAATATTTTAAATTCTGTGAAATATTTCGAAATAATATGAGTTTTCTTAAAATCTTTGAAATGTCTTTAAAACTCAATGAAATCTTCAAAATCTGTAGGAACCTTTTTAAATATTTTGAAATAATGAACTATCAAAATCAAATCAAATCTTTTGGAAGTCATTACAATTCTTCGATATCCATTGAAATTATCGAACCTCGTGTAGGTCTCTTAGAATCCGTTACTTCAGTATCGCATGAAATATTTAAGAATCCTTAAAAAATATTCCCTTAATTTTCGTGAAAATTCCTTTAAATCTCTACAAGTCGTTTAAAATCTTTGATATTCCATGAAATATTTTGAAATCATATGCGTTCTTCATGAAAATCCATTTATTTTTTGAAAACTAGTTCGCCATGCTGGATCCGCCATTTTGAATTTATGAAATCTAACTTCAGATTCGTTAGCATAGGCCCCAGAAACCTGCAGATGCTAAATTTCATGAAAATCCATTGATTTTTTGAAAATTAGTTCGCCATATTGGATCCGCCATTTGAAATTTTTTCAAACTGACTTCAGACTCGTGGCTGGAGACCCCAAAAACCCCCAGATGCCAAGTTTCATGAAAATCCATTTCTTTTTTAAAAAATCGTCCGCCATATTGAATCCACTATTTCGATTTTTTGAAATCTGACTTCAGATTCATTATCATAGGCCCCAGAATGTCAAGTTTCATCAATATCGAATTATTTCTTTAAACATGGTCCGCCATTTTGAATTTTTAAAATCGGACTTCATATTCGCTATCAGAGGCACCAAAAACCCTCAGAGGTCAAGTTTCATGAGAATCCAATAATTTTTTGAAAAATTTTCGGCCATATTGGATCCACCATTGTGAAGTTTCGAAATATAACTTCAGATTCGTGATCAGAGACCCCAAAACCCCCAGATGCCAAGTTTCATAAAAATCCATTTCTTTTTTGAAAACTCGTCCGCCATGTTGGATCCGCTATTTCGATTTTTTGAAATCTGACTTCAGATTCATTATCGTAGGCCCCAGAAACCTTCAGATGCCAAGTTTCATGAATTTACATCCGTTTGTTGAAAACTAGTCCGCCATATTGGATCCTCATTTTGAATTTTTTTAAACTTACTCCAGATTCGGGGATAGAGACCCCAAAAACTTCCAGATGCCAACTTTCATGAAAATCCATTCATTTTTTGAAAACTCATCCGCTTTATTGTATCCGCCATTTTGAATTTTTAAAATCGGACTTCAGATTCGTTATCAGAGGCCCCAAAAACCCCCAGATGTCAAGTTTCATTAATATCGAATTATTTATTGAAAAATATTCCGCCATTTTGAATTTTTAAAATCGGACTTCATATTCGTTATCAGAGACCCCAAAACCCCCAGATGCCAAGTTTCATGAAAATCCATTCCTTTTTTGAAAACTCGTCCGCCATATTGGATCCGCTATTACGAATTTTTGAAATCTGATTTCAGATTCGTTATCATAGGCCCCAGGAACCTTCAGATGCCAAGTTTCATGAAAATAAATCCATTTTTTGAAAACTAGTCCGCCATATTGGATCCTCATTTTGAATTTTTTTGAACTGACTTCAGATTCGGGGCTAGATATCCCAAAAACCCACAGATGCCATGCTTCATGAAAATCCATCTATTTAAAAAAAAATCATCCGCTTTATTGTATCCACCATTTTGAATTTTCAAAATCTGACTTCAGATTCGTTATTATATTAAATCTTTCAAAACCTCTTACAATCTCAAATCAAACATTTTTTTTCTGAAAAACGATCTTCTCCTTCGCTCCGCTGGGAATCGAACCACAGGTCTTTCGATTGCCGGTCGAGTGCTCTCTTAGCAGAGATCGTTATTATTATTATTATTTTTATACCAATAAGTCATTTCCCTTTCGAGGTAGGCATGACTTGCTCGGTTGGAAAATAGTAGTGTGTATCTGGGTATAAAGGTATAAGGTATATAGGTATAAGGTATATAGGTGTAAGGTATATAAGTATAAGGTATATAGGTATAAGGTATATATGTATAAGGTATATAGGTATAAGGTATATAGGTATAAGGTATATAGGTATAAGATATATAGGTATGAGGTAGATAGGTGTATAGTTATAACGTACATAGGTATATAGGAGTAAGGTATAGATTATTTAGATTGATCTAGAATTCTCGTGTTATTCATTTGAATGACACGTTCGTTCCGCAACACTGTTCCGACCCACGTTGCTGATCAATCTCTCTAGCCATAATTAAAATCTGGAAATGACTTTCTCACAGAAAATAAAATTGATATATTCTATAAGGAATACAAAATCTTACGTAAGAACGAAGAAGCATTATGAATTTCTAATCATGGCCGAAAATTTAAGGAGGGAGGTGTTCCGTCTCTTGACTTTTATTATTATAATTACCATTATTAGAACCAATTTTTTCAATTTTCTTATGAAAACATTTTTTCTGGAAAAAAAACAAATTATTGTAAATAAGATAATTTATTTTTACTAATGATACATTACAAAGTATTAAGGAATAAAAATTCGAAAGAATACTTAAATTTTCTGAATGTTGAAAAAATGTTGAATCTATTTATGGATTTTAGAGGTGGCTATAACTGTACAATATTTCACTTCTCTATCTTCAAAAAGATTCACATTATCATTTTTAGCAGACAGATGAGAAGGTAAAAATTTTTTCAAATGTGAGTTTTAAGTTCTAAGAGATAAATCATGTACTGGTCTAAAAAAAATTTGATTTGTGATATTTTCACATCGTGGAAGCTTTTAATAGAATACAATTAATGCAATTACGAAGAAATATGAAATGGAATTAAATTTTTTATTTTATTAAAAAAAAGTTAAAAATAATACGTAATGGACATCAGAAATCAGTTAGAACGAAGATAGGAAATTATCTGACATTTTTAGCAGGCAATATGTCATTTAGTTGAGATAAAAAAAACGTATAAATACATGAACACTTTTCTAGGTTTTAGTATCTTGAAAAGATGAATTTCAGTTTTGTATTATTTGCTGCTCTTGTAGCGTTTGCATTTGTAACTGGTGAATATCTGCCGCCTCTGAAAGGGTGAGTTTTCAATATTCCATCACTTTTTTCACTATAATTTTAAATTATCAGGAATTTTAAAAGTTTATTTGTTTTATATAAAAATTGTAGAAAAAAATACAAATTATATGAAATATTTCACACTATATATGACACAGCCACACAAAATATATCTTTTTTCGGGTCTGGAGGTGAGGCCACGTTTCCTATATCTTTTTGGGGTCGCTGAATCTGAATCCGAGGTTAAAAAAAACCTCAGCACGCCAGGGTTCTGACATATCCCCAAAAAAACTCATAAAAATTTTGTTGGGTCCGGGGGTCAGACCATGTTTATTATATGTTTTCGGGGTCGCTGAATCTGAATCCTCAGGATCCGACTCTCTGCATCGTAAAACGCTTGCGAGCGCCTGCCATGACGGCATCAGAATTGTAATCCAGGGACTGAGTCTGACGTGCTGAGGTTTTTCAGACTACGGATTCGGATTCAGCGACCCTAAAAACATGAGCAAAAATGGTATGACCTCCAAACCCGAAAAAAATGTCATGTTTTTTTTAGGTTATGTCAGAACTCTGACGTGCTGGTATTTTTTGGACCACGTATTCAGATTCAGTGACCCCAAAAACATAGTAAACATGGTCTGACATCCAGACACGAAAAAAAAACTTTATATGAGGTTTTTTGAGGTTATGTCAGAACCCTGACGTGCTGCGGTTCTATGGACCTCGGATTCGGATTCAGCGACCCTAATAACATATAGTGACCAGGGTCTGCCCTCCAGACCCAAAAAAAGTTTTTTTTTTGTGTCGCTGTGTAATTGTTCCGCCCGAGCTTGAGAAAAAAATCAGTTTTTTTTCCAACATTTTGTTATGGATTTCACAGAAGATTTTAGAAATCATCCATAAACTACGTTTCGAATTTTGGGATATTCCTTTTTTTGTGAATTTTCAACCAAGTACAAGTACATCAATTTTCAAACAGTTACATTTTTAACCGAATATGTAAAGTTTAAAATAAAATTGTGAATCTATTACCGAAAAAATTAATTTTTAACTGAATTGTTGAATTTTTCCAAACTAGAAGATGAATTTTAAAAAATGGATGGATTTTCAACAAAATACATGAATTTTCCACAAAACAGTTAAACTTTCAAACGGGCATCAAATAGTTTATTTTCTACCAAAAAAAGTTGAGTTTTCAACTAAATATTTAAATTTCTGTCTAAATAGTTGAATTTTTAACAAAATAGTTAAATTTTAATCTAAAAAAGACACACTTCAAACCAAAAATTGAAAAGCTATATTTTCCATTTAAAAAATTAAATTTTGACCCAAAAATGCCAAATTTTCACCAAAACAGTTCAGTTTTCAAACAGATAAATAAATTTTCAACTCAAATAATACAATTGCAACCAAAAGGAGGAATTTTCGAAAAAGAAGATAAATTTCCCACAAAAACGTCAAATTTTCAAACCGACACCAAATAGTTGTATTTTCTAAAAAAATAGTTGAGTTTTAACCAAATATTGAAATTTTTAACTGAATAGTTGAATTATCAAGAAAATAGTTGACTTTTTATCTAAAAATATACACTTTGAACCAAAAATCGAATAGCCACATTTTTTAATTTAAAAAATTACATTTTGACCCGAAAAAGATGAATTTTCAGAAAAGAAGATTAATTTTCTATCGAAAAAGATGAATTTTCAACAAAATACATGAGTTTTCCACAAAACAATTCAATTTTCATCAAAGCATTTGAATTTTCAGATTAAAAAGATAAGTTTGCCTCAAAAAATTAAACAGTTACATTTTTGATTTAAAAACTTAATTTTAAGAAAAAAAAAAGAATTTTCTACCAGTTGAATCAGCCAGAAAAGACGAATTTCCAAAAAACAAGGTGAATTTCGAACAGATTACGTGATTTTTTTCACAAATCAGTAACATTTTCAAATTGAAACCAAATAGTTGTGTTTTCTACCAAAATAGTTGACATTTCAACCGAATTTTTGGAATTTGAACCAAATAGTTGAATTTTCAATAAAATAGTTGACTTTTCATGTAAAAAAGATACTCCTGAAACGAAAAATGAAATAGCTACATTTTCAAATTAAATATTTAAATTTTGACTCGAAAATATGAATGTTCAACAGAATTGTTTAATTTTAACTGAAGTAATCCAATTACGACCAAGAAGTGAACTTTTCACAAAGTATTTTAACAAACTAGGTGAACTTTTGTCCATTTCATGAAAAATGGAATGGTTATACTTTCAGATTAAAAATTTTTTTTAAATATCAAATTAAATAATATACATTATATATTTTTCTTTTAATATTATTCCATTTACATACATATTCCTTCAATTTATTTCCAAAATAGAGAACAATTTCTTTACAAAGTAGTTAATTTTTCAATTGAATTGAATAGTTTAAATTTAAACCAAAAGCAAAAAGATAATTAGTTGAATTAAACAAAACGAAGAGAATTTTCAACAAAATGCTTGAAAAAATAGCCAAAAAGATGAATTTTCAGAAAAGAAGATTAATTTTCTATCGAAAAAGATGAATTTTCAACAAAACATTTGAATTTTTAGATTAAAAAGATAAGTTTCCAACCAAAAATTAAACAGTTACATTCTTGATTTAAAAACATAATTTTAAGCAAAAAAATGTTCTAACAATTACAATCAACCAAAAAAGACGAATTTAAAAAAGAAAACCTTAATGATTCAATAAAAAAACAGTTTAATTTCCCACACAACATTGTTACATTCCCGCAAAGTAGTTAATTTTTTGAATAAATGATTAAATTTTTTGAATAAATAAATTTGAATAAATTGAATAATTTTTTGAATAAATTTGAATAAATAATAAATAAATAATTTGAATGAATAAATAAATTAATAATTTCCAGCCAGATAATTGAATCTATGGAGATATAAATTTTCAAACAAAAAATACGTCTTTTCTACCAAAGCAGTTGAATTTTCAAACAAAAAAAATGAATACTTAACGAAATCTGTATTACCTGACATGTCAA
>CAKNXH010000480.1:109251-125452 GCA_932178445.1 Andricus quercusramuli | reverse complement strand
TTAAAAAATTATTTCTCTAACTCAACTTTTAACTATTTTTTTTTAATTGATCTGTTTTAGTTGAAAATTCATATATTTTGTTTAAAACGTTTTTCTTGTAGAAAATTGAAAATTCATCTTTTGGGTTGAAAATTAATCTTCCGGGTTGAAAATTCAATTATTTGGTTGAAAATATGTTTTTTTATTTAAGATGCATCATTTTAGCAAAAATTTTATTTTTTCGGTTAAAAATTAAACAAATTTGGTTGAAAAATCGTTTTTTCTTCTTTTTAAAAATGAATTTTTTACTAGAAACGTAGCTATTGAAAATTAGCCTTTTTGTTTCAAAATTTGTGTGACAAATATTTTTCTTCAATAAAAATTATTTTTCAAACTGCAAATTTAACAATTCTTTTTTTGGTAAAACTTCAATCTTCTTCAGTTGAAAATTCAAATATCTGTTAGAAAATGTCTGTATATTGTAGAAAATTTGTATTTCGTGGTAGAATATTAATCTTCTTGATTTGTACCTTTTTGATCTATATTATTTTATTTTTTGTTTACTTTTTTGATTGAAAATTCAACTATTTGCTTAAAAATTAATTCATTTTGTTAAGAATAATTTTTTTGGTTAGAAAATTTATGTTCTTGGTTGAAAATTCATTTCTTAGATAAAAAATTTGCCTTTTTATTGGAAATTAATTTTTCAAACTAAAAACTCGACTAAACATTTTTCTGTTTTTTATAGATATTTGATATTTTTGGTCAAAAATTCATTTGTTTGTTTGAAAATTTCACTATTTCGTTGGAAATTTTTTTTTTTTTTTTAAGTAGAAAATTGATTTTTTTGGTTGAAAATTCAACTATTCCGTCAAAAATTTATTTTATTTGGATAACAACTTATTTCTCTAACTTAAAAGTAAACTGTTCTATTTTGCGTGTAAAATTGATCTTTTTTAGTTGAAAATTCATTTATTCTGTTGGAAATGTTCTTTTTATGTAGAAAATTAAGAATTCATCTTCTGGGTTGGAAATTAAAAAAAATTTTGTTTAAAGTTTTCATATTTTTGTTCAGGATGCAAGAGCTCTCGATTTTTTGTAAGAATGAGGAACAAGTGAATTTCGTTCTTCAATACAAGGGAAATAGAGACTTTGATTTTATCAAAATTTCTCGTTTTCCACCAAAACATATTCAAGTCCTAATCACCGAAAACCAAATTTTTGACTTTAAGAAGCAACTCGACTCTCATGGTATTAAATACAAAATTGTCATCGAAGATTTCCAAAAAATTGTAGACGCAGAGTCTCGGAGTCAAAAAGAAGCAATGAAACAAACCAGCACGAAACTGAATAATTCATACTCTTTTGATTACTTCCCACGACACCATGTTGTAAGCTCTATTTTTTATTATTTTTTATTTATTATTAAATAATTTGATGTTAATTCTGCTTTTCTACTAGTCTAAAACCAATATTCTTTTAATACTAATTTTTTGTTTATAAGTTGTGAAAAAATTGCTGACTGGATCCGCTGGGATCCGAACCCAGGTCTTTCAGATTGCCGGTCTGATGCTCTTATCCACTAAGCTACGGAGAGGCGAGATTAATTTCTTCACAATTCCTTCAAGTTGAATTACGACGTAATTCCTTATACTTGTTACATATACTTATACTTGCTGTGAAGAAATTAATAAGAATGTGTTAATAATCAATACATTTGTCTGGAAAACCATAACATCCAAAATATATAATTTTCTTGTCCAAAAAATTAATCCTACAAGTATAAAGAATTGCGTCGTAATTCAACTTGTAGGGGTTGTGAAGAATTTGATCCCGTCTCTCCGTAGCTTAGTGGGTCAGAGCACTAGACCGGGAATCTGAAAGACTTGGGTTCGGATCCCAGCGGAGCTAGAGTGTAATTTTTTTCTTAACTTGAAATTGAAAATCAATATTAAAAAAATATTAATTTCAGACCAGTAGACTACCTAATAGCTGCAATTAATTTTAACTGTTTCCACTAAAAGAAAATGTGTTGGGAGTTTATTAAACAATAAGAAAATTTCAGATAAACGAATATCTGGTAGAAATGTCTCAAAAATTCAAAGATGTTGAAGTATTCAAAATTGGTAATTCTTTCGAAAACCGAGAAATGAAGGGTGTCAAAATTTCGAGTGGTGGAGGTAAAAAAAAGCCTGGAATTTTAATTGATGCTGGAATTCATGCTCGGGAGTGGATTGCTCCTGCCACTGCAATTTTTGCAATTTCGCAGCTTTTAGAAGAAAATAATAAACATCTTTATGAAAATGTGGATTGGTATATCATTCCATCTTTGAATCCCGATGGTTATGAATTTTCCCACATAGACGTGAGTTTTTACATTTTTAATTCAAATACGATTTTTTCATAATATCAAAAATATTATTTATAAGATATTTATTTGATATTCAAGATAAAGTCAATATAGTCACTTGTTTGAATAAAAATATTACGTCAGTGATCTTCGAATTCTTTTGAATTTCTTTGAATTCTTTTGAATTCGTTTGAATTCCTTTAAATTCGTTCGAATTCCTTTAAATTCGTTCGAATTCCTTTGAATTCGTTTGAATTCCTTTGAATTATTCTGAAATCCTTTCAACTCTCCTGAATTTATTTGAATTCTTTTGAGTTTCTTTGAATTCCTGTGAATTCCTTTGAATTCTTTTGAATTCAAAAAGGATTTCGTTGAAATTGCCTTCAAATTCTCTGAATTTCGAGGATATTTTTTCGATTTTTTATATTCATAATTCACTCTGAAGACTTTAGAGTTCACCTTCAATTCTCCTGAATTTTATTATGGTTCTGTTCACTTAAATTTATCTGAATTCAATGCAACTTTTTTCGATTGAAAAAATGTTGCTAGATCACTTGAATTATTTTCAATTCTTTCAAAATTGTTTTCAATTTATCTGGGATTCGTGTCAATTTAGTAGAATTCTCTTGAATTCTTCTGAATTCCTCTGAATTAATTCTAGTTTTACTGAATCAATGATATAGTTCGGATTAAAAAAATTGCAATTAATTTAAATTCATTTGGAATTCACCCTAAATTATTACTAACTTATGCTGAATTCTTTTACTCTTCTGAACTTTTTTGGAATTCATCTGAATTCTTGTTGCTGATTTGTTTTCGCCCTGAAGTCTCTTGAACTCGCCTTGAATTTTTATGAACTTCATTGAATATTTGTTGAATTTCCTTTCAATTCTTTTCAATTCTGTTGAATTCGCCCTGAATTCTATTGACCCTTATTTCACTAAATTTAATACAATTTTGTTGATTTTTTAAATCTCAATAAATTCACTCAAATTCTTATATATTTTGCCAAAATCTCCTGATTTCCCCTGAACCCTTTTTTGTAAATTCATTTCCATTTTACTTGAATCATTTGATTTTTTTCGGATTTTTCTAAATTTATTTCAATTCTTTCGAGTACGCTCTGAATCCTTGTGAATTGATCCTTAATTCCTTTGAATTCACATTGGATGCCTTTCACCTTGATCGAATTCTCTTGAATTCCCTGGAATTCTTATCAATTCATAGCGGTTTTACTAAAATCAAATATATTCTGAATTCCTCTAAAATCACTCGATTCTACCCAATTAAATGAATTTTTTGGTTTGGTGTTTTTGTACTTCACTCTAAAGTATTCTAAACTCACTCGGAATTCTTACGCATTGCATCAAATTCTCTTGAATTCCTTCTAGCTCCTCTAAATTCACTCCAAACTCAATTAATTCCATCAATTTTGTGATTACTTTTCAATTCTTCTCAGTTGACTCAAATTTTTTTTTCATTCGTTGTTTATTTACTTTTTCATTGTTTTTTCTTCAGCTCATTCCAATTCTGTGAAAATTGCACTGAATTCTGTTCTGTCCCATTTTACTCGAATAAATTAAAATTTTTGGATTTTTAAAATTTCGTTCGATTCACTCAAATTCTCATGAATTCTATCGAATC
The DNA here is from genome assembly GCA_932178445.1 of Andricus quercusramuli. Lineage (NCBI taxonomy): Eukaryota > Metazoa > Arthropoda > Insecta > Hymenoptera > Cynipidae > Andricus > Andricus quercusramuli. The sequence continues at coordinate 121,479 of CAKNXH010000480.1, read as the reverse complement.
CTCCTTAAGTGCCTTGCTTTCTCCTCAGTTCGCTCCCATTTTACTGAAATCAATGGAATTTTCGAAGATTTTTTCCAATCAATTCGAATTCTTTTCAATTTTATTTGAATTGCTTTAAATTAACACTGGGTTAACATGAATTTATTCTGAATCCTTTGAGAATCTGGTAAATTCCATTGAATTCTTTTGTATTCGTTTGAATTCTCATGAATTCTTCTTAATTTATTTGAATTTCTTCAAATTCTTTTGAATTCCTTCAAATTCTTTTGAATTCCTTTGAATTCTTTTGAATTCCTTTGAATTCTTCTGAATTCCTATGAATTCTTTTGAATTCCTTTGAATTCTTTTGAATTCCTTCGAATTCTTTTGCATTCCTTTGAATTATTTTCAATTCCTACCAATTCTTTTGAATTCCTTTGAATGCTTTTGAATTTCTTTGAATTTTGTTGAATGATTTTCAATTCTTCTGAATTCAAAAGAACATTATTGATGCGCACTAGTCACTATCAGTCAATTTTAGTGTAAAAATATATTGCCAAATACTGTAAGAATTATTGAAAAATAAAGATTATGTACTTCAAATAAAATATAATTTTGTAGCCTCTAATTGATATTTTTCGAAAATTGAAAGTTGAGAAATTTAATTTTCGGTCATGAAAAGTTCCATACTTTAAAAATTGAACTTTTTATTGGGCACCCTAGCCCTAATTTTGAATTAATTTAATAATTTTAATGTAGTATCGTGTTTGGAGGAAAACTCGGTCAAATACAACAAATTCTGTGTGCATAGGTGTTGATTCCAACAGGAATTTTGACTACAAGTGGATGGGTGAATATTTTACGCCAACATATTTTTATTTTTGACACTAGACATATTTTTCTATAAACTTTTTATTTTGTGTCACCAAGTAAGAAATTGATGTTTTTCATTATGAAATAAAATTCTTGTGACCATCAATATTTTTTAGAAATAGGAGCTTCAGACGATCCTTGCGATAATACCTACGCCGGAAGCAAACCATTTTCAGAAATTGAAAATCAAAACTTACGCGATTTTGTTCTTTCGAAAAATGGTAGCATCAAAATTTATTTAACTCTACACTCTTATGGACAGGTAGCATTATTTTTTCATCAATATCTTCAAAAAAAAAAAAAGGATTTTTCATTTTTATTTCATTTTTATTTCAGTACCTTTTGTATCCTTGGGGATACACTTACGACCTGCCAGAAAATGAGCTTACTCTCGTGAGTATATTTGAACATTTTAATACGGGATCTTCCATAAACTAAGTTTCGAATTTGATGGGGGGAGGGGGGGGGGGGTGACACTGAAAACTACTAACTAACTAATTAGAAGATATTGTATCCTTTTGTACCATATAGTATCATAGTGCATCAGTATAGTGTATCGTAGTGTAACTTGGTACATCATGCTGTATATATCATACTGTATCATACTGTGTGATATTGTTTCGTAATGTATCACATTGCATCATATTGTATATTTTGTATCATATTGTATCATATAATATGATATTGTGTCATACTGTATCACACTGTATTATATGGCATCATACTGCATCATATAGTGTGATAGTGTATGATATTGTACAATGCTATGTTTTATTGTTCCATGTTGTATCATATTTACTGTATTGCATCATACTTTATCGTTTTGCATCATATTGCATCATATTGAATGATACTGTATTATAATCTATTATGTTATATGATATTGTATCACATTGTATAATGATGTATTATATTGTATCATATCATATGATTTTGTATCATACTCATTATATTACATCATATTGCATTATATCGTATCATATCGTGTGACAGTGTATCGTACTGTAGAATATTGTGCGATACTGTATCATACTGCATCTATTGTATTACATTGTGTGATACTGTATCATATTCTATCATAGTATAAGATATTGTATCATAATAAAATTTTGTTCATAATCAAAGTATCAATATTTTCATTAAAATATTGAAACGACCAGTAGACAAAAGACTTTAACATCATAATTAATCAATAGTAATAATTCATAATTATCACGTATTATTTTGTGCCATGGTGTATCATATTTATTGTATTGCATCATATTGTTATCGTTTTGCAACATATAGCATCATGTTGTATGATACTGTATTATAATCCATAATATTATATAATATTGTACCACATTGTATCACGATGTATCATATTGTATCATAAGCAATAAATCACATCATATTGCATTATGTAGTATCATATTGTGTCATGTAGTGCGATAGTGTATTATACTGTAGTATATTGTGTCATATTGTATCATATTGCATCCTATTGCATTACATTGTATGATACTGTATCATGTTCTATCATAGTATCTGATATTGTACCGCATTGTATTGCATCATATTCTATTATTTTGTATTATATTGTATCACATATTGTGATATTGTATCATATTCTATCATGATGTATCATATTGTGTCATATGGTATCATATAGTGTGATAGTGTATCATATTGTACAATACTGTATTATATTGTGCATTATATTCTATCATATTGTGTCATATAATGTGATAGTGTATTTCATTACATTGTATGATACTTTATCATATTCTATCACATATTGTGATATTGTATCATATTCTATCATGATGTATTATATTGTGTCATATGGTATAATATAGTGTGATAGTGTATCATATTGTACAATACTGTATTATATTGTGCCATGTTGAAGCATATTTATTGTATTGCATCATATTGTATCATATCATATTGTATCATATTGTATCATATTGCATTATATTGCATTATATTCTATCATATTGTGTCATATAATGTGATACTGTATTGCATTACATTGTATGATACTTTATCATATTCTATCACATATTGTAATATTGTATCATATTCTATCATGATGTATCATACTGTACCATGCGGTATCATATTGTGTCTTATTGCATCATATTGTATGATACTGTACCGTATTTCATCATATTACATGATATGGTATCACATTGTATGATATTTATCATATTGTATGAGAGAACTATATATTAAAACGAAAATTACTTTTTTTTCTTTTTTTTAACGAGAATTAAGCTTTTTTTTAACTAATAATTTAAATTCCATATGTGGCTAAAAATTTATATTTTCTGGTTGAAAACTCATGTATTTTGTTCAAAATTCTTTTTTTTTTTGGTCCAAAATTAATCTTGTTTGATGAAAAATCATCCTTTTTGGTAAAAAAGGAAAATTGCTTGGATCTACATTATTCTGGTTTGGTTTAGGACTCAACAATTTCTTAGAAAATTCAATTACTCTGTAGAAAATCAAATTTTTTGTGTTAAATTATATTATTCACATGAAAATTTATATTTTTCATATAAAATCAACTTTTTTGTTAAATAATCATATCTTCGGGTTGAAAATTTTACCGTTCTGTTCAAAATTCATATTTTTTTCAGATTCACCTTCTAACTTGAAAATGTAACTATTTTATTATTAGAAAATTCATCTTTTGGCTTTAAAAAACATCTTTTCAGGTAAACTCTTTTGTAACAATGTAAATTTTCCATCCTTGGTAGATAGTCAATATTTTTATTGAAAATCAATCTTTACTTGTTGAAAATTTATGCTTTTTGCCAAAAAAAGTAGTCTTTTTTGATAGAAAATTAATATTTTTGGATGAAAATTCATAATTTTTTGTTAAAAATGCAATTTTTTATTCTAAATTATTCTGGTTTGGTTAAGGAATCAACAATTTGGTCGTAAACTAAATTATTCGATTGAAAATGAACATTTTCGTTAACAATTAAAATTTTTTTATAAAAATGTAACTTTTTGGGAGGAAATTAATTTTTCTGTTAAAAAATCATATTTTTTTTTTAAATTCCAACGTTTCGTAGATAATTCATCCCTTTGGCTTAAAAATTCAAGAATTTTGTTAAAAACACTTTTTTTGCAGGAAATTCATCTTTTTGGTTGAAAATTTTACTATTTTCTAAAATTAATCTTCTTGGTTGAAAAATCATCTCTCCAGTTGAAAACTCAACCGTTTTTCAGATGATTCGTCTTTTTGAGTTTAAAATTTTGAATTAAATTGAAAAATTTTGTTGAAAATTAATGTACTTTTTTGGAAATTTGTGTTTTTTTGTGAAAAAGTATTCTTCTTGTCAAAAATTTATTTTCTTGGCTTAAAATTTAATAATTTGGTTAAAAATGAATCGTTTTTAGTTGAAAATCTTTGTATTTTGTTAAAAATTATTCTTTTTTTGTCGAAAATTAATCTTATTGAATAAAAATTCATTGTTTTTGGTTACAAAATAAAAATTTCGTGTAATTATTATTCTGGCTTGGTTCCGGATTCAACAACTTGGCAGAAAAGTAAATTATTTGGTAGAAAATTACCTTTGGTTGAAAATTAATGCAATTTGTTAAACAATTATGTCTTTTGGTAAAACAGTATTCTTTTCGCCGAAAAATTAATGTTTTTTTGTAAATGTTTTGTTGAAAATTCGTCTCAATTTCGTCGAAAATTAATCTTTTTGTATGAAAATTCATCTTTCTGGTTAGAAAATTAATCTTGTTTATTAAAAATTCAGTACTAAAAATTATTTCTCCATTATTAATATTTCTTCGTGAAAAATAATCTTCTTTCTTATGTTTTGATAGAATTTTCGGCAATAATACTTTTCGATGGAGGGGGGGGGGGGGGGCGGGGTAAAATAGCCTCAAATTGGAAACGCAGTTTATGGATGACCCATCGAAGCTGTTAACATTTTTAAATTTGGTTGACTCAATTTTCCAAAAAAAATTCTGTAAATTTTTTTTTTCTTCCTAAGAGGAAAGTAGGACTACAAGCCGCAGAAGAAGCTGCAGCTCTCTATGGAAATCATTATAAAGTCGGAAGTAGCAGTCATTTATTATGTAAGATAATTCGACAATTAATTGGAAAGTATGTAAAGAATTCGAAAAAAATTTCGAAAAAAATTTGTATCACTTAATTTTATTTTTCAGACCGTGCATCTGGCGTGAGTGACGATTGGATGATGGCTGTTGGTGGTGCAGATTTATCGTATACGATAGAATTACCAGGAAGTTCTTTCATTTTACCTGCCAAAAGCATCAAGCCTGTTGGTCTAGAAATTTTTAAAGCTTTCGAAGTTTTTGGCGAATATGCAGAAAAAAATTATAGTTAATAAATTAAAAAAAAAACTGTATAACAATTAAGCCACAATGATTTAATTTAAAGATTATAAATTTTGAGTAAATAAATGCTAGGATTGTTTAATTTACTGAAAAAATAAATATAATGTTCACAGCCATTCTAGAGAATAACGGCATTAAAAAATCCACGAATATTACATGAAAGTAAATGGTCCGAATGCGTAAGCGCCATGTCCGGGCTCGATTCTCGCCTCCAGGATTTATTGCAATTTTTTTTATTGTCGCAATTACTATTTTTATTTATTACAAGTAATTTTTTTTTGAAGAAAATTCTTTTTTTTTTCGTTCAATTGCATTTCAGTGGTATTTCTGATTTCAAAAGACCCATCTAAGTGATTCAAGCGCTGCCGCTACTTGCCAGTAAGTAGCAGACTTTCATAAGAAGCACACACGTGTCGACGCTTCTTGGTCAGCAGTGCCTATATTTAAAAACTCAAAAAGGTCAGTGAAATGTGCCATTACAAATGTATTCAATAGTTCCCGTTTTAAAAATAATTTTTTTCTAAATTTCATTCTACTTGCAATTACCAAAAATTTATAGTATATCAAAAAAGGTATACAATCAATTTTAAAAAATGCACAGTAAAGAAAAAATATTCATCTATCATGTTCAAAAAAAAAAAAGAGGAAAAAAATGAAAATTATTTCATAAATTTAGGTTTACATAATAATTCAATTTCTTATTAAAAATGACAATTTTTCTCGAATATTCATATCACTTAATTCTAATCATCTTACGTTTTTTGTCGGGTACTAAATTGGAACAACTGTGCATATTTCTCTACATTTTAAATTCAACGTGGGCGTTTCAAATTATAAAGGTCAATTCACCAATTAGTAATATACAATAACAAAAATAAAATTTTTATTTTGTTTTGATTAAAAATAATTGCTTGAACACTAAACAATGGCAAAATGCGAAATTATTAAAAATAAATTTTCAAACATATTTTCTGCTTTTTTTATGTCACAAGATGCGTGGCCGTATAATTAGTTTATTTCGAAAGTCTTTTTAAAATCAGAATTTCCAACTTATGAAGGATGAATTTCTAACTGAGAATGAAATAATACAATTTTCAGATTTAAAAAATTAGGTTTCAATAAAAAAAAATTTCCACAAAAAAATTAAAATTTAAACCAAAGAGGTGACTTAAGAAAATATGAATTTTTAACAAAAAATTTAAATTGCAACTAATGAGTTGAATTTTTAACAAAAAATTTAAATTGCAACTAATGAGTTGAATTTTTAACTTAAAAAAAAAGAATTTCCAACCAAATAGTTAAATTTTCAAACAAAAAGATGGATTCTTTAGAAAAAAGAAAATTATTCACTAAAAAGTTGAATTTTCAATTTTAAAATATGATTTTTTAATGAAAAAGTTAATTTTATAACCAAGAGTTAAATTTTCATAAAAGTAGTTTAATTTCTGACCAAATTGTTGAATGTAAATCACGATTATGAATTTTTAACATAAAAGTTAATTTTTAAATTATTTCTTTTTTTTTATTATTTTTATTCATTTGTATTTCTTATAAATATAATTGTTGAATCTTCAACCAAATCAGATTAATTTAGACCCAAAAATTTGCGCTTTCAACCAAAAAGGATCAATTTTCATTCAACAAGAATAATTTTTAACAAAAAAAAAACGAATTATTAAATAAAAGTACATGAATTTCTAACAAGAAAAGATTAATTTTTGATAAAAATATTAACATGCAACCAACGATCGAAAATTTACATTGTTAGTCAAAAAAATTAATTATCTACAAAAAAATTCAATTTTTAACAAAATAGTTACATATTTAACATAAGATATGCATTATTTTTAAATAAATAGATGAATTTCAAGAAAAAAAACTTAATTTCCAGCAAAAGAGTTCAATCCTAAAAATAATTTTTCTACCCAGAAGACTAACTTTCTGAAAATGGAATCTTCTAAAAAAGTCTTTAAAAAAATGATTTTTCGAACAAGAAAATTAATTTTTTACCAAAATCTTAAATTTTCAATGATAATATTGAATTTCAACAAGGGATGGAAAAGTTACCTTTTTAGTTAATAACATTAGTTATCAACGAAAAAAAATAATTTTCAACAAAATAGTTAAATTTTCAGCATAAGAGATGAATGTTCAACTAAAATGAAAAATCTCAAAAACAACGAATTTCCAACAAAAAGCTTATCCGAAAATTTTATTTTTTAACCCAGGAGATTAATTCTCTAAAAATGAAAAAGTTGAATTCTTATCCGAAGAGGCGAACTTAAAAAAATAAAAAATAAAGATTTTTTTTTAAAAGTATTTTAACTTTCAACGAAGTGGTTGAATTTTCGACTTGAAAATATGATTTTTTAACAACAAAAATTAATTTTTCTTCAAAAAGTTTGATTTTTATTTTGAAAAATTTGATTTCAAATACTTAGTTAATTTATATTTATTCATTGATTATTTAAATTAATTAAGAATATAATTTAATTGAGAATCAAACATTTGCATTTTTAACCAAAAAGGATCAATTTTCATCCAAAAAGATTAATTTTTGACCAAAAAGGACGATTTTTTAAACAAAATTCATAAATTTTTAACGAGGAAAGGTCAATTTTCAATACAAAGTATCAATTTTCAACTGAAGATGGAAAAGTCACATTGTTAGTCAAAAACATTAATTATCTACCAAAGAAAAATCAAATTTTCAACAAAATTGTCACATTTTGAACATAAGATATGCATTTTTGAATAAAATGATGAATTTGAAAAAAAAAAATTTTCAGCAAGCGAATTCAATCCTAAAGATAATTTTCCAACCCAGAAGACTAATTTTCCAAAAACGGAATAGTTAAATTTTAACCAAGGTTTTAAATCAAGATTTTTCTTACAAAAAAATTAATTTTTCACCAAAAAGTTAAATTTTCATAAAAATAGTTCACTTGTCCAGCAAATAGTTAAATTTAAACAAAAAATATCAATTTTTCACAATACATGAATTTTCAACTGGAAAATTTCAATTTTCAATAATAATATTAAATTTCAACCAGGGATGGGAAATTTATGTTTTTAGTTAGTGACAATCATCACTAACAACAAAAAAAAGAATTTTCAACAAAATATTTAAATTTTCAACAGATGAATATTCAACTAAAAAGATAAATCGTAAGAACAATGAATTTTCAACAAAAGATTTTATCAGAAAGATTATTTTTCAAACCGGAAGATTAATTGTCTGAAAATAGAATAGTTAAATTTTTAACCGTAAAGGTAAGTCTTGGAAAATAAAAAAATGTGTGTTTTTAAAAAATTAGTTTAATTTTCATAGAAGTTTTTCAACTTCCATATAAAATATATTATTTTTCAACAACAAAAAAAATTAATTTTCTACTAAAAAGTGAAATTTGTATAACAATAGTTTGATTTGAAATATTTAGTAAATTTAAATGTGTTAATTAATTATTCAAATGAATTGAAATATAATTTAATTTAGAACCAAACATTTGCATTTTTAAACAAGAGGGTCAATTTTAATCCAAAAAGATTAATTTTTGACCAAAAAGGACGAATTTTTAATAAATTCATAAATTTTCAACTAGAGAAGATTAATTTTCAATACAAAATATCAATTTTTAAACAAGGATGAAAAAGTTACATTTTTAGTAAAAAAACAATAATTATCTAACAACAAAAAAATCAAATTTTTAAAGAAATAGTTACATTTTGAACATAAGATATCCATTTTTGAATAAAATGATGAATTTGAAAAAAATGAATTTTCAGCATACGAGTTCAATCCTAAACATAATTTTTTGACCAAGGTGGTGAGTCCTTGAAAATCATGATTTCTTGAACAAAAAAATTAATTTTCTACCAAAAAGTTAAGTTTTCATCAAAACAATTTCAATTTTCAAGCAGATAGTTAAATTTAAACAAAAAATAATAATTCTTTACAAAATACATGAATTTCCAATTATAAAATATCAATTTTCAATAATAATATTAAATTTCGAAAAAAAAAAATGGAAAAGTTACGTTTTTATATAATAACATTTATTATCAACCAAATAAAAAATTTTTTAATATAGTAAATGAATTTTCAACATAAAAGATAAATTTTCAACTAAAATGATAATTCTTCAAATCCATGGATTTTCAACAAAATATTTGATAGCAAAAGATTTTTTTTTAACCCGAAAGATTAATTTTCTAAAAATGAAATAGTTGATTTTTCAACCGAAGACGTGAATCTTAAAAAATAAAAAATGTGTGTTTTAAAAAAAGTATTTTAACTTTGAACGAATTGGTTGAATTTTCAACTAAAAAATATGATTTTTCAACAACAGCAGAAAATCTGTTTACTGGAACGTTATATTTTTATGAAAAAACCCGCTTTTGAATATATATAGTTGATTTAAATTTATTATTAATTATTCAAATAAATTGAGACTCAATATAATTTACAACCAACCATTTGCATTTTTAACCAGAAAGGATCAATTTTCATCCAAAAAGATTAATTTTCGACCAAAAAGGATGAATTTTCAACAAACTTCATAAATTTTCAACAAGAAAAGATCAATTTTCAAATACCAAATTTCAATTTTCAATCAAAGATGGAATGGTTATATTGTTTTTTGAAAGAATTAATTCTCAAACAAAAAATAAAAACGAATTTTCAAGAAAATAGTTCAATTTCCAACAAATGAGATGCATTTTAGAATAAATGCATGAATCTTACAAAAAATGAATTTTTAACACAAGAGTTCAGCCCAAAAAATAATGATTGAAGATCAGTAAAAAAAATCAGTAAAAAAAGTAGTTTAACTTTTAACCAAGTATTTGAATTTCTGACTAAAAAAATTACTTTTTGACCCAATAGTTGCATTTTCAATAAAATAATAATATTTTCAACCAAATATTAGAATTTTCAACCAATAGAGATAAATTCCAAACCAAAAATATGATAATATGTATACTTTTCAACCAAAAGTTGTTGATTTTTTTTGTCGGGTTCTATTAAAAAAAGGAGAATTCTGAAAAATTTATCATGAGAAAACTTAATAAATGTTATTTAAGTTTTTTATTTAAGCACATTTTTTGGCAAAATATATTTTGTTTATTTGCATATTTCTAACATTCATCGATAGGCTAAAATATAAAGCACTTAAGAAAGCAAAAAAAAAGTTTTTTTTTTAATTATTCTTATTATCTTATTCTCGAATCACTAATTGCAAAATTAGTGATTTTTTTTAATTAATTTGATAAACATAATAAATTGATAACTTGGGAAAATCTCATAAACATGATTCACTGCAGTCAGGAAATTCCGAAGTTATGTAATCCATGATCCATTGCGATAAATATATCAGGCGGCAGTGCTTCGAATTTGCAACAGCGGGAACGTTTAAGCTTGAGTTATTATTTTTCTACATTTTGGTATTTTATTTTTTATTATACTATTTTCATATATTCTTCAATTATTTCATATGACAAAAATAATTAAGAAAAATAAAAATCATAAAAAAATGTTCCTCCTTGAAGCCTGATTTTTGGATGGTAAATTCATTATTAAATTACTATGAATGTTTCTTTATAATTTTTCAATTTGATGATTACAGGCCTCGGATCAGGTTTAGAATTAATCTTTTTTGTTAAAAATATTATTACTTGATTCAAAATTTAATTTGTTGGAAATTCAGCTATTTTGTAGAAAAATTGAAGAATGTTATTAATTTTTTTTCTTCTATGACTGCGAAATTATTTTTGGTTGAAAATTCATCTCTCTCCGTGGAAATTTCACCTTTTATGGTTGAAAATGCAACTGTTTGAATAAAAATTAATCCGTTCTGGTTAAAAATGCGTTTTTTAGTGAAAATTAATTTTCAAAAATTAATATATTCAATATTATATTTATATTATATTAATAATTTAAAAAAAAAAATTTCTTGTTGAAGATTCAACTGATCGGTTGAAAATTAGCTTTTTCGTTAAAAATTGAAATTCTGGGATTCTAAATTAAATTTTTTAGTAAAACATTGAACTGTTTTGTGAAAAATTCGTTTTTGCATTGAAAATTAATTCTTTTGAATAAAAATTTAACCACACCTCTTTTTATTAAAAATGGATATTTTTTCATTGAAAAAAAAATGATTTAATTGTTTTTTTTTCATTATTATTATTTATTATTATTATTATTTATTTTTAAAAATTATTTAGAAAATTATTTAGTTGAAAATTTATGTAATTTGTGGAAAATTCGTCTTTTTGGTAGAAAAGGAATTTTCCTGATGGAAAATTTGAAGATTTGGTTGAAAATTGATATATTTTGTCTGTTTTTTGGTCGAAAATCAATGTTTGGGTTGAAAATTGAAATATTTGGTTTACAATTATTATTCTTTAGTCAAGAATGCAAGTATTTTATTGAAAGTTTTTTTTTTATAATTAATTATTTGAATTAAAATTTAACTATCTTGTTGAGGATTCAACTGATTGGTTGAAAATAAACTTTTTAAAAACTGGCACTACATCCATTATTCAAATTATTTAGTTGAAAATTGATGTATTTTGTTGAAAATTCATCTTTTTTGGTTGAAAATTCAAATATTTGTTTGACAATTCATTTTTTTTTAGTTAAGAGTGCGGGCATTTTATTAAAAGTTTTTTTTTGTTGCATGTTAATTTTTTAAATTAAAATTTAAATATCTTGTCAAGGATTCAATTGATTGAAGGATTCTACTGATTCGAAAAATTCATTTTTATTTTTATTTAAATAAATTAACTTTTTTGTTGAAAATTCATATTCTGGAATTGAAATTTGAATTTTTTTGTAGAAAATTGAACTGTTTTATGAAAAGTCCTCTTTTGCATTGAAAATTAATTATCTCAAATAAAAATGTAACCACGCCTCTTTTGGTTAACAATTGATATTTTTTTATTGAAAAATTCCACTATTCAGTTAAGATTTTTTTTAAACTAGCATCACATCCATTATTCAAACTATTT
>CAKNXH010000480.1:47976-100601 GCA_932178445.1 Andricus quercusramuli | reverse complement strand
ACAAGCAATAAAAACTGAGAAATATACTGATAAAAAAATCGCGGATAAAAGTAACCAAAATGACAAACGTAAATTAACCAAACATTTTTGTACACTTTCTAAAATTAAAAAAATATGAAAAACGAAGCTTTGTAAGATGAATATTTTAAAACTTCATTTAATTAAATATCGTGAGAATGACAAAAAACGATTTGACAAGTTCGAATTGATATAATTCGATGAAATGATAACAGCTATCTCCATAGAAACATTTTTTAATTTTTCGTTCTTAAGTAAATTTTTTAATTGAATATTAAGAATATTGTTTTGCTACCAGAATTTCTTTGAAATAAATATTGACAATAAATCAATAAATATAAAATATTGGCAATATCAATAAATATTGACAATTAGAAGAATGATGGTATAATCTGAAATTATTTGATACATCTATCTTTATCCTTCTCTGACATTTTCTGTTTTTTTTTTACTTTTCTCTTTTCTATTTCTGCTGTTGATTTAAATTTAATTTACAGAGTGCATTTCTATAAAAAATTACAAAAAATGTTTACGAATCGAAAAAAATACTGTATGAAACTTTACATACAACTACCTCCCTATATGAGGAAACAAATTTATTTGATACTTATGAGGAAGCACAATGCTTATAAAATAAGCACAAATAAATTCGCCCATAGTGAATACGTACAAATTACTTCGCAGCGGTATTTTTCCATTTTTTTTTTTGCTTCAGTATTTATTGAATCCTTGGGGGTACACTAAGGACTTATTAAAGAATGAGCCAACATTCCTGAATTTGTTTTTAATATTTTTAAAAACATAAATTTTTAAAATATCGTAAATGTATTCTGAAGTTTGATACAAAGAAGGCTCATTCATGCAAAATAAGTTGATGAGTTAAAATTTTTATTTTACAACTTAAAATAGGACAAGAGGCAGTTAATGCATTATTAGTTCTCTGTGGAACTCGTTATAGAGTTGGAAGTCCAACTCCACTTTTATATGAGCTAACTCTACTGTTCATTTGGATGGAAAAAAAATTGAATTTTTAATGTAGATCCAGCAGCTGGATTAAGTTACGATTGAATGTTAGCTCTTGGTGGTAGAGATCAAGCATACACAATGGAACCAGGCACTTTTTTCATTATATCTATCGAAAGAAAAAAAATTTAAGTTTTCGAAATGTTTGCTGAATATATAATTATTACTTTTGAATATTTATAAATAAATTTGTTTTGTAATAAATAAACACTTTTCCAAGGATGTTTCAAGTTTTTTCCAAAGAATGTCCTACTTTTACATTGAAATGATTGTATTTACAATAAATATTAACTTGATAAGGAACTGAGCACAAAAGGAAAACCCAATCGTAAATGAAACAAGAAATGATATAATGATGATATAATCACTCATTTGAAAGTATTCATTTTGCATGTGTGTCTGTTTTCTTACTTTTTAGAGAAAAGTTATAATTTGCATTCAATTTGAATTCACAAGAGCTCATTCTATTTTCTCGAAAGGTTCTTCAAAAATTCTATAACTAACGTTTTGCTTCCTCATAGAGGAAGCTTTGTAATGGTGATATTTTTCAAAATTTTTAAATTCATTTAATTAAACCCTCCCTAATGGATGTGTGGATGTGTGTGTGGATGCGTGGATGTCACGCTTTTTTGTGAACACGATAACTAGAAAACGGTTGCAGATAAATTGATGAAATTTGGAGAGCTTATTTTCCTCACTAATATCTTGAAACTGACTGAAGGATTTCTAAAAATATTCATTACATTTTTTTCTAGCACTCAATAATATTTTAAAAATCGGTATTTATAGTAAAACTTTTTTCATTAGCATAATTCAAAGTTGAAGCAAGAATATAAAAGATTCCTTGGTTCGGGACGAATCGATTGACCGATAATATTAATACAGGTTATTGAAGAGTAGGAAAGTTATGGTAATTTATATATTTTGAAAATCGGTTTTTTATAGTAGAACTTTTTTTCACTAGCATAATTCAGAGTTGATGCAAGAATATAAAAGATTCCTTGGTTCGAAACAAATCGATTGACCTATAAGAATAACGCATTTTATCCAAAAGTAGGGCAGTTATGGTTATTTATATATTTCGAAAATCGTTTTTTTATAATAAAACTTTTTCATTAACATCATTCAAAGTTGATGCAAGAACAGAAGAGATGTGGTGATTCGAGACGAATCGATTGACCTATAATATTAATACATTTAATTGAAGAGTATGGAAATTGTGAAATTGCATTATTATTATACCATTAAGCCATTTCCCTTTCGGGGTAGGAGTGACTTGCTCGGTTGGAAAGTAGTGGGATAGGTATATAGGTGTAAAGTAGGTCGTTATATGGTATAAGGTAGATAGGTATATAGGTATATGTGTTATGGTATAGATATTTTAGATTGATCTGGAGTTTTCGTGTTATTTATTCAAATAACACGTTCACTCCGCAACACTGCTCCGACTCAGGTGGCTGATCAATCTCTCTAGCGATCACCCCAAGTGAGGAGCCTCACAGAATTGTTATGTATGGTTCCCCACTTGGGCCCATTAGTATCCAAGGTCTTTGTTTCCGGCATCATTCACTCTATTGTCACTCTGCTTATAAACTATTTGTCGCCACACATTTCTGTCCTGGCATACTACTCTACCTTCCTTTACGTCCATGCATTTCTTCATGCAAGCTCTTCTGTTCCTATGACTTCTTATGTCTCTTCGGATTAATGTCTCATTTACAGATTCTAACCATTCTTTCGGCGGTCTACCTCTGGGCATTCTGCCATTTACTTTACCTTTATATACTTGCTTCGTCAGTCGTTCACCTTTCATTCTTTCAAGATGTCCGAACCATCTTAACTGATTTCTTTCCCATATGTCAACTAGCGTGTCTCCTGTACCACATTCTTTGAGGATTATCTCGTTTCGGACTTTGTCCATCAGTGTTTTTCCGCATATTATGCGCATAGGTTTCATGCCGATCGCGTTGATTTTACTCCTGTCCTTTTCTTGACAGGTCCATGCCTCGCTACCGTATAGTACAGTTGGTACGAATATGGAATTATGTATGGCCATTTTAGCTTTTTTTGATATGTTTTTATTCGTGAGGATGGACCCTGCTCTACCGATAACCTGCTTACCCTTATTTATGCGCCTATCTAATTCCCTATCTATTTTTCCGTCGCTAGTGAATAGACTACCTAGATATACGTACTTGTCAACTTGTTCTAATCTCACATCATTTAGGACAATGTTGCATATTGTTTTCTCACTTTTTCCCTCAAAAACCATGACTTTCGTTTTATTCACGTTAATTTTGAGGTCCATGTTCTTCATGCTTGTGTTAAGTTTATTCAACATTCTTTGCAAGTCTTCGACTGATTCTGCCATAACAATCTTGTCATCTGCGAAAGCCAACCCACGTACTTTGACGGTTTCGAGATCTATACCCTTTTCGTTGAAGAGGGCAGTTCTTAGACACTTATCCATGAATATGATAAATAGCCACGAGGACATAACGCATCCTTGTTTCACGCCTTGCATAATATCGAACCAGTCACTCAGTTTCCCATTTACCCATACACTCGCTTTACTACCTGTATATATTGTTTTTATTGCTTGTAGGAGCCCTCCATTCACTCCATACTCTTTAAGGACTTCCCAAAGTTTACTTCTATTTACCGTGTCGAATGCTTTTTCTAGATCGATAAATGCACAGAAGACTTTCTTTCCTACTCTCAAACTTTTTTCTGCGCCTGTCTTAGGCTAAATATCTGATCCGTACATGATCTTCCTGGCATAAATCCACTTTGGACTTCCCATATCTTCTCCTCTGTAATTTCCATTACCCTACGAATAAGTATTTTTGAGTATATTTTACTTACGGTACTTAGTAGGCTGATACCTCTGTAATTACTGCAGTTGCTTTTATCTCCCTTTTTATATATTGGTACAATAATCGCCTTTCTCCAATCGTCTGGGACTTCTCCTGTCTCGAAACATAAATTTATCAATTCGCACAACCTGTGAGGTATGTACTCGTCACCGTATTTAAGCATTTCAGCGCTAATATTGTCTATACCCGCAGCCTTACCGTTTTTCAAGTTCTTAATTATATCTCTGACCTCAGTGACACAGACTGTTTCAATTGGGTTTTCTAATGCATTATCTTCTATGTCGCAGATTTGTTGTCCGATATCTTCACCTCCCAATAGTTCTTTGAAAGACTCTTTCAAAGCGTCTACTATTCCGTCTATATCATATAGCATTTCACCTTTGCTGTTTCTCATGCTAACGAACGCTGTACTTATTATTTGATACATCTATCTCTATCTTTCTCTGACATTTTCTGTTTTTTAAATTTTTTACATGCAACTACCTCCCTATAGGAGTACAAACTACTTCGCAGCGGAATTTTTGAATTTTTTTTTTGCTTCAGTATTTATTGAATCCTTGGGGGTACTCTAAGGACTTATTAAAGAATGAGCCAACGTTCCTGAATTTATTTTTAATATTTTTAAAATCGTACACTTTTAAAATATCGTGAATGCATTCTGAACTTTGATACAAAGAAGGCTCATTCATGCAAAATGAGTTGATGAGTTAAAATTTTTCTTCCACAACTTAAAATGGGACAAGAGGCAGTTAATGCATTATTAGTTCTCTGTGGAACTCGTTATAGAGTTGGAAGTCCCACTCCAATTTTATATGAGTTAACTCGACTGTTCATTTATCTATCGAAAGAAAAAATATTTAAGTTTTCGAAATGTTGACTGAATATATAATTATTACTTTTGAATATTTATAAATTCATTTATTTTGTAATAAGTAAACACTTTTCCAAGGATGTTTCAAGTTTTTTTCCAAAGAATGTCTTACTTTTACATTGAAATGATTAAATTTACAATGAATATTAACTTGATAAAGAATTGAGCACAAAAGGAAAACCCAATCGTAAATGAGACAAAAAATGATATAATGATATCATAATCACTCATTTGAATGTATTTATTTTGCATGTATGTCTGTTTTCTTACTTTTTAGAGAAAAGTTATAATCTTCATTCAATTTTAATTCACAAGAGCTCAATCAATTTCCTCGAAAGGTTCTTCAAAAATCCTATTACTAACGTTTTTATTAGATATTTTTTTTTCAGAAATTACACGTACAATTATTTGTAATCAGTTATTTTTTGAGTAAAACAATTTTCTAAATAAAATTTAATAAAAGCATGTCGAATAAATTGTAAAGAACCTTTGAATGAATATACGTTAAGGTTTTTCATTTTAAATTTGTCTCAAAAATCAATTGAGCGTTTTTTTAAAGTATATTAATAAAGTTAAAGATGAAAAACTTTTTAGGACAAATAAACCACCATCTTGTTAATTTCGTAGTCTTCTTTACAATTTCATTGAAATAAAAAATGAAATAAATTACTTTAAAGACCAACCATTCTTTTCGATAGTCTTTATCATTAGCCTTATAAAATAAAAATATTTATAGCATCGTACAAAGGAATTTTATTACATGGATAACATTCTTATCACCTGGTTTACTTTGAAAAATAAAATATTTCGTAAATTAAAAAAAAGGTGGAAAAGGTGAATTTCAAAAGAAGTGATTTTTAACGAAAAACTGAATTTTATGCAATTTTTACTTAAAAATCCGTGACAGTTTTTCAATTTTTTTTTTAGATTTTTAGGAATTATAAACGCTGACTAAAAATTTGTCATTTGGTAATTTTTTGTTTTTCAGAAGAAAAAAATTATTATTATTTGTTTTTTTTGTCAAAAACTTCCCATTTTCCAAAAAATCGAAATATCTTCACTCTTTTGTAATCATTCTTTAGTTTTCTCCTCGATTTCGAAAGACTTGAAAAAACTTGAGAAATGGAACATGAAAGATCCTTAAAATCTAGAAAAGTCGAAAAGGACAAGCTTTAAAAAGAATCAAAAATCATTTTTTTTCTATCCAAGAACAAAAAAATACCAATTGGAAAATGTATGGTAATTACACCATATTATACCTATTATTCCTAAAAAATGAAGAAAAAAGTGGGGTTTTTCATAAATACCTTTTTTCCTTCAATTGGAATAACTTACAAAGTTTTTATTATTTTGTTGTGCTTTTTAAAAAGAAAGAAAAATTGATCATTGAGAAGAGGAAGAACCTTGAAATCGAAAAGCTTAAAAAAAGGGTAACCTTTCAAACAAATTTTTTTCTCCTGAAAAACATAGAGAAATCGACTGGTGCAAAAATTGGAATAAATTTACTATTTTTTATTATTATTTTTTTTTTCAAAAGAGTAAAAAAACATAAAAACAAGAAAAGGAAAAACATTGAAATAAAAAAGTGTCAGAAACCAATCACTTCTAAAAGCTTGAGGAAAAAAATGTTAGGTATTAGAGAACATTTTTTTTCTTTTTTCTAAAAATTGGAACAGCTTCATCATTTTTAATATTTCAAGATTTTGTGTGATTTTGAAAGTGTTGAAAGTGATGTTGAAAGATTTTTAAAACATAAATCAAAAATAATTTTTTCTACCGAAAAAAAAACAGTAAATGGAAATTTGATGGTAGTTAGAAAATTAATATTATCAATTATTTATAAAAATTTCAGGAGAAGAAATGTGACCTTTTCAGATTTTTTTCCCTTTTTTCAAAAAATTCGAAAAAATACCACTTTTCATGGTTTCAAAAGTGAACAAAAATTGAGAAACTGAAACAAGAAAAATCTTGAAATCTCAAAAATCGCAAGAGGGGCAAGGTTTTGAAGATAAAAAAAAACAATCTTTTTTTCCGGAAAACTGAAAAATATCATATGGAGAATTGATGGTTTGTAGACTATATTGGTACTTATTATTGCAAGAAAATTAAATTTAAACTTACAAAATCATGTCCATTTTGTATTTTTTTTTTTTAGATTTTTATGAATGATAAACACTGAATAAAAATTTTCCAGTTGGTATTTTTTGTTTTTCAGAAGACATTTTATTTTTTGTCGAAAGCTTCCCTTTTTCCAAAAAACCAAAATATTATTATTCTCTCTTGATCATTCTTTGGTTTATTCATCAATTCCGAAAAAAAATTTGAGAAATCGAACAATGAAGATCCTTAAAATCTAGAAAAATCCAAAAGTTCAAGCTTTAAAAAAAAAATCAAAAATAACTTTTTTCTTCCTAATAACAAAAAAAATCCAATTGAAAAATTTATAGCAATAATATCATATTAGTACCTATTATTTCTGAAAAAGGAAGGGAAAAAGTGAGGTCTATTGATAAATATTTTGTTTCTTTTTTCCTTTAATTGGAATTACTTAAAATTTTTTTCTTATTTTTCAATTTTGTTGGGGTTTCAGAAGCAAAAACATAAAGAAATCGATTGGTCGATAAATCAAAATAAATTAACTATTTTTTCAAAAGAGCAAAAAGCAGCAAAAAGAAAAACATTAAAATGAAAAAGTGTCAGAAAGGGAAAGCTTTTAGAAAGAAATGAAAATAATTTTTTTCTTTAGGCGAGAAACAATACCAAATGGTCAAAATTTTTAAAACGTAAAAAAAACATGAAATCCATAAAAAAACTATAAAAACAACATGAATTAAATTACCCTCAACCGAAGGCCGCTGTAAAAAATGAAATAATTAATTTATTACCTCTCAATTACTTCTTTATAATTGAAAAAAAATTATTATTTGGAAGTTTCTCGGCTGATGATGGATGTCCGTTTCCTAATAGCTGCTACTACTGACAACGAAAGGATTTGAAATTGCTGAAAGCCTGCGTTCTTCTAAAAGGTAATTTCCCCAAATTTATTTAACCTTCTTTTTCTTCCTATGAAATTTCTCATCCAGGATATTTAAGTAGTTTGAAAAAATTTTAGCACTATTTATCATTACTAATACTTTTCATATTGCTTCTTCAATCTTCTTGATAAATTGTAGCAGTTTGAACTAATTAATTTAGATATCTACAAAAGGATTGTTGCGTTATTTCCTTTGATAAGAGTTTGAGGATATGACGAAATACGAGTAAGATAAAAACTCACATAATTGGCATGAACTGTATTCATCTTTGTACATTTCAGTGTAAGATGCCCTGTCGCTGCCTCTTATTTTTTGCCTTTGTGGCTTCGGTATTTGCAACTCAAGAATACCTACGCCCCTTAAAAGGGTAAATTTTTCAAAATTATTCAATATTTTCAATCAATTCCAATATTATATATTTTATTAAATATTCAAACAAATTAATTTTTATTTAATTGTTTCACACAGGATGCAAGGACTCTCAATTACATGTGACAATGAAGAAAAACTGAGTCTCGTTCTTCAATATAAAGGAAATAGAAATTTTGATTTTTTGTCAATTTCTTATCTTCCATCTGAAAATGTTAAGGTTCTAGTCACGGAAAACGAAGCTTCTGACTTTAAAAAGTTACTCGAATTACATGGAATTAAATATAGAATTTACATCGAGGACTTCCAAAAATTAGTTGACGAAGAATCTAAGGCTCAAGAGCTTGCTCAAAGAAGAAGACGTCGAAGTCTGGGATCGAAGGAACTATACAGTTTTGATTATTTCCCACGACTTGACACTGTGAGTACCAATTTTCGAAATTTAATTTTGAATAAATTTGTTGTCCATTACATCCATTTAGATATAAATCTAATGAAATATTAGGTCTAAAAAGTAATTTGGTTCCTTTACTTTGATGTCTTGTAACTCTTGGTCAAACTTGAATTTTTTTCCGTCCTAAAATAATTTTTAAGGGGCGAAATTCAAACAGCTAAGCAAAATCTAATAGGTGGCGGTCTTGCGGACTTAACTTGAAAATTGTTAGTGAATACAATGGCATCCAAGAAAAAAACATTCGAGATACTGCATTCTTTTTGCATTTCATTTCAAAAATTACCATTGTGAAATTTCTGGAACTACAACGTAGTAATGATTTTCACTGATGGTTTTTTTAGTTTGGATCCGCAGGGCCGCCATCTATTATTATTAGATCCACAAATTAATTCGTCGATTTTGCTCTGATGTCTTGTAACTCTTGGTCAAACTTGAATTATTTTTCCGTCTCAAGGTAGTTTTGAAGAGCAAACATCAAACTTCATAAGAAAATGCAATAGGTGGTGGTCTTGCGGACTGAACCTAAGATCAGGGAATACAATGGCGTCTGATAAGGAGAATTTGAGATATTGTATTCCTTTTGCATTCCAATTTAAACATCACCATTGCGAAATTTCTGGAACTACTTCGTACTAATGATTTTCTCAGTTTGAGTCCGCAGGGCCGCCATCTGCTATATTGTGTTCTAATGCTCAAAGTTCAGCCTTTAAATCTTCCTAAGGACGCGAAGCAATTCACGTGTCAGCAAGAGTAACAAGGCATCAAAGTAAAGGCAACGAAGTAATTTGTGGATCTAATAATTTGTCCAGAAAAACTATTTTCGTCCCACTCTAAACTATAAGGTCCACAAATTAATTCTGTGCTTTTGCTTCGATGTCTTGTAACTCTTGGTCAAACTTGAATTTTTTTTCCGTCCCAACGTAGTTTTGAAGAGCGAACCTCAGACTTTATACTGCAATATAATAGGCGGCGGTCTTGCAGACATAACCTGAAAAATCATCAGTGAATTGAATGGCGCCCGACAAGAATCATTTGAGACACCCAATATTGTTTTCATTCCAATTGAAAGATCACCATTGTGAAATTTCTGGAACTACTTTTCACTAATGTTTTTCACTAATGATTTTTTAGGTTAAGTCTGCAGGGCCGTCATATTTTATATTGTGTTTTAAAGTTTGAGGTTCGGCCGTTAAAACTGCCTGAGGGCGGGAAAGACTTCAAGTTTGAACAAGAGTTACAGGACATTAAAGTAAAGGCAGCGAATTCATTTGTGGACCTAATAACTTGTCCAGAAAAGCTATTTTCGCCCCACTCTAAACTATTAGATTCACAAATTAATTCACTGCTTTTGCTTTGATGTCTTGTAACTCTTGGTCAAACTTGAATTCTTTTTCCGTCCCATGGTAGTTTTGAAGAGCAAACCTCAAACTTCATAAGACAATATAATAGGTGGTGGTCTTGCGGACTGAACCTAAGAATCATCAGTGAATACAATGGCGTCCAACAAGAAGCATTTGAGAGCATTTAATTTGACCAAGAGTTACAAGGCATCAAAGTAAGGGCACTAAATTAATTTCTAAACCCAATAATTCGTCCATGAAAACTGTTTTTGTCTCACTCTGAATTTTTAAGTCTACAAATCAATGCGGCTGTCCCTACTTTGATGTCCTGTAACTCTTGATTTAACTTTAATTTTCTCTTCCATAAGGTAGTTTCAAATGGCGAACTTTGAACATAAAAACACAATCTGATAGATGGCGGTCCTGCGGACTTGACCTACAAATCATTAGTGGATACAGTGGCGTTCGACAATTAGAATTTGAGATATGGTATTCTTTTTGAATACCGTTTCAAAAGTCACCATTGTAAAATCTCCGAAACCATTTTTTACATGTTTTCTGTGTCACTGCACCTTCAGCTTAGTCTAACCCAATCACTTTGATCGTTTGAGCTGCATTTTTTTCAATGAGAAGAATTTTTCAGGTTGAGTCCGCAGGGCCGCCACATATTATATTGTGTTTTGAAGATTAAGGTTTGCCCTTTGAACTACTTTGGAGTAGGAAAAATTCAAGTTTTATCGAGAGTTACAAGACATCGAAATAAAGACACTGAATTAATTTGCAGATCTAATAATTTGTCCAGAAAAACTATTCGTGTCCAATTCTTAACTTTTAGGTGTACAAATTAATTCGGTGCCTCCATTTTGATGTCTTGTAACTCTTGTTTATTCCTGATTTTTCTGTCCGTCATAAGGTAGTTTTAAAGCGTGAACTTTAATCTTCAAAGCGTAATCTAATAGGTGGCGGTCCTGCGAACTTAACCTGAAAATCATGAGTGAATTGAATGGCGTCCGACAAGGAGCATTTGAGATACTGCATTCTTATTGCATTCCAATTCAAAAATTACCATTGTGAAATCTCTGGAACCGTTTTTCACACGTTTTCTGTATCGCCGCACCTTATACTAAAGCTGACCGTGTCATTTTGTGCCTGTCAGTCGCATGTTTTCAATTGAAATGCAAAAATAATGCATTGTCACAAACGTTCTTTGTTGGACACCACTGTCTGCAGCAATGAATTTTTAGGTTAGGGTCGCAAGGCCGCCATTTTTATATTGTGTTTTAAAGTTTGAGGTTCGGCCTTTAAAACTTCCTGAAGGCGCGAAAAACTTCAGGTTTGACCAAGAGTTATAAGGTATCAAAGTAAGGGCATCAAATTAATGTGTAGACATAATAATTTACCCATAAAAACTATGTTTCTCTCCCTCTAAACTATTAGGTCTACAAATCGATTCGGCGTCTTTAATTTGATGTCATCTAACTTTGGGTCAAACCTGAATGTC
Source organism: Andricus quercusramuli (assembly GCA_932178445.1). Lineage (NCBI taxonomy): Eukaryota > Metazoa > Arthropoda > Insecta > Hymenoptera > Cynipidae > Andricus > Andricus quercusramuli. Next base: position 89,114 of record CAKNXH010000480.1, on the reverse strand, counting down.
TTTACGCCATAAGGTAGTTTCAAAGGCCGAAATTTTATCATCAAAACACAATTTTATTGGTGGCGGTCCTGCGGACATAACCTAAGAATCGTTAGGGAATACAATGGCATCTGACAAACAGCATTTAAGATACTGCATTCTTTTTGAATAACAATTCAAAAGTCACCATTGTGAAATCTCTGAAACCATTTTTTACAAGTCTTCTGTGTCACTGCACCTTCATCTATGTCGAACTCAATCACTTCGATCGCTTCAGCTGCATTCTTTTTAACTAGAATACAAAAAAATGCAGTTCGTCAAATGCACCTTGTCGGACACCATTGTATGCACTGATGATTTCTGAGGTTAAGTCCGCAGGGCCGCCACATATTATATTATGTTTTGAAGATTAAGGTTCGCCCTTTGAACTACCTTGGAGTGGGAAAAATTCAAGTTTTATCAAGAGTTACAAGACATCGAAATAAAGACACTGAATTAATTTGCAGATCTAATAATTTGTCCAGAAGAACTATTTATGTCCCATTCTAAACTATTAAGTCTGCAAATTAATTCGGTGCCTTTACTTTGATTTCTTATGTCTCTTGGCCAAACTTGAATTTTTTGTCCGTCCTGAGTAGTTTTAAAGTGCGAACTTTAAACTTCAAAACGTAATCTTATAGGTGGCGGTCCTGCGAACCTAACCTGCAAATCATGAGTGAATTGAATGGCGTCAGTTTGCAATTTTTTCAATTGGAATGCAAAAATAATGCAGTGTCTGGAACGTTTCTTGTTGGAAACCACTGTAAGCACTTATGATTTTTAATGCGGAGTCCGCATGGCCGCCACCTATCATATTGTTTTCTAAAGTTCGCTCATTGAATTAGCGTACACTTTTTCAGCCCTAAAAATAAGTTACTAATTTTAACATGAGTGTTATCATTATTTTCATTATTTTTTAATGTAAAAGTTATTAATAAATTTTCAGATAAACAAATATTTGATAGAAATTTCTAAAAAATACGAAGACGTGACATTGTTCAGCATTGGTTCCTCTTTCGAAGGTCGTCAAATGTACGGTGTGAAAATTTCAAGTGGTGAAAATCAGACAAAACCTGCTATTTTAATTGATGCTGGAATTCACGCCCGGGAGTGGGTTGCTCCCACTACCGCACTTTATGCAATTTCCAGACTGATAAAAAAGAAAAGCCAACCTATTTATGCAAATCTGGATTGGTATATTATTCCGCAAATTAATCCTGATGGCTACGAATATTCTCACATTAAAGTACTTTATCAATTTTTGAAAATCAGTTTTTGAAAAAAATAAATTTTTCAAGTAATTTTTAAAATTTTGAATTATTTTATCATAGGATCGCATGTGGAGAAAGACTCGCTCACATACTACAAATCCAGAGTGCAGAGGCGTGGATGGAAACAGAAACTTCGACTACAAGTGGATGTGTAAATATTCAATTTTTCATTACTAATTACTAATTACGAATTGTATTTTCAAGATAATATAAACGGACGATTTGCAAGAAAAAAATTGAGACGGAAAACTATGATTTTATCAAAATAATTATTTTTTTTAACATGTGAAGATGCTGTTTCAACCAAATAATCAAAATTTTTATCAAAAACGATTAAAATTCATTTAGAAACAACTTGATTTTGAAGCCAAAATGACTATTTTTCAGAAAGAAGTGGAATTTATAAACCAGAAAGTTGAATTTATAATAAAAAATTTCATTTCCAACGATGAAAAATAATTTTTATATCAGTAAACGTAAGAAAAGTTAATTTTTAACATAATATTCGAATCCTCTACCAATAAGAAGAATTTTTTATCAAGAAAGATGACTTGAGAATTAAATAGTTGTATTTGAAACTAAAAATATATTTTTAAACCCAAAAAATAAACAGTAAAATTTTCAGTTTAATATTTTTGTTTTGAACAAAAATGAAGATAATTTTCAACGAGTTGAATCTGAACAATCAAGACGATTTTTTGACAAAATATTTGATTTTTTGTCTTATGAAGGGTAAGATTTTAGATGAAAAATGAACTTTTTATCAGAGAAAAAACAAACAAATTTTCAACCAAAAAGTTGAATTTTCATGTAAGATTAATAGTTGAATTTTTCAAGGTATGGAAATGCTTTTCGAACCAAATGGGAAACATTGTAAACAAAAAATATTAAAATTTAATTTAAAAAAAAAAAACAGTTTAATTTTTAAGGTGAAAAGTCGTATTTTTGAGAGAAAAGTTAAATTTTCAAACCAAAAAATTGAATTTTGAACAAAAAATTCATTTTCAAGCAAGAAAGATCAATTTTTAAACCGAAAATACGAATCTTCAACAAAATTGTTGAATTCTGAATACAGAGTGAACTATTTATGAAACTGTTCAATTTCCAAACAGAAAATATAATTTTCCAATAAAAAAGTTAATTTTCTACCAAATAATCAAATTTTTTAAAAAAATAGTTTAATTTTTGACCGAATAGTCAAATTTGTAAAGAAAAATATGATTTTTCAAACAAAAAAGTTCATTTTCAATGAAATAGATTAATTTTCTACCAAACTGTTAAGTTTTTAAGCGAAGAAATTCAATTTATACGAAAAAGTGGAATTTTTGACTCGAAAATGAGAATTTGCCACTAAAATAATAAATCTCAATCAGAAAAAAAATTGATTTGTTTTAAGCAGTAGTTCAACTCTAAACCTAAAACTGCCGGTGGTATCATTTTACAGAAGCCGAAAGACCTTTTTATCATTGAACATAATCTTCATACCCATGGTCTTATTCTGCATAAGGCCCGTGCTTGTAGTATCAGTTTACGTAATCTCAATGCCCGTGGTATCATTTCACATGATCTCCGTAACCTTGTTATCATTTTACATAAACCCCATGCCCGTCATATCATTTCACATAAGACCCATGCACGTGGTATCATTTTACATAATTCTTATGCCTGTGGTATCATTCTACACAAGACTCATGCATCATTCTACATAATCCTCATGTATAAGGTATCATTTTACATTAGTTACATGCCCGTGGTATCATTTCACATCATAAAAATGCCAGTGATATCATTTTACATAATAACAATGCCAGTGGTATCATTTTACATAAAAGCAATGCCAGTGGTATCATTTGATGTGATTCTTATGCCCGTGGTATCATTTTACATGAACATGATGTTCATGCTATCATTCTACATGAGCCCAATGACCCTGTTATTATTTTACATAAGACCCATACACGTGGTATCATTTTTCATAAGTACCATACCAGTGGTATCATTTTACACGAGTCCCGTCTCCGTGATATCATTTCAGAATAGCACTGTGACCATGGTTTTATGTGGAATAAGACTCATACTTATGGTATCATTTTACATAAGCCCCATGACCCTAATATGATTTTACATAAGTCCCATGCCCATGGTATCATATTAAATAACCCCTATGCCCGTAGTATCATATTACATAAGACTAATGCACGTGGTATCATTTTACATAAGCTGATTTCTTAACCAGAAAAGGCGAATTTTCAATAAAATAGTTGTACCCATAATGAAAACAGAGTAATTTACAACCAAAAAGTTACATTCTCAACCAAAAAAAGGAAGAATTTTTAATGAAAAAGAATAATTTTCCACCAAAAAAGGAAATTTTTCAACAAAATGAATGAACTTTCAGCTAGAAAGAATCAATTTTCAATCAAAAATATAAATTTTCAACCAACATTGGAATAGTTACATTTTTAATTAAAAAAATTCATTTCTTAACCACAAAAAAACCTCTCTCCAACAAAGCAGATGAATTTTCATCTGGCAACTAAAATGACAAATCATGAAGCAAAAGAATTTTTTTTAAAATAGTTGAAATTTCAAACAACTAGTTGAATTTTCAATCAAGAAGATAATTTTCCACCAAAAGAGACGAATTTTCTACAGTTATGTTAATTTTCAACCCTAAAGTGTCAATTATTAACTGAAAAAATAAATCGTAACAAATTCTTTTTTCAAATTGGTTTAACTGGAAACCTAGTAGTTGAGTTTTAAACAATTAAGCAGACCAATCTTCTAAAAATTGAACAATTAAATTTTCAATGAAAAAGATGAAGCTTCAATACCAAAAAGGAATTCTCAACAAATTAGTTTAACTTTCAAACAAGTAGTTGAATTTTTCCAAAAAATATGACTTTTCAATAAAACAGTCGTATTTGCCCCCTTGGAAGGTCCCTCATATCAAATTAAAATTTGTTTTGACGAATATCACACTGTCAGAAATATTTGATTAATTTATTAATTACATCCTATTAGTTGTAGAACCGAATATTTATACCAGAGCCTCTCCTGATCCATGTGAAAATGTTTATGCCGGAGAGAAGGCATTTTCTGAAATGGAAACTCAAAATTTACGTGATTTTATTTTATCAAAAAATGGGACTATCAAGGCTTATGTAAGTCTACATTCGACGAGTCAAAATACGAAGGTGAATAATATTTTTAGTAATTTATTTAAATACCTGAACCGAATTCATTAATAAAGTGGGGTTATTTATTTTCTGGAAAAAGTTCCTTCTTTTGATCTCTCTAGTAGCTTAATGGGAAAGCTCTTGGCCGGGAATCGGAAGTTCTGTGGTTCGATTCCCAGTAAAGCGAAAAAAGAAGATATTTTTCCGAAAAAATCATTTGAAAATAATTTTTAATTTATATTTTCATCTAGTCTGAAAACACGTGAAAAATTTTTGTTATTCTCTGATCATAACACAGAATTCCTTGAAAAATCGATATGTAAAACCTTACAAAATTATGCTTTTAGTTTCTGAAAAAAGTTTCTTCTCTCGATCTCTCTAGTAGCTTAATGGGAAAGCACCAAACTGGCAATCAGAAGTTCTGTAGTTCGATTCCCAGCAGAGCGGAAGGAGAAATTTTTTTTTAGAAAAAAATTATTTAAATATTAATTAATTGGTTCATCAATCAATTACACTTTCTCAGTATATACTCGCACCTTGGGCATTCACCAAAGAACTTCCAAATAATTCTTCAGTTCATGTAAGCACACTTTATCTTGTAATAAATATCTTATTTTAATAAATAATTTTTTTATAAAAACCCCAATGAATTTTTTTTTTTAGATGGATCTAGCAGAAAAAGCTGCAAAAGCAGCTGCAAGTGTGCGTGGAACCAATTATACTACCGGAATCGCAAGTCATATATACTGTGAGTAACTTACAAGTATTTTATTTACTAAGAAAATTAAATGAATATATATTCCAAGGAATCTGTATTATCATTAGAGAATAACAAAAAATATTTAACGTCTTTTCAGACTAGATGGAGCTATGTAAAAAAAAATTGTTTCAAATATTTTTTCTTCTGAGAAAAATATCTTTTTCTTTCGCTCCGCTGGGAATCGAACCAAAGAACTACTGGTTCGATTCCCAGCGGAGCGAAAGCAGATCTTTTTTGAGAAAAAATTTGAAATAATTGTTCTTTCATCTACTCTGAAAAGACGTTAAATAGTTTCTATTATTCTCTAATGATAATACAGATTCTTTGAAAAATTTGATATGTACCATCTAGAAAAATAACGCGTGTATTTCGGAAAAAAGTTTCTTCTCTCGATCTCTCTAGTAGCTTAATGAGAAAGCACCTGACTGAAAATCAGTAGCTCTGTGGTTCGAATCCCAGCGGAGCGAAAGGAGAATATCTTTCTTTCGGAACAAATTAATTAAAATAATTTTTAATTTATAAAAATTAAATTAATTTTTGATATTTTAGATGCTGCTCCTGGAGCAAGTACGGATTGGGCCATGGCAGTTGGTGGAGCAAATTTAGCATATGCAATTGAATTACCTAGTGAAGATTTCATGACAAAGCCTGAAAACATAAATGTTATTGGTCTCGAAATATTTAGGGCTTTAAAAATTTTTGCAAAAAATATAGAAAGGAATATTTTCAATAATGTAATAATATAATTATGTAGCTATGAAATTATGTAATAATTTTTTATCATGCTAATTAGATACAATCATAAGTTTTTGCAATATATTGACAAAATATATTTACAAGAAATACATGAATATTGTATACTTTTCCTTCATTTCCTAATATTTCATGATTTGGAATACTTAATTTTAATTTTCTTTTAACAAAAAACTGTTAAGTATGCGTAAAAACTTGCTGTGTAATTAAAAAAAAGACGTGAAGTACTTGTGCGTCATTTTTGGTTAAATGTTTAAACAATTCGAGTAATTTGCACATTCATCTTTTTTGACATTCAACTTGTAGAAAAGTAGAAAGGGGAAAAGGGAAAGAATTTGCTTGTTTTTCAACCTATACGGAAAATTAATTAACAGAGCCTGACAAGAAAATCCAAAGATTTTTTTTGTGCCAATTTTTTGTTGTTGAATAGTCTAGTATTACCTTTTTCGTTAAGAGATAAAATTGATGAAAATTAAACAAGTTTGTTTAAAAGTGATCCTTTTTGGCACAAAATTGAAATTTTTGGTAGAAAAAATCATATTTTCGGATTAGAAATTAAACCATTCCATAGAAAAGTGAACTGTTTGGTTGAAAATCAATCTTTTTATTGAAAATTTAATAATTTGGTTGAAATCTTTCTTCCTTCTTGACTGAATTTTTTTTTCAAATTGACCTCTGTTGTTGAACATTTTTCCATTCAAGTAGATATTCTATCTTTATTGGTTAAAAATGCAACTCTTTGCAAATTTAATTATTTTGAAGAAAATTCAACAATTTCAGTAAATGTCATCCCTTCTGTTCAAGAATTCAACTATTTTGGTGAAAATTCGTCTTTTTCGGTTAAAAATTCAACTATTTTGGTAGAACTTTCACCTTTTTAGGTTGAAAATGCAAATGCTTGGTTGAAAATTAATCTGTGTTGCATGAGGATTCAACAATTTTCTATAAAATTCATCTTTTTCAATTGAATTCAACTGTTCCGGATTTAAAATTGTATTTTTTATGAGAATGACAACAATTACATTTTTCAGTGAAAATTCATTTTTTTTATGTTGAAAATTTAACGACTGCATTTTTCGCTGAGAATTATTATTAGTTTAAAGTGCAACAAACTTTCTTGAAAATTCATTGTTTTGTAATGATTTCTCACGTTCGTTAAAAATTCATCTCTTTGAATAGAGACTTGATCTTTTTTTTTTTGAAAATTCGTATTTTTGGAATACAAATGTTATGATTTAGGTTAAAAATGCAACTGCTTGGTTGAAAATTAATTTGTGTAGGATGAGGATCCAAAAATTTTGTAGAAAATTCGTCTCTTTTGTTTAAGTTCAACTGTTTTTGATTTAATATTGAGTTTTTTGTTATCAATAACAACTAACAAATTTTTCGTTAAAAATTAATTTTTTTGTTGGAAATTTAAGGTTATCATTTTTCATTGATAATTTATCCTTTTTAATGAAAAATTTGACTAATTCGTTCAAAGTTTAATGTCTTTGATAAAAAAATTTTGTTGTTGAAGATTTATAATTTTAGTTGGATATTCATCCCTTCGTCAACGGCGATACCACGCTGAAAACACCAGTTCCCGTTAGATCACTGAAGTTAAGCAGTGTTGGGCGCGGCTAGTACTTGGATGGGTGACCGTTCGGGGAATACTGCGTGTTGTTGACCCGTCGTGGGTGTGGTGGACCCACACTGGTAGTATTTATCCACCTAGAAACACTACCCGAATCGGGTAGTGAGGCAATGAACTTTCGAGTTCGAAATGCTAATCAATTTTTTTTTTTTTTTTCATCCCTTCAGCTGATGATTGATTGATTAAACGAACTTACCTGTAAGTGAAGTTCTATCAAAATTGTATGGAGCGCCTCTTCCTCTAGATCACAAGTAGTACCCCTAACTTTTACCGGATTTGCCACAATATTCAAAGCTTTCAAAAAAGTACGCCAGTGCCGCCCCCGCCGCTCGGACACGTCTCCAAATCCTCATTTCGTTCAAAGTGCTGCCGTGATTTTGTGTTCGGTTTCTTACTTGTAAGAAAATGGGTATTATATGGAAACTGAAAAACATTGATTTTTATTCAATGAAATAAACCTTATTTAAGACACAATTATTACTTTTTTTGTGTTAGTATTGCATTAGCAAATGTCATATTGTTTTCAGCAATACTCAAATCATAAAATTTGGCAAAAGTCTTCGAGTTCTGTGTCCAGCCTGCAGTTTTTCTAATTGTGTCGATGTTTATACCATTTTTCTTTGCAGTTGAGGTGGATGCATGTCGAGTACTGAAGGCTGAAAAAATACTAGTATCAACTCCACTTTCTTGTAGCATAAGCTTTACCCAGCGACTTAGCGTTTGAGATGTTACTGCAGAAAAAGGACGTCTAAATGAGATAAATAAGTTGTCAGTGATTCCTCTACTTTCTGAAGTTCTCTCCAAATAACATTTCAAAATTGTAGCTACACAGATGCTTTCGTCTTTCGGGTAGTATGGAATTGTTAGTAGCGGCTGCTTTCTGTTGAGTCCAGACGTTTTTACTCTGTCCGGAATCCTAATCTCAATGTTATCTTCCCTTTGCATAACATTTTTTATGTTTATTAAGGCCAAGGTCTGCAACCGGTGTCCCGTAATAAGTGCAAGCAACGTCGCGAGTTTCATTGATAACTTTTCTAGTGAAATCTCATTATGAGGAACTAAGGTTGACAAGTGATTCAAAACGACCTTGGGGTCCCGCGTCTGATCGTATTTCGGTTTAGTGGGTCTCTGATTGTAGACTCCTTTGAAAAATCGCCTCAGTCTGTCGTCTTGAGCCATTTCCTTTCCAACTATAAGTGAGATTGCTGATCTTAAGCTATTTAAGGATCCGTGAGACGCTCCCTTTTTGAACTCTTCTGTGAGCAATAATGAAACGTTATCGACGGAACTGTCGAATGGATTAGTGCCTCTTTAGCAGTTGAACATCCACCATTTCTTCAAACAGCCTTCGTACTGTTTTAATGAAGATGTAGCCAGTGATCATATCATAATATCTATAGAGTCACTCGTGACTCCTTTTCTCTCGTATGCCTCCCGGATAAAATTCCTGCCACCAGGGTAAGGCTTTTCCACAGTGGGTGTGGATCTCTGTTTGGAGAACAAAGAAGGTTAATATCTGGTTTAAATTATATTGGCTTGGATTGTAGAAGGCTTAGAAACAATGGATACCAGGGTTGTATTGGCCAATCTGGGACTATTATAATCCCTTGTGCTTTTTCGGATTTTATTATATACAAAACTTTTAAAATAATTGCAAACGGAGGAAATGCATAAAAATAAAAACCTGACCAGGATACCGTAAAAGCATCAACTGCAATACTCTCTGGATCTGGGAACCAAGATATATATTGGTCGCATTTGAAGTTAATGCGACTTGCAAATAAATCTACTTCCGGGTTTCCAAAATAAAGAACAACTTTCTTAAACGCATCGTCGGATAATTGATATTCTGTCTCTGGTTCCGTTCTTCGAGATTCAAAATCTGCAACGCAATTATCTTTCGAGCTAATATATGAGGCGAAAATGTAAATATTCCTCGCTTCGCACCATTCCCATATCGCACGTGATAATCTATTCAAGTTTTGAAATTGAACTCCACCCATTCTGTTTATGTAAGATAACGTGGTGGTGTTATCAACCCTTGAAAGAATATTGCAATTTCCCAAATCTTCGGCAAAACATTTCAAACTGATAAAAGCAGTTTTTAATTCTGGACTGTTGATATGACAGTTTCGTTCCTGTTTTTCCCAGTATCCATGGCTTCTCATATCTCCACACGCAACACCCCAACCAGTTAAGGAGGCATCAAAAAAAATTTCTAGGCAGAATTCTATCGGCCTGATACAGTTTTTTGCTGATCTGATGTTTACTTTCCACCAATTCAACTCTTCACGTACTTGATCTGAAATTACCATTTTTGATTAGTAATTTTTATTATTAATTTTTAAGGCTTGAAATTTATTTCTCTCGAAGGCCTTAGTGTGACCGTAGTCATATTTTACCGTGGGACAACATGAAATTATGGTACCTATGAATTCCGCAAATTGACGTATCATACAAATTGAATGAGTTTATAAATTACTGATCAAAGACAATACTTTATTGACCTTTTGCTGTGGTAGTTCAATTAGCATATCCTCCGAATCAAACATATATCCCAAATATTTTTTCTCTTCTCCAGGTGTTAATTGACTCTTTTTGACATTAATAACGAAGCCGAGATTTTCAAACATTGTGCATGTGGATGATATATTTTCTAAACATTTTTGTTTCGTATCAGCAAGTAATAGCCAATCGTCTAAATACACCATTGAAAGGAATCCTTGATTTCTTAATCGCGCTACCACCGGCTTTAAGATTTTTGTGAAAACATAGGGAGCAGAGCTAAGTCCAAAAGGTAAGCAGGTGTATTGACGTAACTTACAGTTGAAATAAAATCTTAAATATATCCTGTGTGATTCTGCTACTGGTATTAAGTGATACGCGTCTTTTAAATCTATGGAGGCCAGTTGACAAACAGGCGTAATATGTTTTACGACTGTTCTCCAGTCTTCGAGCTTGAAGTGCTCGGTCTCTACAAATTGGTTTAGACTTTTTAAATTTAAAATTAATCTGAAACAACCATCTGGTTTATTTACCAGAAAAATTTTTGAGATAAATTGTCCTGCTTCCGACTTGCACTCCTCTATTGCACCCTTTTGTGTTATTTCGAAAATGCATTTTGAGATATTATTAAATTCTTCAGGAGACCAACTGGTTTCTTTTGGGACATTATTTTGATAAACCTTTGTATGAAAAGGCATTTTATAACCCCGAATCCAAGCCAGTATGACAGGATCGGAAGTAATTTCTTTCCAATTGCATAGGAAATATTTAAGTCTTCCAGCTAAAACACTTACGTTTCCTAGTATAGCCTGCTCCTCTGATCTGACCTCCTGCGTTCCTCTGGTGCATTCCTGCTCCTGTTCCTGCCGTTCTGGGAATTCCATTGGTTCCTGTTGTTCTGAGAATTCCAGTGCTTCTTGTTGCTCAACATCAGAGAATTGTTCCCGCTCGAGCTCGGTTGTTGAGACTTTGATTTCGGTTGCTGAAGCGGGAATTTGGAGTTTTTTGGACCAGTAGGTAACTTAGGTTTGGCGGGAGCCTGCAGTTCCTTACTTGCTTGTTCTAAGGCCTTTTTTGCTTTCAACTTTTCTTCAAGGTTTTTTCCAAACAACCATTCGTCTGATGTCGTTTCGCTCAAAGTTTGCTTATAGGCAGTCAAATTAGACAGTGAAAGATTCCTTCTTATATTTGACTCATCACGCTGTAAATCCGCCAACAGTCTACCAACTTCGCTGAAATTTTCAACCAGGGCTAAATCAACTTTTTCTTCTCCTTCCTTAATAATTGTAGATAGAGCTTTCCCAATTGCTGCCAGCCCAGCTGTCAACTTTTCTTGTCTTTCCCTGATGCGATCATCTCTCTTGAATATAACATCCTGAAGACTAACCGCCCTTATTTCGGGATTTATCTTCGGTGGATCGATTACGATGCAGTTACTTGGTGGAGGATATTTTTTAATAATCTCTTGTTTTTCCTCGTCTGGTAATCCCTTTTTTAAGATATCCTCCCACCTAACGACAAATTCTTCGAGAATTGGAGATGCCAGGATGCGTTCCTTTATAATTTGTTTACCAATGACATTTAAAACATCTGGACCAAGACTTTCCGGATCTTGGATAGCAGGTGAGGCATCATTAGGCCGAGTATTATCCTGTTCTGTGCCTTGAACCTTTGCTGAGTTGTCGTCCTTCGATGGACCTGGAGAGTTATCAACTTGCTCTGCTGGGTTCATGTCATAATCTTCATTGAATTCGCTTGAGGAGTATACATCTTTCTCACTTCTGATATCGGTAGCTGAGGATGAACCTGTCGAAGAACTCGAAGAATACGATCTGCCTATTAAAAACAAAATTTCTATTTATAAAATAATTTAATTTTAAATTGGATCATTTTTCTGGCAAAGAAACATTCAACTTCGAAAAATTGAATAATAACTCAGTAAATTATATTATCCATCAATTGATTATTCTTCTATTTATATAATTTTTGATTGTCGATTCGTCTGTAAGACTACTATGAATTTTGATCAAGTATTAACTTGAATGCAAAAAACCAGATATCTTTTACATTCGAGTGATAACTCTTCTGTAATCAGAGTAGCAATTATTTGTAATTGCTAGTAATATAATAATTAAGTAGTAACTTAATTAAAATATCTACTGAATGATAATACAGCATAAGCAATTGTTGAGTAATAACTCAATAAACGGCTTGAGACGAAGTAATAACTTCCAATATAGGAGTAATAACCCCTTCAAAAATGAGTAATAACTCAATCAAATTGGATAAAATACAGAACAAAGAAATCTTATTCTATCTTTTTTGATGAACTGAGAAGATCAAAATGAAGTGTCGCGTTGTCAAACTGCAAAGAAAAATAAAAGAACAAAGAGTTCCTAACCCAAAAAAGCTACTTACGACGTTTGTGCTTCCGACTTTTATGTTTCCTCTTCTCTAGCATTCGCTCTAATTTTCGAGCTCGCCTCTCCATTCTACTTTTCTCCTCATCGGAAGATGAGTGATATTTTCTGCACCTTTTACCCATTTTTATGAAAATTCAAACAAACTTGTGTGGCTTGTCCGGCACAAAGAAAAGAAATGAGGATTTGGAGACGTGTCCGAGCAGCGGGGGCGGCACTGGCGTACTTTTTTTGAAAGCTTTGAATATTGTGGCAAATCCGGTAAAAGTTAGGGGTACTACTTGTGATCTAGAGGAAGAGGCGCGTAATACAATTGAAATATTTTGTTGGAACTACTTTTCTTTTCGGTCAAAAATTAATATTTTTCAGTTAAAAATTTACCTCTTGGGTTAAAAATCAAACCATTTTGTTGAAAATGCGTTGCTTTTCGCTTGAATTCAACTGCTATTCATCTAAAATTGGAACATATTTTTGGTTGAAACATCATCTATTATATTTTACGTTGAGAACTCATCTTTTTTGGCGGAAAATTGAACTACGTGGTTAAAAGTTGAAAAAATTTGAAAAAATTAATTTTTTCGGTTGAAGATTTATCTCTCTGTTGAAAGTTTGTAATATTTTGGTTGAAAAATCTTATTTTTGGATTGAAAACTCATCTCTTTTGGTAGAAATTTCGTCATTTTTGGTTAAAAATACAACTGTTTGGTTGAAATAATTTTGTTCTGGTTAAGGATTTTATTATTTTGTGGACCTTTTATTTAAAATAATAATTTTTTTTAACTGAAAATTTAACTAAATAATTTTTTCTTGAAAAATGATATTTTTTAGTCCAGAACTCAACTATTTGGTGGAAAATTAATATATTTTGTTGGAAATTTGAAAGTTTTTGATAGAAAGGCAATCTTCATTCTGGAAAATTCACTTTTTTAGTTGTCAATTGAACTTATTCGAATTGTTTACACGTTTACCCGGTCAAACTCGGAACACTGATTTTCAGAAAACACTGTGAAATTATAATAATTTCTGGGATTAATAATATTATAATTATCTTACAATATGATGAAAATGTAACAACATTTTTCAGAAAAATTTAAAAAAAATAATATAAGATTTAATAATGAATATTTTCGAGAGTTTGTCGTTACATTATCTATGTCCTTGCATCAAAGATGCATCTCTTAGACACTAGTCGATATCGAAAAAACATCTTCAAGAGACAAACATAAATATTGTAACGAAGTCGTAAAGATGTCATCAAATTTGTTTTGCCCACTAAAAAGATAATACCAACATTAAAATGTTGTATCAGAGAATATTTATGTCCAATAATGCAAATGATTTATGTTGCGAAAGATTTATATTGCAAAAGATATTGATATTGATATTCGATAAAATATTAACGGTGAATAAATTATGTGTTCATGATAAGAAAATGTATAAGAACGAGAATCATGTTTAACGGTTGTTGTCTGTTTGAAAAATGCTGATTCGTTTCTTCTCAGCTGCTACTTTAGTGGCATTTGTATTTGCAACTAACGAGTACTTGCCTCCTTTAAAAGGGTAAGTTTTACATTTTCAATTAAATATTTTGAAAACTGAATGAAATATGATTCTTCAATTTCAAAAGTCGTGAAAATGTTTGAATTCCAATAATAAAGCACTCTGGGGCTTATGTAAAATGATACCACGGACATGGGACTTATGTAAAATGATACAACTGGCATAAGACTAATGTAAAATTCTACCACGTGCATGGGCCTCAAGCAAAATGATACGACGCAATTGAGCTGATGTAAAATGATATCACATGCATGGGATTCATATAAAATGATGCCACTGCTTTGAGACTTGTGTAAAATGATACCACGTGCATTAGTCTTATGTAAAATGATACGACGGGCACAGGGATTATGTAAAATGATACCATGGGCAAGGGACTCATGTAAAATCATATTAGGGTCACAGGGCTTATGTAAAATGATACCTTGAGCATGGGTCTTATTAAAAATGAAACCATGATAACAGTGCTATTGTGAAATTATATCACGGACATAAGACTTATGTAAAATGATACCATTGACATGGTACTTATGTAAAAAGATACTGCGTGTATGGGTCAAATGTCAAATAATACCACGGGCATAAGGCTTATGTAAAATAAATACAGGGTCATGGAGCTCATGTAGAATGATACTATTGACATGATGCTCATGTAAAATGATACTAAGGGCATGAGACTCACGTTAAATGATACCACTGGCATTGGGATTATGAAAAATGATACCACAGGCATGACTCTTATGTAAAATGATACCGTAGACATGAGGATTATGTAGAATAATACTTAGATTATGGGTCTTATGTAGAATGATACCACTGGCACGAGCATTATGTAAAATGATACCACGTGCATGGGTCTCATGTGAAATGATACTACAGGCATTGGGATTATGTAAACTGATACAACAAGCACGGGCCTCATGTAAAATAAGAACATGAGTATGAGGCTTATGTAAAATGGTACAGAGGCCTTTCGGCTAATGTAAAATGATACCACCAGCATCGGACTCATGTAAATGATACCGCGTGCATGTTTCTTATGTGAAATGATACGACGGGCATGGGACTTATGTAAAATAATAACAGGGGCAGATAATAGATGGTAAAATAATAGACAGGGAGGAAATGGTACCACGGGTATTGGGATTATGTAACATGATACCATGGGAGTACATCTCGTGTAAAATGATACCACGGGAGTAAGTCTTATGTAAAATGATACCATGGGCATGGGACTTATGTGAAGTTATATCAAGGTCATGGAGCTTACGTAAAATGATACCATGAGCATGCATCTTATTCAAAATGATAAGATGGGCATAGGGCTTTTGTAAAATGATACCACGGGCATGGCACTTGTGTAAAGTGGTACCATGGGCATGGAGATTATGTGAAATGATACAACTGATACGGAGCTTATGTAAAATGATACCAGGAACATGGGCCTTGTGTAAAATGATACCACGAGGAAATTCCCTTTTGTTGGTAAATTCCAACTGCTGTTTATTTTAAATTAAAATATTTTTTCGTGGAAATATCGGTGGAAAATTTGATTATTTTGTTGAAATAAAACTATTTTCTTAAAAAGTCATATCTTTTCGTCAAAAATTTAACGAATTGGGTTCAACTTGAACTAGTGAAGGTGGAAAATTTAACAATTTATTTGAAAATTTGCTCTTTCTTTGGTTGACAATTAATTTTTTTTTTAAATACAAATTTACCTATTCCACTTTTCGTTGAAAGTTTCTTCCTTTAGTTAAAAATTCATCTCTTTCCTTGAAAATTCAACAATGTAGTTGTACTTATTATTATAGTGCTCTTGTTTCAAATTTCTTTTGTTAAAAAAAAATTGTTTTATTTTCCATGTTAATTTCTATTTATTATTATTATTCTTAATATTATTGTATTAAATTGTATATATTATATATTAGATATAATATATTATTATATATTATTATATATTATTATATATTATTATATATTATTATATTAAATTATTGAGTAGATTATAACAATAATCACAACAAAAGCTGAAAAAAGCTGTAATTTATTTAAAAATTTCTGACTCAGCTTTTTTTATAGCAATAATAGAATTATTGAATATTATATTTATAATTATTATATTATATATTATATTATTATCATTTATTCATTCCATTTGTTTATTTTGAATTGTTTTTAAAAAACTTTTGTTTGAAACTCATTTTTTGTTTGATGAGCACTTGTTATTTTAGTAGAAAATTCATTTCTTTTTCTGAAAAGTCAACTATTTTCTCGAAAATTTGTAGTTTCTTAATCATTTTTTTTTATAAATTAAAATCTTGGTTGAAATACTAAAAATTATATTTTTTGTTGAAAATTATTTTTTCCTATTGATAATTCAGCTACTTTGTTGAAAGTTCCACTTCTTTGGTTAAAATCCATTTCCTTTGTTGAAAATTCATCATTTTGGTTAAAAATTTGATTTTTTTTTTGGTAATTCTCGTCAAAAATTTATATTTTCGTTTTGAAAATTGAACCGTTTCCAAGAAAATTCATCATTTTGTTGAAAATTCGACTTTTTAATTATAAAATTATTCTTATTTTGTTTAATTCACCTTTTTTGGTAAGGGATTTAACCATTTCTCCTTTTTGGTTGAATGTAGCTGGTGGAAAGTTTTTTTTCGTTAAAAATAATTTTTTTAGCTGAAAATAAGATTCCGTTTTATGTGTACAAGACAATTTTTTTCTGGAAAATTTTACTTTTTAGCATGAAAACTTGACTCGTTTGTTAAAAATTCGCTGTTTTAGTAGAAAATTAATTTTCTAGGTCAAAAATGAATTAATATTGCAAAATTTAAAAAATGAAACTATTTGAAAATTCAGTTCGAAATTTGAACAATTCCAAAATAGAAAAAAAAGGAAAGAGAAAAAATAGAAAATTAAAAAGAAATTTTTTTACTATTCTTATTAATCAAATGTAACAAATAATAAATCATTTTTTTAAGAATGCAAGGTATCTCGATCACATGCGACGATGAGAAAAAATGGGATCTCATTCGAAAATACGACGGACGAAAGGGTTTCAATTTTGTAAAAATTACCAAACTTCCAAATGAAAATGTCCAAATTCTCGTCACAGCGGACCAGGTTCCTGACTTCAAGAATCAAATAAAATCCAATGGGATCGATTATAAAGTTGATATCGAGGATGCCCAAAAATTAGTTGACGAAGAGTCTAAGGAACAGAATCTTGCTCAAAAGAAGAAACCTCGAAGTTTCAATCCTTCTTTTATTAATTTTAATTTTAATTATTTCCCGCGACAGGCGATAGTAAGTATTAAATAAAAGTTTTCAAAATTTTTCTTTAAGTGTTTCTTTATAATTTTCTACATAAAAAAATATATAATTGATGATTATAAATTGAAATGAATACTGAAATAACTATACAGGCTCTCATATAATTTTAAATCAATTTTTTATTCTATTCTAATCGGCGTTCAGTAATCTGTATTTTTTTATTTCAATATTAGAAAAATTAGAAGGAACTATATTATCTGGCATTTTAAGCAAAGAAAAAATTAATAAGTTGATGTGGGGTTTTATGTTGTAATAAGATGTTATTAAGAAATTCATATTATGAAGATTTTTACAATGGACAATTCGCCAATTTGTTTAGTTGGTTATTTTTATGGTTTGAAATCAGCCAATTTTGAATTCCTTCAATTTTCAATGTGTATAAGGTGACATTTTTTAATTAAAAATGTTATAAATTTAAGAAATTCAGAATGTTAGTTACAAAATTACAGCTTTTTCAATTCTTAAACTTAAAGTTTGCATAATTCTCAATTAATAATTGCCAACATTGAAAAATAAATTTTTTCACATTTACAATTTATAGTTCTATAATTTTGAAAATTGAAAATTCGAAATTTTTGAATTTTAGAGATGTATAAATAATAATTTTCAAATTTGGATTATTTTGGAAATGGAAAGTCAAGTTTTCAGACCAAAAATCTTCCAATTTGAAGATTTTTTTTATTGTGAACCAACAAAATTACGGAATTTTTACTGTTAAATTGTCAAACTTAAAAACTGTGCGGTTTTTAAGATTCGTAACTGAAAATTCCTTAATTTAAACGATTTGCAGTTCATAAATCTCAAATTTGAAGATATAAACTCAAAGCCTTTCTAATCTTGAAGTTGTATGAATAGATATTCTTTATTTTTTATGCATTTGGAAAACAAATTGTGAATTGTTAAAATTGAAAATTGTTCAATTTTAGTGATTTATAATTGAATACTCTTGAATGTTAAAGAATGTCAAATAATATGAAATTTTTCAATTTTGAAGACATAAAATCGAAAATTTTGTAGTTTTTGAGATGTACAAATAGGTTTTAATTCATAAGTCTGATCATATTTTCCCTATACAAAATATTTTCTACACATAATATTTCCTACACAAAATATATTCTATGCAGAATATATCATACACGGATATAAACAGTAATTAAGGTAAATGTCCCAGTAATCGTGACGGTCCCAGTAATCGTGAAACTTGGTTATAGTTTGAATATATTGTTACAAAAGTGTGTTAAAAGTAACATTCAATGATAAAACTCACTTAGTTTTAGCATTTTATAATCGCAAATAGAAATTACATTCATTCAGATGAAATAAAAAGCAAGAAAATTGGCATCACGATTACTGGGACTGAGGTCACGATTACTGGGACGTTTACCTTATGTACTTTATCCTGAAAATATTTAAAATATATTATACAAAAAATTATTCTGTCCAATATTCTTCCTACACAAAATATGTTAATGTGTAGAATGTATGAAAATAAAACAAAACAAATCAAAACAATTCAACAAAAACAATTGGAATAATTTTAATTTAAAATTCCTAAATTACAAAATATGTTCAACACAACATATTTGAAACAGTAAATGAAATATTTTTTTACGCAAAGTAGACCCTACACAAAATAAGATGATTATAGTTTTACTTTACATTTTTTTCCTGCTATATGGCAAATATTCTGAGTGAAAATATTCAATACACAAAACATATCTTACATAAATTATTCCTCTAGGGGGAATATGAAGGACAATATTAGTTATGCCTTGAAGGTAAGTATCTTTCAACTAATTTTCAATTATATAAACAATTATTATCCGTTCAATTAATAATTATTTAAACAATCATTATTTGTTCAAATAATAATCATTTAAGCAATTATTATTTGCTCAAATAATTTATTTGCCTGTAGGTCGTAAAAATGTATGTAAAATGTAAAATGAAAACACGGGCATAAACCACATTTAAAATGATACCACTGGAATGGGACTTATGTAAAATGATACCACTGGCATGGGACTTATGTAAAATGATATAATTAATTAATATATATTAGTATATATATATATATATATATATATATATATGAATTTTTATAATTATTTTTATTTTTTGGTTGACAATTAATTTTTTTTTCAGTAGAAATTTACCTATTCTATTTTAAACGATTTGCAATTCAAAAATGTAAAATTTCAAGATGTAAAATCAAAACAATTTTAATCTTGAGGATGTATTAATAGGAATTCTTTAATTTTGATTAATTCGGATACAAAAAGTTAAGTTTTTAGTACTAAATCTTCCAAATCAAAGAAGTTTTGAATGGAATCATCAAAATTAATGATTAAAAAATTGTAAATGTTGAAAAAAATAAGAACAGTGTAATTTTTCAATTTTGAAAATTTGTATTTTTAGGTATACAATTTATCTTTTCATTTGGAAATTCGCATTTTTGGTTGAGAATTCAATCATTCAATTCATTCAACTATTTTTTTATATTTTAAAATATTTTGAAATTCAAAAAATTTTTTTTTTTTTAAATGAAAGTTGAATTATTTACTTTTCAGTTAAAAATCGATATCTTTTAGTCAAATATTTAACTAATTAGTGGAAATTCATGTATTTAATCAAATTCTCCATAAAATTAGTAGATCCAAAATTAAATTATATGTAAATATTTAAATAATACAATTTTCATTTGTTCCAAAAAATTTCTCATTCTGTAAATTGTGAAAAGTTATTATTTTCTGAAATTAATTTCGGCGATGAAAAATGTGAAGAGTGATAGTTTCTGTTACAGACAATTCTAAGAAAGGCTTCTAAATTTTGTTCGAAATCATCATAAATCTTAATTAATAATTACTCATAATATATATATATATATAAATTAAATTACTTAATTAATATTTATTATATATGAATTGTCAAAAGTAAAAACTTGTCAATTTTGAAGATACATTTGATTAAAAATTCTTAAATTTGGATGATTTTGAAAATTAAAAGTCAAATTTTCAAGAATTAAATTTTGAGTGAATATCATCCAAATTTTAAATTGTGAAACATAAAATTCCTAATTGATGGTAAAATTTTCACGTTTATCCTAACGCAATGAAGCCTATCGGTTCCGAAATTTTTGAGGCTTTTGAAGATTTTGAAAAATATTTAGAAGATGCTCACATTCATTAAAGTCGGAATTTACTAAAGAAAATATCAGTAGAACAATTATGACTGTTCTGACTGTACAAAATGTTAAAAGTAATTTTTCTTTGTTCAATTTTTTTTTCTTTGTTCATATTTAGCAATTTCTTATACAATTTTCATTTGATTCGACAATTTTTTGATTCCGAAAATTGTGTAAAGTTATTATTTTCTGAAATTAATGTCGGCGATTCATTAAATCCGTTATCTATTCCAGAAAGCAGTAACTGCTGAAGATTTACAGGAAAAATGTTTTTTTCAAGAAATGAAAATTGTTTAAATAATGGCCAAATATCCTAAAAATATATTACTTTCAACATTTGTTAATTGTGTAATTACTTTTTTCAAATTATAACTTTTCACGATTAAAAAGAAAAAAAATACGTTTACGTTTTATAGACGAAAAATTTGTTTGGTATAGAATATGCCTGTGTTAAAATATTTTCACTCAGAATATATTTTGTCATATAGCAGCAACAATATTTAAAGGAAAATTATAATCATATTATTTTGTGTAGGAAAAATATCGGACATAATATTTTTGTGTACAATATTTTGAGAATATTTTTTCCATAAAATATTACTATTCAATTCTGTGTGAACAATATTTTGTAAGAGAAAAATATTGGACAGAATAACTTTTGTACAATATTTCAAAAATATTTTCAGGATAAAATAATGACTATATATTTCTGTGTAGGAAATATTCTGTGTAGAAAATATTTTGTATAGAAAAAAAAAATAATATTAAACAATAATAAATTCTGTGTAGTAAATATTCTGTGTAGAAAAAATTTGGTGTAGGAAAATTTTACATTATTAAATTCTGTGTAGGACACATTTTGTGAAGAAAATATTTTTTGAAGGAAAAATATGATCATTATATGTTGTGTCCAATATATTTTGTGTAGGATACGTTTGTGTAGGAACAGCCTTTTTCCTCATTAAAATAACAGAAGTTTTACCTGTAAATTTCCAGAAGTAGAAATAGGTTAATTCTGAAGATATATTTAATCCAAAATTCTTAAATTTGGATGATTTTGAAGATCAAGAGTCAAGTTTTCAAATTCATATCTTCCAAATCAAAGAAATTTTGAATAAAGATCATCAAAATTTCTAAATATGACACATAAAATTCCTAAATTTTGATTACTTACGATTGAAGACCCTCAAATATTTATTCATAAATAATACATTTCATATAATTATTATAGATAAACAAATACATGGTAGAAATGTCTCGACACTACAAAGATGTAACACTCTTTAGCATTGGTCGATCTTTCGAAGGCCGTGAAATGTACGGTGTAAAAATTTCGAGTGGTATGAAAAGTGATGTAAAACCTGCGATTTTAATTGAGGCTGGAATTCATGCTCGTGAGTGGATTGCTCCCGTGACAGCACTTTTTGCAATTTCTGAACTTGTAAAAGAGAACAACAAATATCTTTACAAAAATGTCGATTGGTATATAATTCCTTCAATGAATCCAGATGGCTATGAACTGACACATACTAAGGTAGTAACATATTTTTTATTTACTAGCACAATAAATAAATAGATATATAATAAATTGAAAATTATTTTTAATAATTTGTTCTGAAAAAAGATCTTCTCCTTTTGCTCCGCTGGGAATCGAACCTCAGAGCTTCCGATTGCCGGTCGGGTGCTTTTCCATTAAGCTACTAGAGGGATCGAGAGAAGAAAATTTTGAATTTTCCTGGGAACGTTAAGAAATTTTTTTCATTTCTATGGAAATTTTCGGAAAGCTTATATTTTGTCAAAATCTGAAAGGATGTACATTTACAAATTATCTTTCTTTGTAATCCTTACAAGCTTAAAATTATTTTTGAATCGTTTCGAAACTTCTAAATATCTCTTAAACTTACTGGGTTTTCAAGAAATTTGTAATTCAAAAAATTAAAAAATTTTCTTCTTAATCTTTTATTTTCTTTTTGGATATTGTAAGAAACCATTTGAGACGTTTTGAAATCTTTTTGAATTTCCTCTTAAAATAAATTTTTCAAAATGAATATCATTTGATCCTAAGAATCTTTTAGAATGATTTGAAATTTTCTGAAAATTCATTTTAAAAGCTCCGGATGAACGTCTAATCCTTATCAGTATATTTTAAAATGATTCGAATTTTTTCAAAAATTTACAAAACATGTTGCAAGATATAAGAAATTCCCTTAAAATCTTTCAGATTCTGTTTTGAAAATATAACTGTATTCTTGAAAATTCGCTATTTTTTGTTAAAAATTAATTTTTTACACTGAAAATTCAACTATTTTTGTTGGAAACTTGATATTTTTTAATTGAAAATTTGCTTTTTTTTGGAAATCCTTTTAAATTTTTCGTAAACATTATTTTGTTCGAAATCTTCATGAATCCTTATTAATTAAAAACGTTTTTGGAAGAACATCTAAACCTTTTAAATATTTTTTAAAGTGATTCCAATTTTGCCTAAAATTGATCAAAAATTCAAAAAAATACAGTAACTTACCTCAAAATCTTTCAGATCCTTACTTGATAATTTTGGAAATTTTTTGAAGTGTTTTGAAATCCTTTCAATCATTTTCTTAAGATTAATCTTTCTAAATAAAAAAATCATGTTACATTTTCCTGGGAATCTTAAGAAAGTCTTTTCATTCCTATGGAAATTTTCAGAAAGCCTATTTTTTATCGAAATCTCAAAGGAGCTACATTCACGAAGTATTTTTTTTTAAATCTTTACGAGTTTTAGATTGTTTTTGAATCTTTTCAAAACTTCAAAATATCTCTTGAACTTATTGGATTTGAAAAAGTTTTGTAATCCAAGAAATTACAAAATTTCTTCTTTGAAATCTTTCATGTTCTTTTTGGATATTGTAAGAAACCATTTGAAATGTTTTGAAATCTTTTCAAAATTTCTCTTAGAATGAATTTTTCAAAATGAATATCATTTGAAATTCCGATTTAAAAAAAGTTTGTTTTTGAAATATTCTCAAATTTTAAATTACTTTTGAATTTTTCCAAAACTTCTAAACTGTTTCTAAAAATCTTTTACAATGATGCGAATTTTACTGAAAATTTGATTTGAAAATTCTGGATGAACGTCTAAACCTTGTTAAGTATCTTTTGGAATGATTCGAATTCTTTCAAAAATTTACAAAAACATTTGCAAGATATAAGAAATTGCCTTAAAAACTTTCAGATTTTGTTTTGAAAATTGAACTATAATATTGGAAATTCGTTTTTTTTAGTTAAAAATTCAATTGGTGGAAATTCATATATTTCGTTAAAAAATCATCCTGACGGCTGAAAATTAACCTTCTAGTCTAAAAATTCATATATTTGGTTGGATATTGAACTATTTTTGTGAAAAATTTAATGATTTTGTTGGAAATTTGCAGTGTCAGGTATGAAATTAATCCTTTCAGTTGCAAATTCGTAGTTTTTGTTGGAAATTCAATTATTTAGTTAGAAATTCATCAATTTGATAAAAAAAGTCATTTGTTTTGTCTAAAGTTCCACTACATTGGAGAAAATTTAAAATATTGGGTTGACAATGAACTTCTTTTTATAATTATTGTGTTTTGTTGAAAATTCATATTTTATGCAAGAAAATTAATTTTCGTGGTTGAAAATTCACTTTTTAAAATAAAAAATCAACTATTGCATTCGAAGATTTAACAGTTTATTTAGAAATTCATCTCTTTGGTGGAAAATCCAACTATTTTTGGTTGAGAGTCAGAACTACGTAAATCCGTAGAAAAAATTTATTTACAGAATTGAATATTCGTTCTTTTTTTAAATTAATTTTTTTAACAAAAATTTGAATATTCCATTTCATTTATCAGTTTAGATGAAAATTCATCACTTTGGTGGGAAATTCAATTATTTTTGGTTGAAAATTAATTATTTTTGTTTGAAAAGTCTAATATGATATTTCTGGATAAGAATTTACCTTTTTCGTTAAAAATTTAATCATTTTGTTTAAAAATTTTTTTTTTTAGATTCAATCACTTTATCAAAAAGCAATTCTTTTTTGTTAATATTTTCTACTATTAAGTTGAAAATAAAATTTTTTGGTTTGAAAATTCATCTCTTTTCATCACTATATTAAAATTTTTTGTTTGTTAATAATTCATCTTTCTTGATTATACATTTTATTCTTTGGTTGAAAATTTAATAATTTTTTTAGAAAGTGATTCCTTTTTGTTGATATTCTCAACTATTTGGATAGAAGCCAATTTTGTTCAAATTCATATTTTTGGAATGAAAATTCAACTACTGAGTTAAAAACTATCCTTTTTGACTTGATAATTCAATTAAAATTCGACTTTCTGGTTGAAAAAATTTACATCTTTTTAAGTTTATCTCTTTGGCTGAAAATCAAAAAAACTTTGATCGAACGTTCATTCTTTTCGTTTGAAAATTCTACTATATTTCTATATTTTTGGTTGGAAATTCACCATCTTCAGTTTAAATTGTATTATTTGTTTAAAAATTGAATTATTCTGTTAGAAAATCATTCTTTTTAGTTGGAAATTCAACTGTTTTCAAGAAAATTGGTCTTTTTCGGTTTTAAGCGTTAACTACTTTGATAAATAAATCCATTATTTGGTTGAAAATTATATTTTTGTTGTTGAAATTTTTATTTTTGTTTTGTTTTTATTTATTAGAGTGTTGAAAACTTCACGATCAAGTTGAAAATTAACCTTTTTGGCTTGATATTTCAATGAAAATTCATCTTTTTGGTTTAAAAATGCATTTCTTTTGTTGAAAATTAATCTTTTTTGGTTTCAAATTGAAGTATTTTGGTAGTTAATTTCACTTTTCAGTTAGAAATTAATTTTTTTGTTGAAAATTTTTATTTCTAGATTGAAAATTCCACTGTTGAGCTAAAAATTGGCCTTTTTGGACTAAAAATTTGATTCTTTTGTAGAAAATTCTTCTTTTTGGTTAAAAATTAATTTCTTTTGGTAAAAGTTTGATATTTTTTGTTTCAAAATTCAACTATATGGTTGGTTATGAATCAGTTTTCCTTCAGCATTTAACTTTTTTTTTTATTCGTCATTTTTGGTTGCTCCGAACTTTTTTGGCTCAAAATAAAAATATTCTTCTATTTCAATATAGAAAATTAGTTTTTTTTTTAGAAAATTATTTTCTTGACTAAAAATTTAATTATTCTATACTCCTTCGAATATTTACATTTTCAGTCAAAAATTAAACTATTTGATTGAAAGTTAATCTATTTCAGATGAAAATTCATATATTTTGTTGAATATTCATCTTTTTTAGTATAAAATTAATCTTCTTGATCTAAAATTCATATTTTTGGTTAAAAATTGAACTATTTGGCTGGAAATTTATGTATTTTGTTAAAAATTTATCTTTATTCGTGTAAAAATTGATCTTCTGGTTTGATGATTTATAATTTTAGTTAAAAACTCATCTCTTTGGTTGGAAATTGAACTATTTCGTTCAAAATTATATTTTTTTTAGTTGAAAACTAATTTTTTTTAATGAAAATTGAACTATTTAATTTTTGGTCGAAAATTGATCTTTTTTAGTCGAAAAACTAAGTTTTCAATTCAAAAATGATCTTTTTTATTTTAACATTCAGCTAGCTGTGAAAATTCTGTATTTTTTGTTTAATTCAACCTTTTCTGAAAAGTTTTTCCTTACAAGGAAACCTTTTGAGGTGTACCCCTCCGATTTTCTCGAAATTCATATATCTTGTAGAACATCAAAAACGAAGCGACACTTATTTTTTTCATCTGCGGAAAAACATTTCCAAAGGGTGAAAACATCCCTCAAATTTCATACCCAAAAATGAGTTTTTTTTAAATTTTAACGTAAATCAATCAATTTTTTTTCAAAACAATGACATTTGAATTCACTTTTATTTTGAATATGGCCAGGGTATTGTGACTATTGGGGGATGCTACCCCTATGTTCAAGGGAACAAAAACTAATATTTTTTTTCAAATTTTTCATCATGAAGATTGACACTTTTATTAAATCTGCGGAAAAACGATACTGTTATGAAGATCCGAAAAAATTGATGTTGATGTTTTCCAGCATTTTTGTGAAAAAAAAATCTTCAATGGGTAAACTACCCCTCTATTCTCTTTATTACATTATTCACACAAAAAAAAATTTCAGTATTTTCTTCAAATCTGATAGTGAGACCCTCTAGGTACGCATTTGAGTATTTTCTTCAAAGCACAAAAAAATTGGAATTCGCCTTTCTAAGAGGGTAAACTACCCTGACGTTGGTTCAACTTTTAAATTTCATGCAATTCTAATTATTATTTGCAATAAACCCTTAAATTGATATGCAAAATTAATTTGTGTTGCGTATTATTATCGTATTATTATTATATACTCGATAGGTCGAGGGGGTAAAAACCACCCCTAAACATCCCCTCGAAAAGAATTTTTCAATTTTTAGCTATAAACAGACACATAATTCAAACCAAATAATTGCCAATTAATTAGGCGTCATTCAGGAATGTTATCAATTGGTATTTTTTCGAGGGGGTGATTTTCAGGGGGTTTTCAAGCGCCTTTTACATATCAAGTAACAGATGAGAACAATACGCAACATAAATTTTTTGCATGTCAATTTAAATATTTATTGCAAATAATAATGAGAATGACATTTAATTTGAAAGTGGAATTGAACTAAGGGTAGTTTACCCTCTTAGAAGGGCGATTTTCACTTTTTTTGCACTTCGATCAGAATATTGAAGTGCGTACCAAATATATCTCAACATCGGATTAAAAAGAACTGAAATCTTTTTTTTTTTATGAATAATTTTAAAAATAGAATAGAGGGGTAGTTTACCCATTAGAGATATTTTTTCACAAAAATGCTGAAATACGTCAACATCAATTTCCTAGCAACTTCATAACAGTATAGTTTTTTCGCAGATTTAATAAGAGTGTCAATTTTTATAATGAAAATTTTGAAGAAAAAAAATTAGTTTTTGTTCCCTCAAGCATAGGAGTAGCCTCCCCCAATGGTCACGATACCGTGGACATATTCAAAATTCAATGTGAAATGCAATGCAATTGATTTGAAAAAAAATTGATTGGTTTACGTTAAAATTAAAAAACTCATTTTTTGGTATGAAATTTAAGGGTTGTTTTCACCCCTGCGAAATGTTTTTCCACAGATTGAAAAAACACGTGTTACTTAAATTTCGATGTCCTTCAACAGAACTAAGTAAATCTAACAAAATACTTTCAGGAACAAAAAAAAATTAATAAAAATTAATTTTTGATTTGCAAAAGTAAATTATTTCAGTCTGAAATTGGTAAAATTGTTTTATCTGACCAATTTTTTACAGTATCGTTACTGGCGAAAAACTGTCTCTAATAACACAAATTCAGAGTGCAATGGTGCTGATGGAAACCGGAATTTTGACTTCAATTGGATGGGTAAATAATGCGATCAGTAAAATTATTTTTCGTTCCAAATTTGAATTTAAATTTCATTTATGGTTTAATGTTACTGTTTTTAACTCCAGCAGGAGGAGCTTCTAGTGATCCTTGCAGTGAGACATTTGCCGGAAACAAGCCGTTTTCGGAAGTAGAAAGTCGAAATTTGCGTGATTTTGTTCTATCCAAAGAAGGAACAATTAAAATTTTTATAAGTCTACATTCTTATGGACAGGTACTTAAACTATCTTAATTTGAATATTCATGAAAAGTTTATAAATAATATATGAAGATGGTAAAAAATTGACATACTTCAGACCAAAAGTAGATTAAGGTGTTAAAAGTCCTTTATTTTCTACTGCCAACGTTTCGAAAACTTGTGTTGTTTTCCTCTTCAGGACGTATATTAAATTTCAAAGTTCGTCATCTTAGTCATTATTTTTAAAAAATCCTCTTCCTCATCTAATCACTATAAATATGAAAAAATATTACTCATAACTATCATTTGAATAAAAACATTTTTTTAGGTTAGAAATTTTAAATTGAAAAATTTACCTGTTGGAGCTTCATTTTTGGCCAGAAATTTTGTGTAATTCTTTTGAAAGACTTAACATTTGTTTAAAAAACATTTATACTTTTTTTTTAAATTCTAATAAATAGGTTAACTTAGTTGAGTAGTCAGAGACTCCCCAACTTTTCTGCTCCATGTTTGCAAAGAGTAAATTGAGAAAGAAAGAGAATTCCTAACAAGGATAGAAATTAGGAATGACGTATCAACGATTTATAACATAAGGTACTATAGTTTCTATGTAAATCTAATGACAATATTAAAAATTGAAAGAGTTCTGAATTTAAACATTATTGACACCTGATACATTGTTTTGAAATTTAAATTATTAATATTACTAATTAGTTGAATGTATAAACATATAATATGATAAAAAATAAAAAAATGTATAAATTTTTTTATTTGAAAAAAAAATTCATCAATTTAGAATTTTAAAGGAATTTAAATTTTTTTTAAACAAGAAGAACAAGAGAATTAATAATTTAAAAACTAGAGAATCATTTCTTGTCAATTGTAGGTTTCACAATTTATTACCAAAGAATATTACTAATGCCACTAGGAATGTTAGAAATTTACCATTTTTTAGTAACAGTGCAAAAAACCATGGTAATTTCATAGTAGAATCTTTAGAACATCGGTTGCTTAATGATGAAATAAAAGACTTGAATATCCATTTAAAATATTTAAAACAAAATTTCAATAATATCAAAATAAATTTAAGAAATTCATTACCTACCAATATATATACAAACCTTTCAGAAATGCAATTAAATACCTCAAAAAATAATTTAAAAGAAAAACAAAGATTGGATAAAAAACTTCATAATTTAAAAATTGCATGTAATGTTCAAGTACCTATCAATATAAATAAGCATAAAGATACAAATAACTGTGATACTAAAGATCCTTGGATAATAAATTTTAGTAATGTTGATATTCCAGACAATGTTAATGACATTTTAGGTTTAAAGAGTAAATTTAGTTCTTCCTTTTTAACAAACAAAAGTAATATAATTTTGAATATGGTTAAAGATATGGAGTCAAATATTGGATTAATTGAAAATATTCAAGATCGTGACTTATTAAGACACAGAATAATTAATACAGCAAACAATTTTTTACAGAATAATAAAACTACAGAAGTTGATAGAATTTTAGCACAAAACATTAAGAAAACACAAACATTTATTAAAGCTAATAAACAATTACTAATAAATCATGGAGATAAAAGTAGCATTACAGTAATACTGAAAAAGGAATCTTATAGTAAAAAAATGCTAGAATTATTAAATGATACCAAAACTTATGAAAGATTAAATGAAAACCCAGAAATCGAATTCAAAAATAAAACATTTAAATTGTTAAATTCTTGGAGAATTAATGGATATTTAGGTGAAGAATTATTAAGAAAAGATATTTTAGTTCATGATACTAACATTCCTAGAATTTATGGATTACCTGAAGTTCATAAAGAGAATTGTCCACTTCGACCTGTAGTTTCATTAATTAACTCACCTACTTATAAAATGGCTAATATTTTTAATAATATTCTCAAAAAAGCACTAATAGTACCAAGATATCAAGTATAACATTCTTTTGAATTCAAAAATAAAATAATTAATAAAACAATTCCATCTGATCATATCATGGTTTCATTAGATGTTTCTTCATTATTTACAAATGTACTACTTGATTTAGTTATGGCGAGACAGACTATGTATAAATGAGGAGGAGTGGGTCTGGGACGAGGAAGTAGAAGAAATAAGGAAAAAGGGAAAAAGAGTTGAGACAGGTAGAAGAAAGGAAGATTCAAAAGAGGCTAGAGAGCAAACAGAGGGGTTCCCAAAAAGCAAGGCAGAAGAAAAGTAAGGAGGATAGGGGAGGGAAGGGAGGAGAAAAAAGTGAAAATAGCTTTCTGGAATGTGTCAGGCTTGAAGAACAAGAATGAAGGTTTCTGGCGGGAGTTAGAAAAGTGGGACGTGATTATGATGAGTGAAACCTGGGCAGATGAGAAGGATTGGAAGGGGATGAAAAGGTTGTTACCTAGAGGGTATGTGTGGACAATGCAACAGGCAAGGAAGGAACACGTTAAAGGTAGAGGAATGGGCGGCATGGTATCAGGGATGAGAAAAGAATGGGCAGTAAAAGGTAAAACAGAGCAGGACAGGGAAGAAAAGGAGGGAACAATGGTAAGAAGGATTATAATAGGGAAAGTCAAAATAGCGGTGGTTTGTGTATATAGAAGAAGAGGGGAAGAGGAAGGTTGGAGAGTAATAAGGAGGTGGATGGAGGAAAAGAAGGAAGAATTGGTTTTGATAGAAGGTGACTTAAATGCCTGGACTGGCGAGCAAGGGGGAGCGATTTGGGATGAAGAAAATGAGGCATATATAAGGAGCTCCAAACATAGGGAGATAGACCGGAAGGGGAGGAAGTTACTAGACATAATAGGAGAAACCGGATGGTTTATATGTAATGGCAACATGAAAGGAGATGAGAAAGGAGAGATTACATTTATAGGTAAGGGAGAAAAAATAAAAGACTACATCTTGGCAGAAGAAAGAATGAGTATTATGATATGCAGTATGAATGTAGGGAATGAGATAGGGTCAGAACACTTCTCAGTAATAGCTACACTGAAAGGTGGCGTCCATAAGAGTGGCAGAGGGAGAAAGGAAAGAGGGGGGGAAAGGAACACGAAAATGGGAGTCTGGGGGGTAGATAAATTAAAAGTGTTTGAACAGAAGATGGAAAAGGAGAATGTTAGATATGAAAAGGAGGAGGGTGTAGACTCGTTAATTAAAAGGTTGAAAGGGTCGATTGAGAAGGTGAAGGATGAGATAGGTACGAAAGAAGGGAGAGAAGAGGGAAAGAGAGGATGGTGGGATGAGGAATGCAGGGAGAGTAAGGAGAGAATGAAAGAGTCTGTAAGAAAATGGAGGAAAGGAGAAATAGAGAAGGCGGAGTACAACAGGAGAAAAAGAGAACATAAGAAGATGCTGGAAGGGAAAAAGCAAAGGGGAACGGAGAAATACAAGGAAGAAGTAGAAAAAGCAATCAAAGAAGGTAGGGTCTGGGATGTGATAAACAGGGAAAGAGGAGGAAGGAAGGGCGTGAATGAAGAAATAAAAATGGATGAAAGGACGGATTATTTTAAGGGTCTGTTAGGGGGAGAACAAAATAGGAGCAAAGGGTAAAATAGAAAGACAGTCCAGGGAGAAACGGAGGAAGCGAACGAAATAACAAGAGAAGAAGTGAATGAGGCGATAGATAGACTGAAAAGAAACAAGGCCACAGGAGAGGATGGTATGGAGAAAGAAGCGATGAACTATGGAGGAGAAGGAATTAGGGAAGTGATGTGGAGGATATGCAACAAGGTGGAGGATATGCAAGGGGGCTATAAAATATACACAGAAATTCTAAGAAAAAGGTTGGAGAATCAGATGGAAGAGAAGCAAAGTATCCCACACAACCAGACGGGATTTAGAAAAGGGATGGGGACAATAGACAACATTTACGTATTCAACTACTTGGTTAACAGAAACTTAGGGAGAAAAAGAGGGAAATTAGTAGCTTCGTTTGTAGATTTCAAAGCAGCTTTTGACTCAGTGAATAGAAAAGTGCTATGGCAGACAATGAAAGAGAGGGGAATAGAAGAAGGGCTGGTGGAGAGGATAAAGGAAATTTTTACTGAAACCAGGATTAGGGTGAAGATACGCGGGGAAAAAGGGGAGGTTTTCTGGACAGAAAGAGGTCTAAGGCAAGGGTGCCCGTTGAGTCCACTACTTTTTAATTTGCTGCTGGCAGACCTAGAGGAGAAGCTAAAGGAGAAAGGGAAAGGGGGGCGATCCTGGGTAATAGCAAACTTTACTCCCTAGCATACGCGGACGACGTAGTTCTAATAGCAGACGATAAGAAGGGGATGAACCTAATGATAAGAATTTTCGAAGAGTACGTGGGAACAAAAGAACTGACGGTGAACGTAGGGAAGAACAAGGTGATGTGCTTCAGAAATAAAAAGACCAAAATAGGTTAGGTTTGGAAGGTGAACGGACAAACAGTGGAAATTGTGGAGGAGTTCTGTTACCTAGGTCTTTGGTTTGAGTCAGGAGGGGGAAACGATTTGCAGGTGAGGAAAAGAATCGAAAGTGCGAGTAAAGTAATGGGCCAAGTATAGGGTATAGGAAAGAGAAGGTTCAAGGACGATTAGAGAATGAGGGTTTGGTTGTTTGATGCATTGGTTTGGGCGGTGTTGTGTTATGGAGTGGAGGTTTGGGGATGGAAGGAACATAGGAAAGTGGAAAGCATACATGAGAGATTTCTGAGATGGGTAATGGGGGTTAGTTGGAGTTGTCCAGGATGCATGATAAGGGAAGAACTAGGAAGGGAAAAAATGGTAACTAGACAAATTAAGAGAGGCTGGAGGTTTGAAGAGAAGCTGAAAAGGGGAGAGGGGAGCAGAATAGCCCAAGTATGCTTAGACGAAGTTCGGAACAAGGAGACGAGAGGCAATTTGGGAAATTCAAAATGGGAGGAAGAAAGGAAAAAAATGAGGAGTGTTTGTGATATGCAGGAAGGGGTTCTGGATTGGCAGAACATTGAATTAGAGCTATTAGTAAGACAAGCAGAAGAGAGATGGAGAAAGATTATAGATTCGAAGTACAATAGATGGTATATGATGGTCAAAGGGGTGGCGGAACCAGAATATTTGCAAAAGATGAAAAAGGAAGACAAATGGAATAGGGTGATACGGTTTAGAATAGGAGAAGGAGTGTGAGCTTGTAGATATTGGATGGATGAAGAGGACAATCTGTGCAGAGTATGTGAGTACGAAGTGGAGTCATGGGCACATGTGTTAGAGAGGTGTACGGGAGAGGAAGATGGACAGTTGAGTGTGGATGAATGTGTAAGATGGATTATGGATGGTAATGGACAGGGAGTGATGTGGATGAAAAACTGGAAGAAATAAGAGAAAGCAAGGGATCAGGGTAGAGCCAATCGGGTAATCCTGTTTAAAGGAAAATAACGAGTAAAAATGTTTAATTTTCAAATTGGTCTAAATGAATTTGATGGTAAGAGGAAAAGGAAGCCCGGGAAGATCGCTCATTTTAGTTTAAGAAGAGTAGTACTAGGATTATTGTTGTTATATAAGGCGATGCATTGGAAAGTAAGTAGCGGTTAAGCTAGACTAAGGATGAAATGTAAACATATGTACAGGGAGCGGAGGCCCTCAAACACATAAAAGGGAGAGTTCAAATATACATACAAGTAGATGGATTCATATAAAAAACTATACAGAATTACCGATTGAAGAATTTGAAGAGGGAATTAAATTTTCAATGGAACCGCTTTTTAAATTTAGTAACAATTTTTACAGACAAATGTTTGGAACACCTATAGGTTCTCCTATCTCTCCGACATTAGCTGATTTAGTTATGCAGGATTTAGAATCAAATGTAATAAAAAATTTTAATTTTTCTTTGCACACATATTTTAGATATGTTAATGATACGTTCATTATATTACCTAAAGATAAACTAATTTATGTTTGAAATCAATTTAATTCTTATCATCCAAGGCTTAAATTTACACATGAAATTGAAAGTAATGATTCTATTTCGTTTTTAAATATTAAAGTTATAAAAACTGATACAGGTAATATCATCACTGATTGGTTGCGTAAAAATACTTATTCTGGTAGATATTTAAATTTTCTTTCTAACCATCCAATACAACATAAAATTTCGATAGTAAAAAATCTTATTGATACAGCTTTGAAATTATCAGATAAATCATTTCACAGTTCTAATATAGAATTTATTTAAAAAGCTTTATACTTAAATAATTACCCAATAGAATTTGTTCAAACACATGATAATAATAAAATTAAAAACAATTACAGATTCTTTATCCAACCACAATAATATAAATATAGTTAGAAATTCAAATTGTAAACCAATAGTATCAATTTCTTATCATGGTAAGCTATCTTTTGAAATTAAAAAAATTTTAAATGATTTTAATATTACAACAAATTTTAGAATCGACTCTAAACATGATAAATTCATAAAACTAGGAAAAGATTTATTAGACAATTTGCAACTTACTGATGTAGTATATAAAATTAAAAAAAACCATTAAGTCATAGCAAATCATCAGGTTGAAACTGGACATTCGATTGATTGGGATCATGTTTTGGTTTTACATCATGAACCTAATGAATTTAAAAGATTAATAGCAGAAATGTTTTTTATAAAGAAAAACAGCAATAATTGTTTGAATATAATTTCAGATCTTGATAATTATAGTCCAATATATAATATAATTCTGGATTCTCTAATTTAAAAAAATGTAAATTCTTTTAAAATTCTAAATTGATGAGTTTTTTTTTCAAAAAAAGAAATTTATATATTTTTTTATTTTTTAATACATATTATATGTTTATACCTTCAACTAATTAGTAATATTAATCATTTAAATTTCAAAACAATGTATTAGGTGTCAATAATTTTTAAATTTAGAACTCTTTCAATTTTTAATATTGTCATTAGATTTACATAGAAACTATAGTACCTTATGTTACAAATCATTGATACGTCATTCCCAATTTCTATCTTTGTTAGGAATTCTCTTCCTCTCTTTCTCAATTTACTCTTTGCAAAAATGGAGCAGAAAAGTTGGGCAGTCTCTGACTACTCAACTAAGTTAACCAATTTATTAGAATTTTTTCAAAAAGTATAAATGTTTCTAAACAAATGTTAAGTCTTTCAAAAGAATTACACAAAATTTCTTGTCAAAAATGAAGCTCCAACAGGTAAATTTTTCAATTTAAAATTTCTAACCTAAAAAAAATGTTTTTATTCAAATGATAGTTATGAGTAATATTTTTTTATATTTATAGTGATAAGATGAGGAAGAGGATTTTTTAAAAATAATGACTAAGATGTCGAACTTTGAAATTTAATATACGACCTGAAGAGGAAAACAACACAAGTTTTCGAAACGTTGGCAGTAGAAAATAAAGGACTTTTATCATCTTAATCTACTTTTTGTCTGAAGTATGTCAATTTTTTACCATCTTCATATATTATCTATAAACTTATATTGCTCCGACAAAAAAACATCGCTTTAACAACATTACGAATCTAACTAATATAAAATGTTTATAAATCTGGATTAAAATTATTAATTTTTTAATTTTTTACTTTCAGCTTCTTGGGTTTCCCTGGGCATACACAAAAGAATTTCATGCCAATTATACACTTCTCGTAAGTATTAACACATAGCATATTTTTTTTCAGATAACAAAATAATTTTGCAAATTATAAATATTACTTCATAGAAATCACTAGGAGAAAAAGCTGCTAAAGCAATTTCAGCTTTTCGTGGAACAACATACGTTGTCGAGAGTATTGCTCGCATGTTGTGTAAGATAATAAAAAGTTATTAAAAAATTGAATGAATCATGAAAAAATATTTTTAAATTAAATTTTTTTTTTCGGTTTTACAGATGAGGCTTCTGGAGGAACTATAGATTGGGCCATGGCTCATGGTGGTGCAGATTTATCATATGTGTTTGAATTACCAGGATATTATTTCCACGTTCATCCCAGCGCGATAAGGCCTATTGGTTCTGAAATTTTTGAGGCTCTTAAAGTTTTTGAAAAATATTTAGAAGAGACTTACATTCATTGAATTAGAAATTTTCTGGAGAAAATATCTATTCAAAAAATTATGACTGTTTTTATTTGTTCTTATTTTTTTTCTCTTATTTTGTAAATTTGAATTTCTTGAAGCATCAAGTTCAAAGTTTTCCAATGTAAGGATATTACAGTTTTCAGTTGGGAAATTAAAACATTTTTTTTTGTTTACAACATTGTATTCAAGGACTGATACTAGGTAGCTGAAATGGGAATGTTAAAAGACTACATTTATTTATAAAAAAGGAATAATTTCGACCGAGTTTCAAAATTTATAATTGACTTTACAGTTCTCGTTAAAATTATAAAAATGAAATAGGCCGGATTGAAATAAAAATAATTAGAAATTATACCAGAGCTAGTTTTTAAATATTTATACTTTTCCAGAATTTGGATTCGAAATTCTGTACTTTATCAGCTTAAGAAAAAAAAATTAATTTTTAATACAAAATAAGGAAGTTAAATAATTATTCACTTCCTTAATGTTTCGGAACACATAAATTCGAGCTAAAACTCGATTCTGTGATCTGAAAATAGAATAATAAGTATGATCAGTTTGTTTAAATAAATATAATATTCCTTACTATCTTGAAAAAATAAAAAAATGTTTTTGAAGATGTCATATGTGTCGAATGAGAATCTGGAAAATTTTGTATACATTTTTTTATTTTATAGAATTCAACAAAATATTATGAAAAATCCGAGTCATTTTGAAAGATGAGTAGTAGGTTTAGAAGTTTGAAAGAAATAAAAAAATATATTTTCAGCTTTTAAAAATCTTTTCAAGTTTTGAAATATTTTCAATTTCTTCAAACCTTGTCAAATTTTCACCAAAATGTCGCGAATAAAAATTTCAATTTGTTTAATTTTTTTAAAATTACAAATTAATTTTTTTTAATAATTGAAAAATCATTTTAACAAAAAGATTAATTAAATATAAATAATATTATTATATGAATATTCTAAGTGTGGCGTATACGTGACATGAGAAATTAAATGAAAAAAAAATCACAATTCGTTATGTTGAATGATAATATTAATATTGTGAATTTGAAAAAAAATAGTTCTCGTCCTTGGAGGAAAGAAAAATTGCTACAAAAACTTCTTGATTTTTTCTACATTTATGGAAAAGTTTTTAAATGTTTAAAAATCTATTCAAATTTTCTGTAAAAGTCAATTTTCCAAAACAAAAAATCATGTGATATTTCTCCATGAATCTTAAAACAGAATTATTTTCTTAAAATTAATAAAAAAGCTTCTGAAATTTTTTAAAAATCATTAAAATCACAATATTGTTTAAAATTTTTAGAAAATATTTTCAAATTTCAAATCGCGTGTGAATCTTTCCAAATCTGTCAAGCCTATCAAGAATCTTTGGCAGTGATTTGAATTTTTGCGAAAATTAAAAAAATGCTGGATGAATGTCTGAATGTTCTAAATATCTTTTAAAATAATTCAAATTCATAATAAAATTTATACAAAATTGTGCAAAATATAAAATTTTTTCAAGAAATCATAAAAAAATGAGAAAACAACAAATTTTTTTTGTATTCTTCACAAGTTTCAATTATTTTTGCATCGTGCCAAAACTTCTAACTATCTCTTAAACTTGTTTACTTTTTGAAAATTTGTTTATTCCCAGAAAATAAAAAAAAAACCTAACATGTTTTGTATATTTTTTTTTTGAAATTGCAAGAAATCGTTTGAAATCCTTCGAAATCTTTTTCAATTTTCTCTTAAAAATAACTTTCCGAAATGAAAAATCATTTGAAATTTTCCCATGAATCCTCAAACAAAATTATTTGCTTAAACCCTTTTAAACTTCTCAAAAACATTCTAAATTTGTTTCAAAATATTAAAAAAGTCTACATTCTGTTTGAATTAAAAAAATATATTTTCAAATTTCAAATTGTGTTTGAATCTTTTCAAATCTGTTAAACTTATTAAGAATCTTTTACAGTAATTAAAATATTTGCAAAATATAAAAATTTGCCTTAAAATCTTAGGGATTCTTTTTTTTTTGTTGAAAATTTTGGAAATTTTCTGAAATGCTTTTGAATCTTAATAAATATTCTTTTGAAATCAATTTTTCAAAATAAAAAAATCAACAAATTTTCCTAGAAATCTTTGAAAAAATGTTTACATTATTACGAAAATTCTTAGGAAACTTCTCTTTGTCAAAAATTTAAAAGATCTACATTTACAAAGATTTTTTTTTAAATATTCACAAGTTTTAAATTCTTTTGGTATTGCATCAAAACTTTTAATTGTCTCTTAAACTTGTTTATTTTTTTAAAATTTGTTCAGTCTCAAAAAATGAAGAATTTCTCTCTAAAATGTTTTATGTTCTTTTTTGAAATTGCAGGGAATCGTTTGAAATGTTTCAAAATCTTTTTAAATTTTCTCTTAGAAATAATTTTTCGAAATAAAAAAATATTTGAAATTTTTCCATGAACCTAAATAAAGAAATTTATTTTCTTCAAACCTCAAAAGTTCTTAAAAAGTTTCTCCATTTTCTTTCATATCTTCAAAAATCTACATTTTGTTTTGAATTTGTTGACATATTTTGAAATCTTTTCAATACCCATATACTTTCTAAAAATCATTTCAAATGTTCCGAGTTTTTCTGAAAATTAAAAAAAAAATCTTGGGAAAAGTCTAAGGCCTCTGATCATCTTTTAAATTGATTCGAATTTTTCTTAAAATTGATTGAAAATTCTGCAAAATATAAAAACTTGCATTGAAATTTTTCCAGCTACTTTTTTGGCAATTTTAGAAATATTTTGAAATATTTTGTAATCACTTCAAATATTCTCTAGAAGTTGATATTTCAAAATTACATTTAAAATTTTTCTATGAATCTTAAAAAAAGGTTTTCATTCTCATTAAAATTATTAGAAAGCTTTTTTTTTGTCGAAAACTTGAATGATTGAAGAACTCAAAAGAATTCATTTTTCAGAATGAAAAATCATTTAAAATTTTTCCATGAATTTTACAACAAAATTTAAATTTTTTTAAAATTTCAATGTTCTTGAAAAGCTTCTTCATTTTTTTCGAAATCTTGAAAAATCCATATATTGTGTTTTAATTTGTTTGAAATGCATTCAAATCTTCAATCAGTTTTTAATCTTTTCAAAACTTCAGAAATTTCAAAAAATCTTCTACAATGCATCCAATTTTTCAAAAATTAAAAAAAAAACTTGGGACCATGTAAAACTTTTGAAAATCTTTTTAAGTAATTCGAATTTTTCCTAAAATTGATACAAATGTCTGCAAAATATAAAAAAGTGCCATAAAATCTTACAGATTTTTGTTTGACAATTTTCGAAATCTTTTGAAGGCTTTTGAATCGTCTCAAATAGTCTCCTGAAATCAATGTTTCAAAACAACAACTCATTCAAAATTTTCAAAAATCTTAAAAAGATTCTTCTTCGTCAAAATCGTAAAAGATTTAAATTTAAAAGCTTTTTTTTGAGTGATTTTTTTTTTAATTTTGCATAATGAAAAATGGAAAATTTGTTATTTAAAAACTTTTACATTATTCTTCGAAATTTTAGAAAATCATTTGAAATGTCAAATATTCTTGAATTTTCTCTTACAATACATTTTTCAAATTAAACAATTATTTGAAGAAAAATATTTTTATTTTTTTAAAACCTTTTTAAATTAAAAAAAAATCTACCTTCTGTTTAAAATTTATTGAAATGATAAGGATTAAATAATTTTCGACTCTTTTCAAAACAACTGAATAATATGTTTTAAAATGATTCAGTCGTCCTGAAAAGTTTTTAAATCTTGCTAAATCAAGCCAATCATCTCAAATTTTTTTTTCGGTATATTAAAAAATCTTTAATAATAATCTTCTTAAATAAAACCTAATATTAAACAATGATTTAAAATTACGATTGTCTCTTCTATCAGTAATATAAGCTTGATTTTGTACAAGGGGAACCTGAGTCCTTCGTTACATAGACTAAGATGCGAGAATCTTCCAACTATCGATTAGACTTGGCTGCGGCGCTCCGGATTCGTAACCGCAAAGTCCGGGCTCGATTCCTGCCACCGAAATTTTTTGCCAATGTTTTTTTCAATAAAAAAAAATTGCAACGCAACCAGTAACTATTATTATTAATAGAATAAATGTAATGAGTCGTTTAATAAGATCAAATTGGGCCATAAAGGGCAAATTTTCTTTGCCTCGTCCTCGCTGAATATTTGAAACGGAGATTACGTTTCCTCCGCAGAATGTCCTTTCTCGTGCATATTCAAGGACTTTTGTAGCGAATGTTCAGGACATTGTTATGCTAAGATCGCGAAAAGGCTTCTCTTAGCATATTTCGACGATATTTTCAGTCTCGGGCGCAGCTGGCTCCGGTGAACCACCGCCCATCCCAGACACCCCACAAACTCTGCATCTAACCTCCGCAGAATTTACATTACCGATTTTAATTGCTAGGACATTATTTTATTTTTGTAACTAATTTGCAACTACCCAGTTTGTGTCATCATTTTTGCCCGAGAAAGAGAATAAATTAGGGAAGACGAGGATCCCAAAAAACCACCGGACAGTGATGTATATACGAGACAAAGTCCATCCTATGCGCGTATGTTACCTTGCATTCTTGCATTTCCGGCTACTCTAATTTGTCTAGTTTTTCACTTTTCACTTGCTACCTCTCGCTGTGGTTTTCGAACGATCCTTTTATTTTATGTCGCTTATCCAATTCCACCTTGCATAAACACTATGTTACTATTTTATGCCTCAGCGAGTTCAAGTTCTTGCAAATTTCAAAACCAGA
>CAKNXH010000480.1:35146-47966 GCA_932178445.1 Andricus quercusramuli | reverse complement strand
AACAAGTTGACATTTACCATTTTTTTTATATAAACAATCCCAATTTTCTGTCATTACTTATATTTATGTATGGGGAGCAGATCAGAGCCACTGCAGAGTGGGCTGAAATCGGAAATCGAGGTTCAAAATGACATTTAGAACGCAATTTTGCACCGATTTTTCATTTTTTTGTTTATTTAATTTTTATGTTAATGCAAACAACGGAAAAAATGTCGATTTCTTCAATTTTATTTTTGATCTTCTAGATAGAATTTTTCTTCTACGTCTCGTCCCATGAGTTTAATGCACAAGGGTATGGGAAAGGAAAAAAATTGTCAACTTGTATAGTTAGTTGTTATAAACAAATTGTGTTAACAAATAATCAACATTAGACGTTATTTGCCTTTCAAGTATATTCCTGACCTGCAATCGCTAGCTTTCATCGATAGAATGATGCGTGGACATGAAAATTCAAGATTGCTTTTTATTTTTTTATTTTATAAACAAATTATATAAACAAATGCACATTTTGAGCGATTTTGACCAGGAAGAAATCATTTTTTTTCCTCATCTTGCTGAAATTACATTTCCGATGATTTTTTCTAAAAAAAATTTTCGAACCCATCAATATTTGTTATTTTTATAAACAAATTATATAAACAAATGCACATTTTAGGGTATTTTAGGTGAAAATAAACCGTTTTTTCTTCTGTAGTTGCTGAAATTATATTGGCAATAACGTTTTCCGGAAACATTTTTCCCATTTATTAATATTGGTTCATTTTATAAACAATTTATATAAACAAATGTACATTTTTGGTGTTTTTAAGCGGAAAGAAATAATTTGTTTTCTGACCTTGTTGAAATTACATTGCCAATGATTTTTTCTGAAAAAAAGTTTATAGCCCATCAATAATTGCTTATTTTATAAACAAATTATATAAACAAATGCACATTTTGGGGTATTTTAGGTGAAAATAAACCTTTTTATCTTCTGTATTTACTAAAATTATGTTGGCAATAACGTTTTCTTGAAACTCTTTTCCCAGCCATCAATTTTGATTTATTTATAAACAATTTATATGAACAAATGTACATTTTTGGTGTTCTTAAGCGAAAAGAAATAATTTTTTCTTCTGACCTTGCTGAAATTACATTGCCAATGATTTTTTCTAAAAAAAAGTTTTCATCCCATCAATATTTGTATATTTTATAAACAAATGCACATTTTAGGCTATTTTAGGTGAAAATAAATCATTTTTTCTTCTGACTTAACTAAAATTATATTGCCAATGCCAATAATGTTTTCTGAAAAACTTATTGTAATTTGTTGTAATTTGAAAACGAAGAGAAATCATTCAAATCACATAGTACATTTATTTATATAAATTGTTTATAAAATAAACCAATATTGATGGGTGGGGAGAAAGTTTCCAGAAAACATTATTGCTAATATAATTTTAGCAAATACAGAAGAAAAAACGGTTTATTTTCACCTAAAATACCGTAAAATCTGCATTTGTTTATATAATTCGTTTATAAAATGAACAAATATTGACGAGTGGGAAAAAAGTTTTCAGAAAACGTTATTACCGCTATAATTTCAGCAAAGACAGAAGAAAAAACGGTTTTATTTCACCTAAAATACCCTAAAATGTGCATTTGTTTATACAATTTGTTTATAAAATAAACAATTATTGATGGGCTATGAACTTTTCTCCAGAAAAAATCATTGGCAATGTAATTTCAACAAGGTCAGAAGAAAAAATTATTTCTTTCCGCTTAAAAACAGCAAAAATGTACATTTGTTTATATAAATTGTTTATAAAATGAACCAATATTGATAATTGGTGAAAATGTTTTCAGAAAACGTTATTTCCAATATAATTTCAGCAAATACAGCAGAAAAAACGGTTTATTTTCACCTAAAATACCCTGAAATGTGCATTTGTTTATATAATTTGTTTCTAAAATAAACAAATATTGATGGGTTAGAAACTTTTTTTCAGAACAAATCATTGGCAATGTAATTTCAGCAAGGTGAGGAGAAAAAATGATTTCTTTCCCGTCAAAATCGCCCAAAATGTGCATTTGTTTATATAATTTGTTTATAAAATAAAGAAATAACAAGCAATCTTGAATTTCCATGTCCACGCATCATTCTATCGATAAAAGCTAGAGATTGCAGGGCAGGAATATACTTGAAAGGCAAATAACGTCTGATGTTGATTATTTGTTAACACAATTTGTTTATAACAATTAACTATACAAGTTGACAATTTTTTTATCTTTCCCATACCCTTGTGCATTAAACTCATGGGACGAGACGTAGAAGAAAAATTTTATCTAGAAGATAAAAAATAAAATTTAGAAAATCGACATTTTTTCCGTTGTTTGCATTAAGATAAAAATTAAATAAACAAAAAAATGTAAAATCCAGTGTCAAAATTTTTTTGAGAATTCAGTTCTGAGTTATTCAAGAAAAAGAAAACTGAAATCGGTGCAAAATTGCGTTCTAAATGTGATTTTGAACCTCGATTTCCGATTTCACCCCACTGTGCACTGTGAGAACCGAGCTGCCAAGCTCAGCTCGGCTCTCACACGCGGGAAACCGTCGCACAGTTGGCCAAAAATGACTTTTTTGGTTTAGAATAACGTACAGCCCACAAATATCGACCGATTTCGACAACAAAAATTTAAAAAAAAAACTGCTAAGATTTCTAAGAGATTTGTGGAGCTTGATTTTTTAATCAGGATTTCAATTTTTTCATAAATAAACAAATACGACGAAAAAATGGCCATTTTTTCTATTTGGCATTCCCGGTGCTCGTCAATAAAAGGAAAATTGTTAAAGTCGTTTATGTTTTATAGAGTAACATTAGTTAAAGATGTTCCAAAATTATATAAAGAACAAAAAAAAATTGTTATAAACAAATGGTTGGTTGGAAGAATCTTTTCTACGAGTTTCCATAATTTTACGTTTTTTAAGTTATATTGGAAGAAATTTGGATAATAACATAATAAAGATGGAGAAATTTCTCCTTGAGATCATTATTGTTAATATTATAAACAAATTTTATAGACAAAATACAAAAATCAGACTTTTTCGACAGAAAAATTAGTTTTTCTATGTCATTTTTTAAATTCAGGAACTTTATGATAATTTAAGCAAAATTCATAATGTATTGAATAATTTCATGAATTTTTAAAACAAATTTAATAAACAAATGCATCATTCGGGCATCTGTCGACAGAAAAATTCGGTTTTTTGGATGTTAATA
The DNA here is from genome assembly GCA_932178445.1 of Andricus quercusramuli. Taxonomy (NCBI): domain Eukaryota; kingdom Metazoa; phylum Arthropoda; class Insecta; order Hymenoptera; family Cynipidae; genus Andricus; species Andricus quercusramuli. The sequence continues at coordinate 44,706 of CAKNXH010000480.1, read as the reverse complement.
TTTTAATTAAGAAATTCACGATAATTTCAACAGAATTCATAATTTGTTGATTAATCTTCTGATTTTTTTAAACAAGTTTAATAAACAAATGCATTATTCGGGCATTTGTGGGCAGAAAAATTTGTTTTTTTTTCGATGTCAACTTCTTAAATTACGAACTTCATGATAATTCCAGCAAAATTCATAATTTTTTTCTATCAATTTCATGATTTTTTAAAACAAATGCAAATAAAAAATGCATTATTGTCTTCATAATAAGTTGATAAATTTTATGATTGTTTCAAACAAATTTATTTAAAAAATTCATTTTTCATGCATTTGTCGATAGAAAAATTCGTTTTTTTCGATGTCAACTTTTTTAATTAGGAACTTCATGATAATTTTAGCGAAATTCATTATTTTTTTATCAGTTTTATGATTTTTTCAAACAAATTTAATGAAAAAAATGCATTATTGGGACATCTACCGACAGGAATTTTTTATTTTTTTTTCGATGTCATACTTTTTCATTGAGATCTTCATAATAAATTCAGCAACATTTATGATTGGTTGATAAATTGTATGATTTTTTAAAACAAATTCAACAAACGTATGCATTGTTGGGATATCTGTGAACGGAAAAATTAGTTTTTTTTTCGATGTCAGTCAGAATATTTTAGGAAAAATTGGAATTATTTTTAAATAAATTCAAAACTTCTAGTAGTTTTCAAAAGGCTGTAAAACGAATAAAAACTATTCCAAAAAATTTAAAACAACAAGTAGATTTTTGATGATTGATTTAAATTTATTAAGAATTTTGAAAGGTTTCAAGGGAATAAAATAATTTTTGAAGATTCCTAGGAAATTTCAAATGATTTTTATTTCGGCAACATTAATTCGAAGGAAATATTTTGAAAAATTAATTGTAAATAAAAATTTTCATATTTAAAAATTAATTGTAAATAAAAAATTGTGAAAAAGAAATATAGAAGATTTTAAGGCAATTCTTTTAATTTTGCAGAATTTCAAAAAAATTTCAGAAAAAATTGGAATCATTACAAAAGATATTTAGAAGATTTTGAAGATTTCAGAAGATTCAAAAATAATTTTTAATTAAACAAAAAATGGACGAATTTAGCACAAAATGAAGATTTTTGAATATTTCAAAAAAATTTTAAGCTTATTAGGAATTTTTAAGTGTTTCGAAAAAGTAAAAAGTGCTCTTAAGATTCCTGGGAGACTTTTAGAGGATTTTTTTTTCAATTTCTGAAAAAAAATTGGCAAAGGTTTCAAAACATTTCAAAAGATTTTCAAAAATTCATACAAATATTGAAGTTACCTAATGTAAATATTAATTGAAATTCACCAATTTATAACTTTTTTCAATACCATAAAGAAAACAAAATAATATTATTAATGATATAACATTAAAATTTCAAATACATATTTATTTGGTAAAAGTTTTTGAACACTCTATTTTGAGTTGAAATTAAGTTTTGAGAATTGAGAACAAGAAAATCAGTATTATCACTTTGTTTTGAATTTATAGAAATATAATTTTTATATGATTCTTAAAAAAAAAGATTTTTGGATATTTCAGATGTGTCAAAAAAGTATCTAAAAATTTCGAAGAATTTTTATTTTACTTCATAGGATTTCGATACTTTTCTAAATTTTTCGAGCAATTTCAAAAATATTTGTTTATTATCTTGGAACCTCTTTAAATTCCTTTGAAGCTTCTAAACTTTTTTTTCTTGAATCTGCAAAAATCTGTATTTCTAAAAATCATGTAAAGCTTAAAATTCTTCTTGAATCTCTTCAATATTACTAAATATTTCTTGAATTTACTCGATTTCTTCGAAACTTCCAACTTAATTTGTTTTTTAATTCTGCGAAATTAAAAAAATTGGCTTGAAGCATTTAGATACTTTTTGACTATTTTTAAAATGTTTTGAAATCTTTTCACATATTATCTTGAAATTAATTTTTCAAACAAAAAAATTATTTTAATTTTTCCTAGGAAACCAAAATTTTTGTTTCATTTCTGTGAAACCTTACACATTTTTTTTTCTTCAAAAGTTTTAATTATTCTTGAATCGTTTCAAAACTTCTGAATAGCTCTTAAGCTTACTCAAAATTTTCCAAAATCATATAATATGACAAAATTGCAAAATCTTGCTTACAAATCTTTTAAACTCTTTTAAAAATGTTAAGAAATAATTAAAAATTTTTTAAAAACCTTTCCCATTTTATCTCAGAATTCATTACAAAAAAAATCGTTAAAATTTTTCCTATGAATCTTAAGTACATTTTTTTCATTCTCTCAACACCCTGCAAAATTCCATTTCCCTAAAAAATGGTTTCACCCTTACAAATTGAAAAAATTTCCTTATTTTCATATTCTTCTTCCACGCATTCTGAAATCATTGAAATTTAAATTATTCTTTCAGAATAGAACCTAAACAATTTCAAATTTTTCTAGAAATTGAAAAAAAAATTAAGCTCTTCAAATCTTTCATAAGAATTATTAAAAAGCCACTATTTTTTTCGAATTATTCAAAATAAGTTTTTGCCCATAATTTAATTTTTTTATCTCCTTAAAAATATGAAAAAGTTAAAAAATCATAGTATGATAGCAAAATGTTGAGAACATAAGTATTTTCGATTATCAAACAATCATTTACAAGTTAAATTTTCTTTTCCTTCAATAATGTTTAGAAAAATTCGAAAATAAATCTTTTGATGAAGTAAAATTATTTATTCAGAAATTTTTATATACATAACAGGAAACACGAAGTCTAGTATTCGAGTTTCTTTCTACATAAAGAAGGGATATTTTATTATTTAGCACTTTATGAAAAAAAATATTAAGAATTTAATCACATGTATACAAATCGCAAAATTATACGAAATATACTATCATTTGGCGAGTGAATTATTATAACTTTTATTTTCATGGTCATGGGACATACGTGACCAGAATCCCTGAAAATGCTCGACTCAGGACTCAAATTAATTTTGCGTTCGTAGGGTCGACGGTGATAATAAAAATTCATCCTCTTCATGGAGCGTATGTAACATCTGTGTAGGACTTAAAAATGCTACGTACATTGTATTTTTTTTCTGGGAAACTTAATCTCGGAGCTTCTGCTGGTGGAAAAAAATGAATTACTCACTGTCTGCTTGCACATAAATCCTTTGGGAAAATATGTATATTTATGAGCAGGTTTCATCACTTCTCATAATAAAGAAAGTCGAGGGAGCTAAGCCAAAGTGTCCTCAGTTAAGATTCAATCAATAGTCAATATCAGAGAGAAAATCATAAAACGGAAACTTCGACAAGAAAATTAAGAGGGACGTAAAAGTATAAAAATTAGTGAAATGCCAAAAAAGTTATTAATTATTTCACCAAAGATACAAAATGGAAATAGTTAATGTAATTCTTTTTAAAATTATACAATAGATAATCATACTTTTCGGCCATAAATGAGCTTCAACTAATGAAATTTATAAGAAATATCACCTTGAGATGCAATTTAGAAAAATTATATGCCATGAGCACTATCTTTAAAGAGCACGTAGAGTAGAACAGGGCGAGGCAGCCAGTGGAGCGAGGCAGCTAGTGGGGCGAGGCAGCCAATTTTTTCTGATTCCCACAGCGTTAATTGAAGTTCCGCGCCCTTGTAATGAAAGGTCGGTTAGGTTATTCTGCTGTACTTGTCAAAAGTTAAGGGTCGTAACGGTCTCAGTTTGTGAAAATCAGCGTCATTTGTGAAAAGCTATTAGCTGAAGCAACATTTTCGTCATTTACGTCTGTTTACCCTTCGTGTATAAGTTGTGTAAAAAAAGTTAAGTAACAATTTTCTGCAGTAGAAGTTTGTGCTTAACACGATGGAATAGTTGATTTTTCGATATTCAAGATAGTTTTTTTTTTGCGTGCAATTTTTCAGGAAAAAAGCACATGTGGGGCGAGGTAGCCAACAAACGGCGGATAATGCTGAAAAGGCTAAAAAGCGAATTGCTTGTGGCGACTCCCGATCAAGGCCGCTTGAAGTAGATACGAACTCCTTATGAAACCTCGGACAGCAGCAACGAAGATGACATATTGAATTTTCCGATTTTTTCCATTTTTTTTTTTTTTTTTTTGGGTTCCATTAAATTTTTTGGACAAGCCATTTAACTTTGTTTTTTGAATTCATATATATCATCTTGGACCTGATGAAGAACTTATACATTATACGTCTATGTATTAAAACTTTTTGTGCCGCCTAATAACCGCTGAAATGGTTGGCTTCCTCGCCCCGCGTTTTTACAGCTGAACAAAAACAGAGCGTATCTGAAAAACGGTTGTAGAAACTCTAATGGGCGAGCTACGTCAAAATGCCAGGAGGCAATTTTGTAGCTGAAGAATCAAGCTTTCCAACGACACCATGAACTTTTTGATACCATACCGAACAAGTGCTCTGCACGCCAAAATGTGGTCTTGGTTGCCTCGCCCCGTTCTACTCTACTCCCAAAAGAGTAAAAATGAACCTTTTCCAGCTCTCATTAGCCTTGAAACCCAACCCCAAAGTTGATAAATACCCATTTTGCAGCTTTTCCTAGCCTTGTTCAAAATGTATCATCAGATGAGAACGTTGGTCTCAAATTCCCTTCGGCGCTTAAGTTTCGTCAAAAAAAAAAGACACGACTTGCCATCGTTTCTCGACAGTGTACCCTAGGCCCTCACCTATACATCGACATCAGAGTGGCAGTCCTTCTGTACCCGGAATGATCGGGACACGGAAATCGAATGTAGCGGGCGGCGATAAACTTGAACAGAATGCTTCCTTAATGCGGAGATACACTGCCGGCTGAAACTTATCGTTGCTCGTGGAAATAAACCCACCCCTTTTCGCGAGCGACCCCCACCCTCCCAACACTGTCGAGTTCTGCTCGAACTTCCGGCTTTGCCGTCGTCCTCGTCCACCGAAATGCAATTCTCTGAAGTGATCTGGCAGAAATAGAAACGAACTGGGCCGAGAACGATAGCAGGCGAGTTATGCCTCAGAGGGCAAGGTAGATGGCACTATAGAGAAAGGAAGAAAGAGGGGAAAAAGATAAATGTAACGACTCATGGATCTCGAGCACTGTAATAATGCTGAGCACGTCTCGAGCAAGGACTCGCATAGACAAGGCGACTTTCAGTAATTACCTGTCCGATACAAAATCGATTTCGTTATGACCAAAAGATTACCAGAGAGCTTATGACGTTGAGTAAACGACTCGAGCAGGATGTCGGAGTCAGTCGAGCATATGCTGAGATAAGGGCTTATTTTCGAATATAGAGAGGAGATAGTTTCTTCCAAAATTATTTAGTGCTTGAAGAGATTGACGAATTTAAAAAACATTATTACATTCTCATCCTATAATGAGAAGGTGATAGATTTGTGTAAAATTTGACCCCTCCCCCCACTACTGCCAAATATCCATGTTTTGAGACCCCCTGAACCCAAGAAACAGGTTTTTACCAAATGTATGTCTGTCTGTATGTATGTCTGTTAGTCTGTCTGTTGGTCTGTCTGTTGGTCTGTCTGTTGGTCTGTCTGTTGGTCTGTCTGTTTGGCTGTATATTTTTCTGTCTGTTTGTCTGTCTGTTTGTCTGTCTGTTGGTCTGTCTGTTGGTCTGTCTGTTGGTATGTCTGTTAGTCTGTCTGTTAGTCTATCTGTTTGTCTGTCTGTAGATTTTTGGATTAGCAAAATAAATGTAAAAAAAATCAATCTATCAGATTGGCCTGTGGTATACTCTTCAAGTGTCCTAAAATGAAGGTCAAGTTCGTCAGCTAGCCATTTTGGATGAAAATTCAAAAAGTGAGCACATTTTGAAAATTGTTGAGGACACTTTTTTTGATGTTCAAAAATTCTATGGAGAGATATCATTAGTACTCAAAAAGGTGAACAAAATATTGTTATGACTTTTTCCAATGGAAGAAAAATGACTGGAGTTATAGCATTTACAGAATTCCAAAAAACAATCGAAAATGGAAATTTTGAGCTGAACAACGTATGATATCAAAAGAAGGCAGGAAAAGAAAAATTTTTCTTTTTGAACACCCTACAATATTGTTATGAGACATTTTCTTATTTTCTGGATGAATCAAAAATTCAAATTTCTATCGCACAACAAAATAATGAAAATTCAAAGATTCCATTTCCATTTTGATCACATTTAGATGGAACGCGTAGTTTTAGTTTCATTTGTAGAAAACTATTTCAAGAATTAAAGAAATTAAATTTTCTAAAAGATTTTTTAAAATGATTCTTTTCAAAATGAACGTAGAATAAAATCGATCATTTTAAAAAAAATTTAATTCCAAAGAATTGGAAGGCAGTACTACCTATTTCAAAAGGTTTAAGAGCATTTTAAATCATTTTTAAGATTTTAAAGAATTCCGAGAAATCGTTAGGAATTTTACGTGATTACTAGGGATTTTTAAAAATCTAAATTTGAATTTAAATTGAAATTTTTAAATATTTCAAAGAATTTGATGGGATTTTGAAATTTTCCAATAAATTTCAAGAAATTTTTGTGGTTTTCAAAAGATTCTCGAAGATACCAAATAATTTTGAAAAATTCAAAGGTTCTGTCAAATATTTCCCAGCGTTTCAAAGGATTTGACAGAATTAACCAAAATTGTTATGGATTTAAATAAATTCTCAGCCATTTCAATAGAATTCGTAATATTTCCAAATATTCCAATGGATTTTACGTTTTATGGGATTTCAAAAAATATAAAGCAAATGAAAAAATTTAAATGATTTTCAAAGCATTTAGAAAGATTCCAAAGAATTTTACGAAATTTTAGGCAGAATTCCGAGATTTTAAGGAATTTCAAGAATTCCCAAACGACTTCACGGGATTGCAAGTGATTTCAAATGATTGGAACATAAGACGATCAATCACATTTCATTCGTTTCTGAATTTCATGCAGTTGCAAAACATATGGCTGTCAATTATATTGACATTTGTTTCTGAAATACATGCAGTTCTAAGACATAAGACGATCAATCACATTGTTACTTCTAAAACAGAAGACAACCAATCTCTTTGTTACTTGTTTCTAAATTTCATAAAGTACATAAAAATAAGGCGATCAATCACATTGTCATTTTTCTCTGAATTTCACAACATTCTAAAACATAAGACGATTTCTCACATTTCATTTGTTTCTGAATTGCATAGAGTTCTAAAATAATAGGCGATCAATCACATTGTCACTTGTTTCTGAAATTCATGCAGTTCTAAGACATGAGACGATCAATTACATTGTTACTTTTGAATTCTATACAGTTCTAAAATAATAGGCGATCAATCAGATTGTTATTTGTTTCTGAATTTCATGGGTTTCTAAAACATAAGACGAGCCATCACATTGTCATTTTTTTCTGAAATTCATGCAGTTCTAATTCATAAGACGATCAATCACATTGTTAATTCTGAATTCTCTACAGTTCTAAGATAAGAGGCGATCAATCACGATGTCGTTTGTTTCTGAATTTCCTGCAGTTCCGAAGCATAATACCATTCATCACATTTTTACTTTTTTATGAATTTCATACAGTTCTAAAATAATAGGCGATAAATCATATTGACATTTGTCCATGAATTTCACACAATTCCAAAACATAAGACGATTTCTTACATTTAATTTGTTTCTGAATTTCATAAAATTCTAAAATAATAGGCGATCAATCACATTGTCATTTGTTTCTGAAATTCATGCAGTTCTAAGTCATAAGACGATCAATCACATTGTTACTTCTGAATGCTCTACAGTTCTTAGATAGGAGGCGATCAATTACATTGTCATTTGTTTCTGAATTTCGTGCAGTTTCAAAACGCAATACCATTAATCATATTTGTACTCTTTCATAAACTTCATACAGTTTTGAAATAATAGGCGATCAATCACATTGTCGTTTGTTTCTAAATTTCATGGATTTCTAAAAAAAAGACGAGCAATGACTTTGTTACTTGTTTCTGAATTGTATAAAGTTCAAAAATAATAGGCCATCAATCACATTGTCATTTGTTGCTAAAATTTATGCAGTTCTATGCCATGAGACGATCAATCACATTGTTACTTCTGAATTCTATACAGTTTTGAAATAGGAGGCGATCAATTACATTGTCATTTGTTTCTGCATTTCGTGTAGTTCCGAAACATAATACTGTTAATCACATTTGTACTTTCTTGTGAATTTCATACAGTTCTAAAAGAATAGGCGATCAATCACATTGTCTTTTGTTTCTGAAATTCATGCAGTTCTATGTCATAAGACGATCAATCACATTGTTACTTCTAAATTCTATACAGTTATAAAATAGGAGGCGGTCAATTACATAGTCATTCGTTTCTGAATTACGTGCAGTTCCGAAACATAATACCATTAATCACATTCTTACTTCTTTAAGAATTTCATACAGTTCTAAAGCAATAGGCGACCAATCAGATTGTCATTTGTTTCTGAATTTCATGGGTTTCTAAAACATAAGACGAGCAATCACATTGTCGTTTGTTTCTGAAATTCTTACAGTTCTAAGTCATGAGACGATCAATCACATTGTGACTTCTGAATTCTATACAGTTCTAAAATAGAAGGCAATCAATTATATTGTCATTTGTTCCTGAATTCCGTGCAGTTTCAAAAAATGATACCATTAATCATATTTTTACTTTTTCATGAATTTCATACAGTTCTGAAATAATAGGCGATCAATCATATTGTGATTAGTTTCTGAATTTCACGGATTTCTAAAACATAAGACGAGCAATGACTTTGTTACTTATTTCTGAATTTCATACAGTTCTGGAAAATGAGGCGATCACTCACATTTCACTTGTTTCTGTATTTTATACAGTTCTAGAATAATAGACGATTAGTCGAATTGTCATTTATTCCTAAAATGCATGCAGTTCTAAATCATAAGACGATCAATCACATGTTCACTTCTGAATTCTATACAGTTCCAAAATCGTAGGCGATCAATCACATTGTCGTTTGTTTTGTATATGGTGCACTTCCAAAAAATAAAACCATTAATTGCATTTTTATTTGTTCATGAACTCCATACAGTTATAAAATAATAAGCGATCAATTACATTGTCATTCGTTCCTGAATTGCATGCAGTTCTAAAACAGAAGACGATCAATCACGTGTGTAGTTATTTATGAATTCCATATCATTCTAAAATAATGGGCGATTCATCGCATTGTCATTTGTTTCTGAATTTCATGTAGTTCTGAAACATTATACGATCAATCACATTTTTATTTGTTCATGCATTTCATACAAATCTAAAATATAAGGCGGTCAATCACATTTTCATTCCTGCCTGAATTGCATATAGTTGTGAAACATAAGACAATCAATCGTTTTATGTTTTAGAACTGAATGAAATTCAGAAACAAGTGAAAATCTGATCGATTGCCTTATGTTTAAGAACTGTATGAAATTCATAAACAAGTAACAATGTGATTGATCGTCTTTTGTTTGAAAATTCTATAAGAGTCAAAATCAAATAACAATGTAATTGATC
>CAKNXH010000480.1:0-35136 GCA_932178445.1 Andricus quercusramuli | reverse complement strand
TAAAAATGTGATTGATCTCCTCATTTTGTAAAGCTGTTTGGAATCCATAAACAAGTAACAATGTGATTGATCGTCTTATGTTCGAGAATTCCATGAAATTCAGAAACGAATCAAAATGTGATTGATCGCCTCATGTTTCGAATAGTGAGAAATTCATAAATTAGTAACAATGTGTCTGATCGTCTTATCTTTGAGAATTTCATAAAATTCAGAAATAAATGACAATGTGAGTGATTGTCTTTTAGAACTGTATGAAATTCATAATCAGAACATAATATTAATATAAGTATTATTATTTTGCTATTCGTTTCAACAATCGATTATTTAAGATCGCATAGTCGGAATAATTCAAATTAGAATTTTGGAAATAGATTTCTTTTAATCGATCATGCTTTTCCGACTAGTTATAAAGGAAGAAGGAAGAAGGAAGAAGGAAGAAGGAAGAAGGAAGAGGGAAGAAAAAAAAGGATGGGGAAGCAGGAACAAGGAAGAAGAAAGAAAAAGAAGAGACGTACGAAAAAGAAAAGCGAATTGCAGTTTCTCCCTGGGAATTTGCACAATGAGTGACGGTTTCTAGCTTTATTCAGAACTATGGAGATTCGTCCGAATAGTGGTTGTTGGAGATAAATGTTGAATGTCGTATGTACTCAAGCTGCATTCACATACATCACTTATCACGATACCTTCCTCTGATACTGCATTGACACACGTGTTGGTCGACACATGATGGAGATTCTGCGACAAGCTCATGGGATTACAATTTCGAATATGTCCGAGAATGAGTCCCTGTTATCATCTCTTTTTATCATCCCTCTCTCTCTTTCTTTTCTCTCTCTCTAGCTTCCTCATCTCTCTTCCTCTATCCCTCCCGTCTCTTCCAACTTCATCCTTCCTTTTCAAACTCCAACACCACGTAGCAAGTCCCATGCTGGGTCAAACCTTCGAATATCAACCGTCTACTTAAAATAAGACATTGAGAGATGAAAATTTTCTCCGACGTCCACCCATCCTTGCCTCTTACTCATATTTTATACACTTCACAGAAAAGATTCAAAGCATGATTAATCTATTCTATCGTATCAAGGCACGCATGAAAGTCACGTTTTCAAGTTAACTCAAGTTTTCTGAGTTAGGACTTTGCTTTTCTGGGATTGATACTACTCATAGGGTATTTTCTGGAGTGAAATTTCAGTCACGGAAAATACGGATTTATTTCGATCAACCTAACAAGAGTGAAATGAACCGTAAGGACAAATGGCACTTCTTTTTTGCAGTAGAATTTTTCCTTTAAATGGAAAGGTTCTGACTTAGAATTGGAAATGTGGGGAAGCTTTTGTACAAATTTCAATGTGAGCACATTTAGAGTATTATACTTTAAATTGGAAAGAAAAAAAAAAAATTTAATTTGGACAACACACTGCTAAACATGTATCTAATAAAAAAGTAAAGTGAAAATAAGGCAACCTTCATGTTCCCTTTCTTATTTTTTTCTTTTGTATTTCATTTATTCCTTTTATAAATTATAATAAATAAATATTTACAAAAATCCATAAAAGTTTCGGTCTTCATTTAGCATTCTATTCAAGGAAATAAAAATGAATCATTCAACAAGTCAAAATCCGCGAGGACATTTTTCACGCTCAAAATACGTTATGAATTGCAAATCTCAAGAAAAACAGAAACAGTGAAGAAAAGTCATACGATGATAGTAAAATCTAAAAAGAGAAGGAAGGGAAATTCATGGAAACTCATTGTTAAATGTTATTGATCGATTATTATTGTAATTAATTAATTACTATTCTTGACTTTTTCTGAATCAGTTTTTTAAATTACTGAAATTTTGTCTTGGATAGAATGAGCCGAAAAAAATGAATATTCTTCCTGAACACGTACTTTTCCTATACTTATTAGTCATAATATATCCATCCTGAATTTGAATTATTTCTATTTCTGAAAAACTGATGACAATATATTTTTTTATTTCATATGCAACTTGAAGTTTTAAATTAAATTCTCTACAGGCATGAATAACTGCTTGTAGCTTTGTTAGAGGAACACATAATACAAACATTATATTTACGAGTAAAATTTTAATTGGAAACATTCAAAAATTGAACAATTTCAATCATAGAAAATATTCAGAAATAAAATATTTGCGAATGGAATTCCCAAAATTAGGAAATTTAAATTGCTAATTTTGAAATTGTGCGATTTGTTATTTGTTATAAAAACAGTTTGGATATTTCGATTCAACGTCCCAAATGTGAAGTTATAGGAATAAAAATTCTACCATTTTTGAATCGGAACTGTGAAAATTTGAATAATTTCAAACTGAAATCCTCATAATTTATAAAATTCCAAATTGATTCTATGAATTGTACAATTAAAAGAAATATAACTAGCTTAAAGTGGCGGAAATCTTCAGAAATGAATATCTTTCAGGATTAAGATGTTAAAACTGGGAATTTCCCATTAATAATAATAGAAAATTGGACAATTTAAAAAAAAAATTCTATAACTTTTAAACTAATTATGGTCTGATACATTTGGGAAGATTTATTTCAATTTAGGCAGGTTATACATTCCAAGTTTCATAATTTCTTGTCAAAGAAGTACGTATGTTGTTCTTAAAAAAAAATTAGAGGACAAACGTATTATTATAATTTGCCAACAAAAAATTCCACGAAGTTATGACTCTTTAAATTTTGACGTTTATTTCCAAAAAAATTTGAATCATTTCATTAGACGTTTATAGTTTCTGACGTCATTCAGTTATATCAGTATGGTGAAATCAAAAAAAGTGGATTCAATCAAAAGAATATCGGAAATTTGTAAAGAGAAAAAAGTAGGAAAAATTTGAGAGGAGTGAGGCAATGTTGTCCTCTAAACCCACTTTTGTCTAATGTATCAACCTCGGACATAGACGAAGACATTAAAGAAGAGGGTGGGCTGGTGTAAGGATGGAATAAGAAAATATATATAAACTAACATTTGTGGACGATGTAGTGTTCATAGCAGAGGACGAAGAAGGAAAGACATGTCTAATTACAGGATTAGGGAAATAATTAGTTGATAAAAGTTGAATTTAAATTAGAAAAGACGAAGATAATGAGGTTTAGAAAAGGAGGGTGGATGAAGAAGAAAAGAATGCACCGGAAGATGAGTTAGAGTGAAGTTAGAAGAAGTAAAGGAGTTTTAATATTTGGGATATACCTTGCGAACAAATGGAGATCATAGAACTCATATAAGAGAAAGACAGACAAGCTACAAGTGTAATGAGACGAATATATGGAATAGAAAAAAGAAGGTTTGAAGAAGATTGGAGAAGGAGAATGTGGTCATTCGATACGCTGGTATCGCCAGTATAAGGATATAGAGCAGAGAAATGGAGATAGGAAGAGAGAAAACCTAAGGGGAACAAGTGGAGAGGAGTTAGCAAAAAAAGTGTTTGAAGGAAGTAGAAGAAAGGATAGAGTAGGTGATATAATTTACGAGAGAGTTAGAAGAAAGGAGTTATTTAGGGCTAGAGATATACAAGAGGGGACTCAACGGAACTGTGAAGAATTGAAAAGAAACAGATTAAGACAATTAATAGAAAGACGAAAGACGATTAAGGAATCAAAATACAATAAATGCTATGATGTTATCAAAATGTAAGGAATACCTAAGTATTCAAAAAAGGGATTGGGAGAGAGGAGACAAACCAAAATAGGAAGATTTAGATTTGTAAATGTGTTAAGGGAATGGATGTATTCGGGAAAGGAAGAGAAAGAAAAGTTCAGAATCTGCGAATGAGAAGCGGAAACAGGTGCATATATAGAAAGAACGTAGAAGAGAAATGAAAGATGAAGGAACCCAGAAAAAGAATGTGCTAAAAATTTTAAGGAAGGATCGATTGGCTAGTGAGTGGATGAAAGAATCAGATAATATAAAATTTGTAGGATGTTACATTGTAAGAAGCAAAGGTCATGCAAACTCTTAGGGAACAGATTATTAACCAAAAATATTACTCTACCTATTTCTAAACATTATTTACCAAAAGGTGGTATTGAAGATTTTCTACTTCTTCAAATGCAATTCTTAAAAATAAGTGATGCCTCTTATTTCAAACTGCAGTGAAATATTTAGAGCTTGTTTTCTCTGGTGTGGGGTAGATCTTAGCATTTTATCATTCTTGTAAACCCAAGTTTCCTTGTAGTACCTTTTAGTAGATTTCCTCTGACACTAGTTTTGTTCCTTGCGTGTTCTAGACGAGCTTCAAGGATCAACGTTTCCCCTTTCTTCAGATTTTCCTGTAGAGCCCTTGGTGGAAACGGCACCCGGCAAGAACTCGACGGATATTTGTTCAGAGTAAACACAATGTTCGACCTGTACACAGACACTAGTTGTCTTCCTGCATCTGAGATCTCTTCGCATCGTGCTGTAGCTTTCATGGTAGAAGCCAGTCTCGACACCGTTATTAAACCTCAAGGATGAATATACGTAAAATAATTTTCTCTACATCCTGTAGACTTGAGTACCTCTAAGCCTTCTTTCAGATGATATTGTAACAAATGTCTTTGACTTCAGGACGCTTCGGAATTCTGGGAATTTATTTAAGCACATTCCAAATTGAGGAAGGCTAATTAATTATTTTGATGCCCTTGGAATAGTAATTGTTCTACATTACATTAAAAAGTGATAGACAAGTTCACAGATGAACTACTCACCAAGAATACAATTCTGAAAGAAATTGTTTATAAAAATAACGATAATTGCTGGGTGTGAGACAAATTAGCACTCGAGGATTAACTTTTTTTGGAAGTGTTTGAAAGCGCGGATAGGGACGAAAGTACTCGACATGGTCCAATTTTTTTTTTTAGAAATTCTTATAATTGCTGATCGGATTTATGTCCCAAAAACATACTGCCCAGTGGGCATCAGGATATCCTAGAGACGTCCTTAGAATGTACATGTCATGCGACTTGACGTCTTTAAAACATTCTTCAGATCGTTTCATCTCTTTGAACGGTTCTCACACGTCCTTAAGACGTCCTTCAGGATATGTTTATAGGACTTTAGGACTTGTGTGCCCACTGGGAGGGTCTCATATTGACTTTATAAGTAGCTTATGAAATAAAAAAAATAGTTGAGATTTTTCCAGTACTTTTATCCTGAAGAAGTTCTGCTCAACAAAAACAATAAGTGTGGCATTCCAGATACAGATCCTAGCAGCAAGCAGGACTTAGTGTACCAAAGGTGAAACTCTTTGGCTTTTTGAACAGAAACCGATTCACATCGTCTTTGTTCATTCAAAAAAGTTACAGTATAGGATCATCCAAGTAGATCACTGAATAGAGTTCCACGGAAAATGAACTTAGAGTCTCTGAGTGATCCATAACCGTAACTTACTTGGATTTCCAAACACAATATGAATTAGTTTCTGTTTGGGAAACCAAGTAAAGTTTTACCGATGCTACGCTAAGTTCTTCTTGCTACAGGAATCTGTCTCGATTTTGGAACACAGTAATCTTCTCGGATTTTCAAACTCAATCTGAATTGGTTTCTGTTTGGGAATCCAAGTAGAATTTCACCGATGGTGCACTTAGCCCTAATTGCTACAGGGATCTGTTTTGATTTTGGAACTCTAGCCTACTTCCATTTCCAAACTCAATAAAAATAAAAATAAAAGATAGATTCTGCTTGGATGCCAAATAGAAGATTATGATCATGCACTAAGTCCCAGTTGTTAAAATCTGTTTGGATGATCCAGTACCGTGACCTACTTAGATTTCCAAACTTAATATAGATTAGTTTCTGGTTGGGGATCCAAGTAGTGTTTCATCGATGGCGTACTAAGTTCTACTTTCTACAGGGATCCATTTAAATTTTGAAGCACAAGCCTACTTTGATTTCCATACTCAATCTGAATTGGATTCTGCTTCGACGCCAAAAAGAAGATTTTGATGATGCACCAAGTTCCAGCTGTTAGAATTTCTTTAAATGATTCAATACCGTGACCTACTTAGATTTCTGTACTCAGTATGAATTAGTTTTTGTTTGCGAATCGAACTAGAGTTTTAGCGAAGATACGCTAAGCTCTTCTTGCTACAAGAATCAGTCTGGATTTTTGAACCTGTTAACTTCTTGGATTTCCAAACGCAATCTGAATTGGATTCTGGATTCACAAATGGAATTTAAAAATCTTGCACCAAGTCCAAGTCAGTTACGATCTGCTTGGATTATCAGCTACCGTATGCTACTTGCATTTTCCAACTCAATCTGAATTGGTTTCTGTCTGGGAATTAAGTAGATTTTCACCGATGATGCACTAAGTCCTAATTGCTACAGGGATATGTTTCGATTTTGGAACTGTAGCCTACTTCTATTTCCAAAATCGATCTGAATTGGATTCAGCTTGGATGCCAAATAAAAGATTATAATAATGCACCAAGTCCCAGTTGTTAGAATCTGTTTGGATGATCCAATACCATCACCTACTTAGATTTACAAATTCAATGCGAATTAGTTCCTGTTTGGGAATACAAATAGAGTTTCACCGACGGTACGCTATGTCCTTCTTGCTACAGGAATCAGTCTGGATTTTGAAACACTATAAAGCTCTTGGATCTCCAAACACAATCTCAATTGAATTCTGGATTCCCAAATGAAAGATAAAAATCGTGCACCAAGTCCCAGCTGTTGTTACGATCTGTTTGAATTATCCAATACAGTAAGCTACTTGCATTTTAAAACTTGATCTGAATTGGTTTCTGTTTAGTAATCCGAGTAGAGTTTTATCGATGGTGCAAACAGTTATTCTTCTTACAGGAATTTGTTTGATTTTGGAACACTAGCTAGCTTCGATTTTTAAACTCAATCTGAACTGGATTCTGTTTGGATGCCAAATACAAGATTATGATCCTGCACCAGGTCCCAGTTGTTAGAACCTGTTTGGATTATCCAATACCGTGATCTTCTTAGATTTCCAAAGTCAATACGAATCGTAGGCTGAGTCCTTATTGCTATAGGAATCTATCTGATTTTAGGAACACTATACCCTTCTTGGGTTTCCAAATTCAATCTGAATTGAACTCTGGATTTCTAAATGGAAGATAAGAAATCTTGCACCAAGTCTTA
Source organism: Andricus quercusramuli (assembly GCA_932178445.1). Classification (NCBI taxonomy): domain Eukaryota; kingdom Metazoa; phylum Arthropoda; class Insecta; order Hymenoptera; family Cynipidae; genus Andricus; species Andricus quercusramuli. Next base: position 28,017 of record CAKNXH010000480.1, on the reverse strand, counting down.
GCTGTTGTTACGATCTGTTTGGCTTATCCGAAACCGTGAGCTAATTGCATTTTCAAACTCAATCGATGGTTTCGTCGATGATGCACTAAGTCCTACTTGTTACAGGATTCTGTTTTGAATCTGGAACACTAGCCTACTTCGATTTCCAAACTCAATCTGATTGAGATTCTGCTCAGATGCCTGAAGAACATCATGATCCTGCACCAAGTTCTAGTGGTTAGAACCTGTTTGGATGATACAATACCGTGCCCTACTTAGATTTCCAAACTCAATACGAGCCGTAGGCTGAGTCCTTCTTGCTATAGGAATCTGGAAGAGTTCCGGAACACTGCACCCTTCTTGGATTTCCAAACTCAATCGGAATTGAAGTCTGGATTCCCAAATGGAAGAGGAAAATCTTGCACCAAGTCCCAGCTGTTGTTACCAACTGTGTGGATTATCCAATGCTGAAAGCTGCTTGAACTCTCAAACTTAATCGATGGTTTCATCGATGGTGCACTAAGTCCTAATTGCTACAGGGATCTCATTTGATCTTGGAACTCTAGCCTACTTCTATTTCCAAACTCAATCTGAACTGGATTCTGTTCGGATGCCAAATACAAAATTATGATCCTGCACCAAGTCCCAGTTGTTAGAAGCTGTTTAGATGATCCAATACCGTGACCTTCTTAGATTCCCAAACTCAATACGAATCGTAGGCTGAGTCCTTATTGCTATAGGAATATATCTGATTTTCGAAACACTGTACCCTTCTAGGATTTCCAAACTCAATCTGAATTGGACTCTGAATTCCCAAATGGAAGATGAAAATTTCGCATTTTGATTTTCCAACTAAATCTGAATTGGATTCAGCTTGGACGCCAAATAGATGATTATGATCATGCACCAAGTTCCATTTGTTAGAACCTGTTTGGATAATCCAATCCCGCAACCCACTCAACAAAGACAATCTGATTTGGTTTCTGTTTAACGAGTCCAATAGTTTCACAGATTGCACACTAAGTTCTCTCTCCTGCTAGGACTAGGCTTTCCTGCTAACAGTCTTCGGAAATCCAAACTTATTTCCTTTGTGTTTGCAAGTCCAATTAGATGACAATGTTAGAGCATCCAAACAGATCCTAACGGTATTACGGAATTTGCTAGACAATTGAAAACTAATTTTTGAAAATTCAATTAGAAACCAAAGAAGACAATCTGATTTGTTTTCTGTTTAACATGTCCAATAATTTCACCGATTACAGACTAAGTTCTCTCTTCTGCTAGGATTTGTTTGGATTTTCAAACTGTGTATCCAACTTGCATTTTTGAACTGACACCAATTCAGATTAAAATTGGAAACACGAGTAGCTAACAGTTTTCGAAAATCCAAACTTATTTCCTTTGTGTTTTCAAGTCTAATTAGATTACAATGTTTGAACATCCCAACAGATCCTGGCAGAATTACGGAATTGGCTGAACAGTGGAAAAGTAATTTCCAAAAATTTAATTATAAACCAGCTCAAGTGCATAGTAATCTTTAGAGGAGCTTTAAAAATTTTTGAATCATTAGAAAGTTTTGATAAGTTTTGAGACTGGCTGTTCGTATAGAACATCCTCAAATCTTAAACAAAATGCAAGAGAAAACAAAAGCAAATTCAAATGATAATTTATTAAATTTTTCCTTTATACTCATAAGCTGTAACAGTTAATAATCCCTTTTTCAGACGATGGCAGGACAGTTTTTCACGTCAAAATTCATTATATCGTCATAACGTCCAAGCGGGGAAAAATGCATATCGATCCACTTAACCGGTCCCTCAGGGGCAAAAAGTTTTAACAACTCAGTAGCCATGTATACAGGGCGAAAGTTCCTTGCAAATGATAAGCCGTTTAGAATACGAACGACTGGAGTTTTCCTCCCGGAACAATATTTTCATGCTCAGGCGACCTGATAAAAAGTACCGCAATACTTTCCGTAATTAACTGTCGCAAGAAGGGAGGACGTGGCATTGGCAGTGGTGGAATTCTGCAGTATTGGGGGTGGGGTTTGGGAGGACTTATAAAAACTTGAGTGGCTTTCCACAGAAAAAGACAGGAATGAGAAAGAAGAAAGCGGCAAGGAAAGTGGATTTAGGAAACGAATTAATTTGCTTCCAGATCCACAACTCGCTCTGCCTTATGTTTCTTTTATGCCTTCTCTGCTTTTAGAATTATCACTTAGCCGGAATATTATCAATGGAGCTGAATTTTTATGATGCTCTTCCAGAATCTGGTTTAGAGATACTTTTTCAAATTTCTATGAAAAATTTCCATCATTAGAGAGTGGTGCCTTGTACATTCCCGTAAGTCATGGCAAAATCTGAATCTAAATTAATTCAACTTTTCTGGCAAAATTTCACTGAATTCAAATTATTTGAGGAGACATCAATTTAGACTGAATGAATATCGAAGCGAATGCATTTCCTTGGATGAATCGGAATTTATTCTTGTTATGAGTGTGGGTATATTTGGGAATATTCTTAAGATTTCGAATCGAAATATATTGCATTTTCAACAAAAAAGTTAGATTTTAAGTCAATGAAGATCTTCTATAAAAAAAGATGAATTTTTAGCAGAAAAGGTGAATTTTCAACTATAAGAAAATATTCAACCGAACAGTTGAGTGAAAAACCTAATATTTGAAATTTCAAGCAAAATTAACAATTTTTGAACAATATAGTTTAAAGAATCATTTTAACAAAACAATTGAACTTATAACAAAATCGTTAAATTTTTAACCAAATCGCTGAATTCTTAAGCCACAAGGATGTGTTTTTAAATATGAAGATTAATTTTATACCAGAAGATGAATTTCCAAAAAAAAAAATGAATTTTTAACCAAATAGTTGGATGTTTAACTGAAAAAGATAAGTTTATAACCAAAAATGGATTTCTACTATTTGCTGTTCAGAAAATTAATTCCAAACAAAAAAAAAGAATCTTTAACCAGGTATATTTTACCATAAATATGAATTTTTAACGGAAAAGATTAATTTTCTCCCAAAAAATGGAGTTGAATATTTTCAGCTGAAAAATTAATTCTGAATGTTGAGAAAAATAATTTATAAATGATTTTTCAACAAAAAAGATGAATTTTTTACCTAAAAAGGCGAATTCTCAACAGAATACGTGAATTTACTTCCAAATGGATGAATTTTCAATTTAAAAGAAATAAATTTCAAATACAAAATGCAATGGTTCAAAATAAAAAAAATTAATTTTTAACAAAAAACAAAGATTTTTAATAAAAATAGATGAGTTTTCATAAAAAATATAAATTTACTACAAAAAAATTCACTTTTAACAAAATAGTTTCATTTTTTCAAATAAACTGTTGAATTTTCCAATAGAAAGATGAACTATTAAATAAACATACAATATTCAATATTTCAAACAAAAAAGATTAATTTTCTACAAAACAGTTGAATTTTCACAAAAAAGATAATTTTCAACGAAGAAACAAAATTTCAACAATGTTGTCAAATTTTATTTATTTTAATTTATTTTATATTCTATTTCTGTAATTTCGAGTGAAAATATTGCATTCTTAACAAATTAGATGAATCTTTAACCAAAAAAATTCATGTTTAAGAAAATAGTTTAACTTTTACCAAATAGTTGAATTGTCAACCAAAACAGATTTTATTTTAAATCACAAACAAATGAATTCTATAGAAGAAGATACATTTTTTAAAAAACAATTGGCTTTTCAACATAACAGTTAATTTTCAAGAAAATATTTCAATTTTTCACCGAATACTCGAATTTTCTACTAAATTGTTAAATTTTCAAACCAGAAAGACGAATTTTCCAGAGAGATGAATTTTCAATCAAGAAACATTTTTCAGTCAAGAATAAAAAAAAATTCAACCAAATTGTTAAATTCTCAAACCAAAAAAACTAATTCTCTACAAAGCTGGTAAATTTTCAACCCAAAAAGAAAAGTTTTCCACAAAACAGTTAAATTTTTAACCCAAAAAGAAGAATTCTTAACAAAGATGTTGAATTATCAACCTCCAAATATTTTTAAGTTATAAATTTAAAAAAATCTCAACCAAATTGTTAAATTTTCAAGCCAAAAAAACGAATTTTCTAACAAATAATTAACTTTTCAACCAAACAATAAAAATTAAAAAAAAAAGAAAAATTTCAGCAAAACTGTAATAGTTGATATTTCATCCAAAAAAGATTTTAATTTCGTTGGTAAATATTATAAATGCTTTCATAGTGTGAAATGATAATAATAAAAATAAAAAAGACGAAAGAAATACAAAAAAGAAGGAAGGGGATTTGGTTGGTTGCCTTCTCATTTTTCTTTCCTCTCTTTTATTTTTGTCCAAAAAAAACAATTTTTTTTTGTTCTCAGAAATTGCAACAGGAGCATTTTCTGGTCGTTGTGCGAATCTGATTATTGGGTGTTTGTTTTATTTTCAGAAATTCTATAAATTTGCTAAATAAATTGAATTGAAGTGCATGGCCAACAGCGACGCTATCTCCTCAAAACCTGAGGAGATAGCGTCGTTGCGTGGTCGCTGTTCCCACATGTTTTAATTTTTCTCGCCTCGATAAGGGTGCTGTGTGAGCACCGAAACGTTGGTAAATACTTTGCATGCTTTTTTATTGTGATTTGATAATAATAAAAATAAAAAAGACAATTCTCTAGAATAAAAATTGCAAATAGCACTTGTGCATGTTCTCGAGCGATAACTTTATAAGCGTCATCGGTAACCAGGGAATTTTTTTTCTCGTAAAGAACTTTCCTCCCAGAAGAGTCGGAAAGAAGGAAGGTATCTTTCATATTCTGTCAAAAGTTTTCAACGCCGATCCGCGCCTTATGGGACGCGTCGACGGCATTCAAATCCATGTAAACTCTTCAGGCAGGAAGATTCTGGCTAACGACTTCCTTCGAACGAATCCGTCGCGAAGAATTGGCCGTTAAAATTGAAACCAATTCGTTTGCATCTTCTGGGACCCGCCTGCTCTTGACGCTAATGCAGCTTTGTCGGCGTCTGCTAATTAAGCAATTAAATCGTAATTACGGCGCAGATTCAAGGTTCTTGTCCAGGCAATGTCTTTCGATGGAACTCTGAAAATGCTGAGAAGCTTTGGAAGTTCCGTTGAAGTTCAGCCAAGTTCTCTGGGGATACGATGTTTACCATTCGGGAAAATCAAATTTTCGTAAACTGCCTTCTTATCACTTTAGAATGTGTAGAATTGATTTATAAATGTAGGAATTCAAATTTGAGTCCTATTTAATTTTCATGTGAATAGGTGATTTAAAGTGACTTTAGTTCAAACTGGGATATCCGAACTGTTTTTCCGCGGTGCAACAATATCCGTAATCCAAAAATCAGTTGTTGAAGCAACTGACCGGCAATAAGTTGACCTGGCGTTCGAACCCCAGCGGAGCGAAAAGAGAAGATCTTTTTTCTGAATAAATTTAATATATAGAATTCCTGAAAATAAAACAAGAATTCAGCGATAAAATTTGGACAACCACCACAAAATGCTCCTATTGCGATTCCTAAAAAAGAACATAAAAAAATTTGTTTCTTTGGACAAAAAGAAAAAAAAGGAAAATGAGAAGGCAACCAGCCAAATCCCCTTCCTTTTTTTTATTTCTTTCGTCTTTTTTATTTTTATTATTATCAAATCACAATAAAAAATTATGCAAAGTATTTACCAACGTTTCGGTGCTCACACAGCACCCTCATCAAGGCGAGAAAAATTAAAACAGATGGGAACAGCGACCAAGCAACGACGCTATCTCCTCGATACCTGAGATCTGAATGTGGGTCAATAGGCTAATGCGTCACAACAAACAAGAAAGAAGAGAAAGTCAAGACTCATGAAAACTACAAATCAAGATTTTTAGATTTTCTCAGGTATCGAGGAGATAGCGTCGTTCGTTGGTCGCTGTTCCCACCTGTTTTAATTTTTATTGCCTTAATGAGGTAATTAATTAGAAGTAATTATTAGTAATTTTAGTAATTCAAGTCATTAGCTAGTAATCCAAAGTAATGCAGGTAATTTGTAGTAATTTGAATCAATAGTACAAAAAGTTATAAACTATTTTGTTGAAATTCTTTGTTTTTAAATATTAATTTTTCTAACTAAAAATTTGACTATTCCATTTTTTTGTTAATAACTCATCTTTTTCAGCAGATAATTCAAGTATTTTTTTCAAATTCCTCGTCTTCGATCGAAAATTAATCTTCTTCATTGAAAATTTCTGATTCTGTTTGAAAATTAAACTATTCGATAAAAAATTAATCTGTTTTGTAGAAAATTGAACCATTTTGTTGTAAAATAATTTTTTTTTGTTAAAAATTAAGCATGTTCGTCGAAAATTTGTCTTTTCAAGTGGAAAATAATTCTTAGACTGGTGTTTTAACTATTTCTTTTTTGTGGAAAATTCATCTTTTAAAGTTGGAATTTCAAGTATTTGGTAAAAAGTAGAAATATTTTGGCAGAAATTCAGTTTTCTAGTAGAAAATTGATTAACAACCTGGTTTGAAAATTCATCTTTTCGATTAAAAATTGCACAATCTTGGTTAGAATTGTAAACATTTTATTAAAAATTCGTTTTTTTTTTTGTTAGATATTTAATTTTTGGAATACAAAATTAATTATTCCATTTCTCGTTGCAAATTGATTTTTTAAGTTAAAAATTCAACCATTTGATTGAAAATTTATGTATTTTGTTAAAAATTGTTTGTTTTTTCAGAAAATTATTCATATGGTTTAAAAATTTCATTTTTTTGATTAAAAGTGAAATTTCTTTATTAAAAATTAATTTTTTTTTTTAGTTGAAAATTGAACTATTTTGGTAAAAAAGTGTAACCATTTTGTTAAAAGATCGCCTTTTTAGATAAATAATATTTTTGAACTGAAAATTTAACTATTCCATTTTTAATTCTAAATTTGTCTTTTTTGGTTGGAAATGCATCTATTTGTTTGAAAATTTATGTATTTTGTTGAACAATTTTTTTGGTATAAAATGAATCTTATTGCTCGAAAATTCATCTTTTTGGGTGAAAATTGAACTATTTTGGTAAAAAATTTAACTGTTTCATTGGAATTTTTTTTTGGGGGGGGGGGGGAGATATTAATTTTTCACTGGAAATTTAAGTATTCCATTTTTAATCTCAAAGTTATATCTTTTAGTTGAAAATTTAACTATTTATTTGAAAATTCAACTGCTTTGTTGAAAGTAGAACTAGTTTGTTCAAAATTAATTTTTGGTTAGAGATTCATGAATGAAGTCAAAAATTCATTGTTTGGTTGAAAATTTAACTATTTTTTCAAATTCATTTTTTTTGTTAAAAAGTTCATTTCCTTGAAAGAAAATGAAACTATTCTGTTTCTGCTTAAAAATTTAATTGAAATTTTAAAAGAAAATGAATCTTATTGTTTGAAAATTATTTTGTTGTTGTTGAAAATTGAACTTTTTGGTTACCACCTCATGTACATTTTCAAAAATGGAATAATTTCTTGAAAAATTATCCTCTTCTTCGAAGACACATTGAAAATTTATGTATTTATTAAAAAAAATTTGTTTAGAAAATTATTCGTATGGTTCAAAAATGTTATTTTTTTGGTGAAAAGTCAAATTTTTTTCTTGCGAATGTATTGTTTTAGTTAAGAATGGAGCTATTTTTGTAAAGAGTGTATTTGTTTTATTAAAAGGTCGCCTTTTTTAATAAATATTAATTTTTTAACTGAAAGTTTAACTATTCCAATTTTGATACTAAATTTTTTTTTGTTGGAAATTCAACTATTTGTTTGAAAATTCAACTACTTCGTTGTTAGTAAAACTAGTTTATTCAGATTTAATTTTTGGTTGGAGATTTATGAGTATGGTTAAAAATTCATCTGTTTGGGTGAAAATTTAACTATTTTTTTCAAATTCATCCTTTCTGGTGAAAAATTAATTTTCTTAAAAGGAGAATCAAACTATTCTATTTTGGTTAGAAATCCAATAGAAATTTTAATAGACACTTAATCTTCTTGTTTGAAAATTATTTTTTTGTTCAAAATTCAACTGTTTGGTTTAAACATAATGTACTTTGTTGAAACTTAAATAATTTCATTAAAAATTATCCTTTTTTTTAAAGGCAACGATTTTGTCGGAAACACGTCTGTTTTTATAGAAAATTGATCCTCTTGGTAGAAAAATCGTGGTTTTGATTCAAAGTTCAACTATTTGTTGAAAGATTATTCTATTTTTCTACTTTGTTTAAAATGAATGTTTTTCCCTTAATTTTTGGGTATTTCAATTTCGATTGTAAAGACATTTCTTCATTTGAAAATTCAATTATTCGATAGAAAATTCATCTAGTTTGTTAAAAATTCGTCTTTTTTATAGAAAGTTGATCTTCTTGGTTGAAAATCAATTATATTTTCAATTCAACTTTTTTGTTGAAACCTTATGTACTTTTCGGAAAATTAAATAATGTTATTGGAAAGTACCCTTTTTGTTTGAAAAGTCAACGTTTTGGTTGAAATTTTGTGTGTTTTAATTGGAAATTCAATTCTTTTATTATTATTATTATTATTTTATTATTTTATTATTTTAGTTAAGGGTAATTCTGCGTCGAGAGGTAGTCCAGTGTAATCCTTCTTTTGCATAAATACATGAATAAAATAAATTTAGTTCAAAAGTCTTTGAAACAAAAAGGCTCTTAAATTATCATTGATATTAACAATACTCTTTATTTGGGAAATATTACTAACAATTTTGAATTTTCGAGATGCTACAAAAGGTTTCAAATCTCAAGGTGCCCTTGAATGTTGAGAATTCCTTGATTGTCTAAAAATTTATAATTTTTTAGAATGTTGATATTTTCAATTAACAATATTATATTAATTTTGGAAATTTTCAACAAGAAGTTTTTAAATCTCCAGTTTGGAATTATTCCATCGAATAAAGGATTTCATGAAACACGAGTATGTTTTCCTTGCTTTTTGGGCGAGGTTTGGTCCAGCAGAATAGGTAATTCTTAGTGGTGGGGTACTTTGCCGGCCTAGGCCAGTAAAGTGCCCTTTACCGTCCGCGGGAAATACGAATCGGGTTCGCGCGCATGCGCGTTCGTTACCTCGACCAAGGCAGCAAAGTATTTTTACAGCTGAGCATCAGTTTGAAAAAATGAGTCAAAATATAATAAAAATGATTTTGAGCAAACTATATCGATGTTTCTCCTAAAAAGAAGTCGTTCTATTTAATTATTTAACATCCGGCAACCGCGATATCGAATTTGTTTCGATTAAAAACCAACATAGACGATCGGATATGGCTTAATTCGATCCAAATGTCCTTTTGAATGGGCTTTCAATTGCCCATTGCAATAAGAAACGACTTTCAGCTTTGCTCTCTGAATTCAGAAAATACTTGTGCCTACAATTTGAACTCTATTACCATGCAAATGTTCAATTTAAGCTGCACTTAAAATTAATCTTCTCTCCATTTGCTTCATTTTATGGTGGAAAGCACAATTCATAGGTAATGGTTTAGAAAATGGTTTTTTTTTCGAAAATGAATTGCCAATGGCAAATAATGTTTTGCCCAATTAAAAGTCATCTATTAGAATCGCAGAAAGGCGTTTACGAGATTTAAAAAAAATCCTAACATATCATTCGAAAAATTTTATATCTGAATCGAAATATTCGCTTCTTTCCAAAAATGTATAAATGTGGATGTCATCAATTCAATTCTATTTAAAATTTCTTTAAATGTATTATTTTAGTCAGTGCTATTTATTTTATTATACCATTAAGCCAAATCCCTCTCAGGATAAGCGATCAGTGATTCAAATCGTCCAAGTAATCACTACTGTCTGAACTTTCAAAAAATTTTTGGAACTGAAAGGGAATATCAGGGAATTTTATTCAATTAGTAAAAAGCTAGAGGAAGAATTTTTGATTCAATGCAAAATTCATGTGGGTTTTCCTATAAATGCTTTTCAGATTAATGAAAACGTAGTTTTTAATATTAAAAACAAATGAAACGAAGAGAATATTAATGAAACATTAATCAATTTTCAAAATACATCTTAAATTCGGTTTAAAAAAAATCGCCTGCACGGATACTATCTATAAGCGGTCAAAATATGCATTTGCATAAAAAATTTGTTAATACAAAAAAAAAATATTGATTGTCAATTTTCTGTCACTAAATATCACCACTTATGTAATTAGAAGACGATTAGAAAGAAAAACGGTCACTTTCTATCTATAAATGGTTAAAATATGTATTTTTATACGAAATTTGTTTATAACAAAAACAAATGAATGACAATTTTTCATCACTATATATCACAACTGATGTAACTTGAAGACGACCAGAAAGAAAAACGATCACTTCCTATCTATAAATCGTCAAATTATGAATTTGTTTATAAAATTTTTTATAACAAAAACAAATAATATCGATTGAAAATTCTTTGTCACTAAACATCAACACTTATGTAATTTGAAGATGATTAAAAAAACTATTACTTTCTGTCTATAAATGACCAAACTATGAATTTGTTAATATAATTTGTTTATAACAATTGGATCCGATATCCTCTAAATTATCGAAATTCTTTGGAAACTTCGACACTTATTTTCGCCGAGAATGAGATAAATTAAGTTATTCATTTGAAGATAAATAATAATTGAAATGTCTGATTTTTTGCTCTTTGTTCATTTATAAACAAAAATAGAAATTTACAAAAATTCAAAAATCTTATGTATACAGGCTCTTGTGTAACTATGACTGATCACTTAAAAAAAAAAAAAAATTGAAATCGGATGAGAATTGCTGGCTGTAGGTGAGTTTGAATAGTAAATTCTCGATTCGGATCACTGTGCGGTAGTTGGAAATCTGAGCGATTCACGACTCGTCCGCATACCTATTTTAGGTCGAAATAGTACCGACAGCCTGACCCTATAACTTAATCCAAAATATGCGAATATTATTTAAAATAAAACAAACACTAATTTATCCACTGCACTCATACTCTCATTTCCTGTTTACATTTTGCCAGTCAACTATCAATTACCTCATGGTTATATGTGTCAGGACAAGTCGTGGACTGCCGGAAAAAGACTATTGGCTAACAGTGAGCTTGTGGTGGGGACTGCCTACCGTCACCAGGGAGGGTCCACTAAGGCCAGACCGTTAGTACGATTTAGCCCTGAAGTAGGTGTCAGGACGAGTCGTGGACTGCCAGAAAAAGACTATTGGCTAACAGGGAGCTTGTGGTGGGGACTGTCTACCGTCACCAGGGAGGGTCCACGAGGGCCAGACCGTTAGTACGATTTAGCCCTGAAGTAGGTGTCAGGATGAGTCGTGGACTGCCACAAAAAAACTACTGGGTAAGAGAGCGCTTATGGTGGGGACTGCCTACCGTCAACACGGAGGGACCACCAAGGCCAAAACGTGCGTACGATCTGGCCCTGAAGTAAGCGTGTGAACGAGTCCTGTGTTTCCCGAAAATATAATTGTCATTTGTAAACTTTTTTGCCTTCTCATTCTCATTCTCATTCTTCATTCCAAATATGGAATGGGTTCGCCCTGAAGAAGGTGTCAGGACGAGTCGTGGACTGCCAGGAAAAGACTACTGGCGTAACGGTACGCTTCTGGCGGATACTGCCTACCGTCGACACGAAGGGTCCACGAGGGCCAGATTGTTCTTAGGATCTCGCCCTGAAGTAGGTGTCAGGACAAGTCGTGGACTGCCAGAAAAAGACGAGAAAATTTTTTTGTTTTCTGATTTTGATGCATGAAATAGTTCATAAGTGAGTAGATTTTGTTGCGATTTTTAGAAAATTCCTTTGAAATTTTGATATTTTTGAAACTATCCTTAATATTTAATTTCCAAGTTGTGATATTCAATTATGAAGGTGTAAATTATGAATTTAGAGAGCAGAGATGCAAGGGTGAACCAGAAGATAATATTGTATGGAATTTAGCGATGTGCACCGAGCAGATTGTTGCATTTAGCTTGTTAAATAGTACCAGCGACTCAAACAGAAAGCTCCGGGCAATGCGAAACGTCAGAGACTCAGCTGAGAGTTAAATTGTATAGTATTTGCTTCTAGTAATTATCAAAGCCTCCCACCAATGTCTGCCCCTTCAACTTTCATCCACCCTCTCGACCATTGATTTAGTCCACTAATTACATAAAAGTAATCAGCATCTTCCATTCTCCCGTTTCGCATATCTAGGGTAGCCGTGGGTCAAAAAAAACCTGGATTAGGAAATAGTCATAAAATTTCATTGGTCGGAAAGTGAGGGAAAAGTCAAGAAATTTCTATAAAAGGCTCCTTAAATAATTTCCAAGAATAATAAATTTGAAATTTTAATTTGAAATTATTGTTATCCATTCATTAAACATTTTATTTTTAAAATGCTACAAGGTTTGCTAAAAGTTTAAAATGAAGTTTTGCGGCCACACTGATATAATATTTTTGTCAGTAATTTATTTGCCTTATTATTTCTATTTCTATTTGTTTTGCAGTTGCTTCCTCCTGACGATTATATTTTTAGTTAAAAATTGTATCATCTGGTTGAAATTTCAACTTTAATCAGAAAATTGGACTTTCTGGTTCAGAAAATTAATCTAGTTTAGTGGATATTTATTTTTTTTTTTAAATAAATTTGCAAAATTTAATTTTGCTGGTTGAAATATCCACTATTGAATCATTCGTGAAAAATTCATTTTTTGTGAGAAAAATTGAAGTACTTGATTGAAAGTTGAAACAATTCGTTGAAAAAATAATGTTTGTTTTGAAGATTCGTCATTTTAGTTGAAAATTCATATCATTGGTTAATAACCCGTTCTTTTTTTACAGTAAAAAATTCACTCTTCCAACTGAAAATTTAACTACATGAGTAAAAGTTAAACTGCGTTGTTAACATTTTATTTTTCAGTTTGAAGGTTCATCTCCATCTCTTTGATTGCTGTATCTATTTTGTTATTAATTTTTGTTGTGTGTCAAATTCATTTTATTAACTGAAATTCTAATATTTCATAGAAAAGTAATTTTCTTGTTCTTAAATTTCCTTCCATTTGATTAAAAATGCAACTGCTTGGCTGAAAATGAACTTTTTTGTTGAAAATTTATATTTTTGTTTTGAAAATTCATCCTTTGGCTTGAAAGTTCAACAAATTGGAAGAAACTCTTTTTCTTGAATTCGTCTTTTTAGTTGGATAATTCATGACTTTAGATGGAAATTCAGCTCTTTTGTTTAAAATTTTACTATTCGGTTGGAAACTCGGTTTGTGTTGGAAATTAATTTTTTAATGGAAATCCAACTGTTCCATTTTTTGATAAAAATTAATTTTTCTTTATTTGAAAATTTATGTACCTTGTTGAAAATTCGTCTTTCACGTAGAAAATTAATTTTCTTGTTTGAAAACACGTCTTTTTGGTTGAAAAATTCATCTCTTTGGGTAGAAATTTCACCTTTCGATGAAAATTCAATTGTTTTGTTGAAAAAAAATTCATCTTTGCAGGCAGAAAATTCAAGAACTTGTCTCAAAATTCAAGTATTTTGTTGGGAAATTCTTGATCGAAAATTCCACTACTCTGTCAAATATTTGTCTATTTAGATAGAAAAATTGTACTTTTTTATTGGGAATTCATATTTTTTTAAAATAAAATTATCCTGGTTACTAAATAATTTAATTATTAATAAATTTTCAATTTGCAATTATTTAATTTCATTCAGAAAAAATAAATTTAGTTTTATTTGTTTATATCGCTCAAAAAATTGCGAAATTATGAAGCGATGGGATAAACTTGTTAGGATTAAATGACTTCGCGAGGCTGTTAAGTTCTGCTTAATAAGAAAAAAAGTGTAATAAAAGAGGCGGAGTGGCGATAAAAATAATTTATGAGTGTAGGATCGATGAATCTCGTACATAATTTATGAGAGCTATATAATTTTAATGTTTCGCAAATGTAAACCTAAGGGTTGTTGTTCAGTTTCATCATAATTTTTTGCAATGCGACGTTTAGGAGTGATTAATTATTATTTTCTAAATTAAAAATTTATTATAAAAACTGAAGAAAAAATTCATTGAAAATGGGGTGAAATTACTCTCTAATGAAAAAGCGCAAAACAATTTGAAGAAAGGCCTCTAATTCCACTTAGGTTTCAATTTTGTGATTTGATTAAAAAATTCTTTGAAATCTTTCAAAATAAATTCAAATATTTAAAATCCTCTAACATTTTTCAAGTTTTTTCAACTCATTCGGAATTGTTGAAATCCGTAAAAAATCGTAGGAGGTTTGACGAAAAAAATGTAATTTGGTGAAATTTTTTTAAACAGAGTGAAAATTTTTGAAATCTTTGCTATCGCTACGAATCCCTTGGAATTTTATTCTTTCGAATTTAGTTCTTTAGAAATACTTTGGAATCTTTGAAAATCTCACTAAATTCTTTGGAATCCCTTGGATTTTTCGGTAATATTTCGAAATTCTTTGGAAATCTTTCAATTCTTGAAATCTTTCGAAATATTACAAAATTTCTTGAAATCCGTGAAAAATTTTTTAAACCTTTAAAACCCGTTTGAATCCCTTGAAGTTAGTCAAGAATATTTGGAAATTTGTAGAAATCTTTGAAATCCCATAAAATATGTTTAATACCTTCAAATCTGTAAAATTTTCTCGAAATAATTTTAAATCCTGTAAAATTTGTATGAAATCTCTTGAATACATAAATAAATGGTTCAATTTAATGACTTTTACCAATTCTGGAATAATTGATTCGGAATCTTTTGCGAACCCTTCTTTCTATTTCAAAAGTTTTTCACCCAATACAAAACTAAACCAAAAACTTTTTTTCAATCACTTATTTTTTCCAACGTATTACATTTTTCTGGAAAATTATAATCAGCCGTTCAGAAGCGTTTTTTTTATTTAAGAGAATGAAAAAAAAATAAATTAATCGATTGACCTATAATATTAATACGTTTTATTGAAGACTAAGAGAGTTATCGTCATTTATATGATATTTGAAATCGATTTTTATATGAAAAATTTTGTTATTCAATAATCTAAGGTTGATGCGAGAATAAAAAATATGTGTTGTTTCGAGACGAATTGATTGACCTCTAATATCGATACATTTTATTGAAAAGTAAGAAAGCTATGCTAATGCATAATGTTTGAAAATAGGGTTTTTTATAGTAGGACCTTTTTCTTCAACATAATTCCAGTTGAAGCGCAGGGATATAAAAGATTCCGAAGTTCGAGACGTATCGCTTGACCTACAATGTTTATACATTTTATTAGAGAGTAGGGAAGTTATGGCAATTCACATATTTTTTAAATTGATTTTTATAGTAAAAATTTTCTCCTTCTCATAATTTAAAGTTCATGTGAAGATAGAAAAGTTTTGTTGATTCAACACGAATCGATTGACCTATAATATTAATACATTTTATTGATGAATAAGGAAGCTGTGGTAATGCATAATATTTGAAAACACGGTTTTTTATAGTCATTTTTTTTTAACATAATCCATAGTTGATAGAAGGATGAAAAAAAATTCGTTGGTTCGAGGCGAATCGATTGACCTATAATGCTTCACATTTTATTGAAGAGTAAGGAAGATATGGCAATGCATAATATTTGAAAATACGGTTTTTTATAGAAAAACTTTCTTCTCCGAAATCATTCAAAATTTATGCAAGAATGTAAAAGATTGCTTGTCTTGAGACAAGCCGATTGACCTATAATATTATTACATTTTATTAAAGAGTAAGGAACTTATAGTTATGCGTAATATTTGTATGTACGGTATTTTATAGTAAAACTTTTTTGTTCAACATAATTCAAATTTGACGGAAGGATATAAAAGATTCCTTTGTTCGAGACGAATCGATTGACCTACAGTATTAATGAATTTTATGAAAGAGTAGGGATGTTATGGTAATTCGTATATTTTTTAAATAGATTTTTATAGTAAAAATTTTCTCTTTATCATGATTTAAAGTTGATGGAAGAATAAAAAAGTTGTATTAATTCAAGGCGAATCGATTGACCTATGATATTGATACATTTAATTGATGAGTAAGGAAGCTATGGTAATGCATAATATTTGAAAATATGCTTATTCATAGTAAAACTTTTTTCTTCACATAATTTGAAGTGGATGGAAGAATCCAAAAGGTTCCTTGGTTCGAGACATATCGATTGACCTAGAATGTAAATGAATTTTGTTGAAGAGTAGGGGCGTTATTGTAATTTATATATTTTCCAAATCGATTTTTATATAACAGTAAAAATGGTCTCATTCTCATAATTGAAAGTAAATGTGAGAATAGTAAAAGTTGTGCTGATTCAAGATGATTCGATTGACCTACAGTGTTCATAAATTTTGTTCAAGAGTAGGGAAGTTATGGTAATTTATATATTTTTGAAATGGATTTTCATAGTTATCCTCAATCTCACGATTGAAAGTTGATGAAAGAACAAAAAAAAATTGTGTTAATGAATATTTTTTTATTTTTTTTTTATTTTAAGTTGATGCTAGAATTCATTTTATTAAAGAGTAAGGAAGCTATAGTAATGCACAATATTTGAAAACACGGTTTTTTATAGTAAATTTTTTCTTAACATAATTCAAAGTTGATAAAAGGATGGGAAAAATGCGTTGGTTCGAGACGAATCGATTGACCTATAATATCGATACATTTTATTGAAGAGTAAGGAAGCTATGGTTATGCATATAATTTGAAAACACGGTTTTTTGTAGCAAATTTTTTTTAAAACATAAATCAAAGCTGATAAAAGGATTCAAAAAATTCGTTCGTTCGAGACGAATGGATTGACCTATAATATTATTACATTTAATTAAAGAGTAAGGAAGTAATGGTCATTTATCTCATATTACAAAACGATTCTTATAGTAAAAATTTCCTAATTCCTATAATTCAAAGTTGATGCAGGAATATCAAAGTTATGTTGATTCAAGAAGAATCAATTGACCTATAATATTGAAACATTTTATTGAACAGTAAGGAAGCTATGGTAATTCATAATATTTGAAAAATCCGTTTTTTATAGTAAAACTTTTGTCATCAACATAAATCAAAGTTGATGCAAAATCATAAAAGATTCCTTGGTTCGAGGAGAATCGATTGACCTACAGTATTAATGAATTTTATCAAGGAGTAGGGAAGTTATGTTAATTTATATATTTTTAAAATCGTTTTTTATAGTAAAAACTAGAGTAAAAATGGTCTTATGCTCATAATTTAAATTTGATGTGAGAATATAAAAAATGTATTGATACGAGGCGAATCAAGTGACCTATAATATCGATTCATTTTACTGAAGATTAAGAAAGCTATGTTTATGCGTAATATTTGTAAATACGGTATTTTATAGTAAAGCTTTTTTCTTCAACATGATTCAAAGTTGACGGAAGAATATGAAAGATTCCTTCGTTTGAGACGAATCGATTGACCTACAGTATTAATGAATTTTATGAAAGAGTAGGGAATTTATGGTAATTTATATATTTTTGAAATTGATCTTTATAGTAAAAATTTTCTCATTCTCATGATTTAAAGTTGATGGAAGAATAAAAAAGTTGTATTAATTCGAAGAGAATTGATTGACCTATGATATTGATACATTTTATTGATGAGTAAGGAAGCTATGGTAATGCATAATATTTTAAAACGTGGTTTTTCATAGCAAAACTTTCTTCTTTACATAATTTAAAGTGGATGCAAGAATGCAAAAGATTCATTGGTTCGAGACATATCGATTGACCTAGAATGTGAATACATTTTGTTGAAGAGTAGGGGCGTTATTGTAATTTATATATTTTTCAAATCGATTTTTATGAAATAGTAAAAATTGTATCATTCTCATAATTGAAAGTAAACGCGAGAATAGAAAAGTTGTGTTGATTCAAGGAGATTCTATTGACCTACAGTAATAATAAATTATGTTAAAGAGTAGGGAAGTTATGGTAGTTCATATATTTTTGAAATAGATTTTTATAGTAAAAGCTTTCTCAATCTTATGATTTAAAGTTGATGAAAAAATGCAAAAATTGTGTTAATTACAATTTTTTTATTTTTATAATTTTATGTTGATGCGAGAATATATATCACTGAGGAGTAAGGAAGCTATAGTAATGCATAATATTTTAAAACATGAGTTTTCATAATAAATTTTCTCTCATTAACTTAATTCAAAGTTGATGCAAAAATATAAAAGATTTCTTCGTTTGGGATAAATCGATTGACCTATAATATTAATACATTTTATTGAAGAGTAAGGAAGTCATTTTCATTAATATTATTTTCAAAGTCGACTCTCATGGTAACAATTTTTTCATTCTCATAATTTAGAGTTGATGGGAGAATAGAAAAGATGTATTGTTTCGAGGTAGATCTATTGACCTATAATATCGTTATATTTTACTGAGGAGTAATAAAGCTATGGTAATGAATAGTATTTGAAAATACGGTTTTTATAGTAAAACTTTTTTCTTCAACACAATGAAAAGTTGATGCAAGGATATAAAAGATCCCTTGGTTTAAGACGAATCGATTGACCTATAATATAATTACGTATTATAGAAGAGTAGGTAATTTACGGTAATTTATGTATTTTTGAAATCGATTTCTATATTGAAAATTTTCTCATTCTCATAATTTAGAATTGATGCGGGAATAGAAAATAATTGTTGTTTCGAGATGAGTCGATTGACCTATAATATAGACACATTTTAATGAAGAGTAAGGAAGCTATGGTAATGTATGATATTTTAAAAATCGATTTTTTATGGTAGAACTTTTTTCATTAACATAATTCAAAGTTGAAACAACAACATAAAAGATTCCTTGGTTCGAGACGAATCGATCTACCTACAATATAAATAAATTTCATCAAAGTGTATGGAAGTTATGGGAATTTATATATTTTGAAAGCGATTTTTATGGTAAAAATTTTCTCATTCTCATAATTTGAAGTTCATGCGAGAATAGAAAACTTGCATTGATTCAAGACGCACCGATTGACCTATAATATTGGTACATTCATTGAAGAGTAAGAAAGCTAAGGAAATGCATAATATTTGAAAACACGGTTTTTCATAGTAAAACTTTCTTCACTAACATAAATCAAAATTGATGTAAAAACGGAAAAGATTCCTTGACTCGAGGCAAATCCATTGATCTATAATAATATACTTAACTGATGATTAAGAAAGTTATGCTCATTTATAATATTTCAAACATCTGTTTCTAACAGAAAAACTTTCTCCATCGATATAATTCAAAGTTGACGCATGAATAGAAAAGACTCTTTGATCCTAAAGTTTTAAATAGAATAACTCTGACGATTTTTGTGAAGCAATCATGAATCTGGAAAAGGGATAGGGTGTGACAGAACTTTTCCCTTTCCAGCTCGAGAAATAATCACTTCGAATACAAAGTTTGATTTGTCTTTGTGTTTGAAATTTTTTTGTATTATTTTTTGATAATGTAATTTTCGTAAATTTCTATTTTTAAATTGACCCAAATAAAGACTTTGGTTTGTCTATCATTGAAAGAATAACTAATGCTCTCTCTATTAGGAAGCAAATACATTTGCTAACTGGAAGCAAAGTGCTCGTAAAATTAGCACCATATATTTATAAACACAAAAAAAGTGGAAACACTCGGGATCAAATTCACAGCTAGTTTTGTTAATGTAAATAAACCTCCAACTGTAAGGAAGCACATTCATTCAATGTATCTGAAGAAGCAAAGTGCTCAAAAAGTGCACCTAATAATTCCATCAATAGTGAAAACACCCATAAGCTGGCATCAGTATTTCCTTCTGGATTGAAATCGTATCACAGTTTCAAAGCTACAGAATCACTGAACGCATCAAATTGTCTGGAGACTGAATATTTGTATAATTCGAGGTGGCTTTCAACATACATTACATAAAGGAGTGTTAATACTCACCAATGGTGGTGAGTACAGTGAGAGAATAGAGGAAAGCTTTGGCAAAGTTCCACTCGTATTCCGGAACGCGACGCTCGGTGACTCCATCATTGTTGGGGGTTTTAGTGAGAGTCCTAGAGCTTTGCGATGCTATCATTTCCTCGGTGATCCTCTTCACCAGCTGATCCTGAAAACGGGCTATCTCCTGCGCTGCGAGCCTTGTCCAATTCTCTCGATAGAGAATGTTCAGGTTCACTGTTATCTCCCATATGTTTTCCACAGTACGCTCTCGCGCTTCGCTGTTTATCTGCAAAGAACAATGGAAAGATCGATCAAATTCCTAATCGATGATTGGCTCTGCCACGTACATAGATAGGTGCTGCTATTTCAATTAATCGTTATGTGCGAAAACAATTGGACATTCACCCTTCGCGAATCGACGATTCGAGATTTAGTACCGTTCTGGTTATTTGAGTCCAGAAGTAGTTTACTCACTGGTTCTATTTAGTCAAGTGGACAGGAATTTAAAAACTCTCTAGTGAAAACAGTTTTGAACATTGGAATTTAACAAAAAATACTGGTAGTGGTCCTAAGTCGGCACTGTGGGTTAAGCAGGCACACACGCGTTTCTCAGAGACCGCGCGTGTTGGCTTAACCATTTTTTCGTATGACAGGTTGGTAGACATGAATGTAATTTACGCTGACAGTTGTCACTTTAGTTTTCACTTGACAGCGTGAGCAAGGTATACACTTTCCTGCAAACGGAATATCATTTGTTCCATTCCCGTGAAGCAGCTACAAGTGTGTAAATATTTTAAAAAGTCCAATCGATTAAGTGCGCTGGTTTCTGTGTTTTGTGTGCTTTCGCCTAATAAAGTCAATTTTTCCTAATGTGTTTCGTGCGTGTAGTAGCATGAAATGTATGAGCATTTGTAGTCGTCCTGAGTCGGCACTAAATAGGTGGTTCTCAGTCAGCACCTTGGTTTGTTGCTTTTGTTGTTATTTGTGTGTTATTTTATTCTCTTGTATTTCAATTCCATTTCACTCATCCCATTTTGGTATTTTTAGTTTGTTTGTGTTTTGACTACGTGTTTCTTGTCTCTGGTAGGTTTCCATCCTATAAATAAAGTTTGATAATATTCTACATGTTTTTTCATTGTAAATGGTTTAAATTTGTCCATTTTGTCCTAAAATTTACATAACTTGCCCTTTTTTTGCATTCGAGCGGAAAAAATTATGTGCTGACTCAGGACGAGGGGGTGCCGGCTTAGGACCACCATTTTGAGAAATAGCGAAAATCGACTTTTTCGCTTTGCGCTGCATTGCGACCGCAAAATTCACTCCACAGTGCTGCGAACGACAGAAAATGTATGACAAAAACTAATACTGTGCCGGCTTAGGACCAGTCTCCCCTAATAATACAATTAACTATTTTTTTTGTATTTTTTTTTTGCAGAAAGGTGAAAAAATTAACAATAAAGTACAAGATTCTACAATTCAATAATTGGTATACATCAATTACATCAAATTACATCAATTTTTTTTCAATTTGTTGTAAAAATCTGTTGTAAAAATAATTTGAAAAATTGAATGCTCTTATTCAATTCCAAATCAAATTCAAATATTGTCTCAATCTGAAATATTCCATTTTTGACTCATTCAATTTGAAAAATTTCAATTAAGGAAGACATTTTTTGATTTTTTAACAATATTTCACTTTTCTCTCAAAATAAGCAATTATGAATCAAATATTGAGAACTAAACAATTTAAAACTGGATTATTTCAAATAGAAAGCCTTGAATCCTGAATATTTCTGAGTGTTAAATCAATACCTTGTACGTTACAATTTTAATTATTCTATTTAACAAATTTTCAATCAATTCAAAAAAAAATTGTGTTAGTTTAAGAGATTTACAAGTTTTTTTTTAAGATCCAAACTTAATTTGAATCTGGAAAAGATTTCAAAAATAAAAAACTAAATTAGGATTTTTGAAGATTTCAAAATAAAACTTTGAAGCTTTTCAAAGATCTTCAAAAGTTTTGAGAAAATGAAAAAAAATCTTAAATTTGTTGGGAGAATTGAAAATTATTTTTTATTCTGAAAACTTAATTTCATAAGAGAATATTTGAAAAGATTTCAAAACATTTTTAATAATAAATGTCAATTCAACAATTATTAATTTGGAAAATAATCGAGTAAGTTTAAAATATATTTAGAAGTTTTTAAAAGGTTCGAAAATAATTTGAAACGTGAAAAGATTTCGAAACATTTAAAACACATTGTCGATTTTTGAAAATTTCGAACACAAAATTTATAATCAATTTAAGCATTTGGAGAGTTTTTTAATTAATAAAAATTTCGTATCAAAATTTTTAGAAAAAACAACAATAATTTTTCTGTTTGAAAAACTAATTTAAAAAGAATATTCACTAAGATTTCAAAAATTTTCAAAAAGGAATGTGGATGATTTTAAGGTAATTTTTTTGTTGCAGTATTCTCAAAAAATGTTAGGAAAAATTCGAGTTTGAAGATTTCAAATTTTCATTAGGTTCCTGGAAAATTTTAAGAACATTTTTTCAAACAAATTTTTTAAATAATAGTTGAAAAGGTTTAAACAAAAATTAAATGTATGAATTAATGTTTCTAGCTTGTGATTGCTTAAAATATAATTTTGAAAATTTTTCAATTTTTTTATTGATTCTTCAATTCATAGAATTGAAAATGATAGCATGGATTTCTATTTTTTTAAATATTTTGACTATACAAAGTGCATAAGTTAAAAATTGAAATTTTGCAGTTTAACGGATTTTGAAAAATTTTCAGTTTAAAAGTTTTAAAAGTATTTCTTTTCGAGTGTTTCGATTTGCGGTTCAGTTTTTGTAATTCGAAAAGAGAATTTTTTTTCTTTAAGAGTTCGAATATTTTAATTCCAATGACCGATTAATGAAAATTTTTTTCGAATCATATCATTTTAAGCAAATCGAATTTTTTCTACAATTTTTTGAAAATCCTGCGAAAGTAAAGAAATTGCCTTAAATTTATCCTGATTCTTTTTGGAAAATTTGGAAAATTTTATTGAATATTCTTTCAAAACTAACTGAAGAAATAAGAATTTTTTATTCATTAGAACCTTTTTAAATGCTTGAAAAGCTTATAAATTTTGTGTTTGAAATTTTCAAACATCTGCATGCTGATTAAAATCTTTTTTAATTTTCCAGAATAAAAAATAATTTTTACTTTTCTCAGCAAACTTAAAAATTACTTTTTCCTTAAAAACTTTAAAGATCCATAAAAAGCTTCAAAATTTTATTTCGAAATCTTCAAAAACCTAAATTCAGTTTTTCATATCTCGAAATTTTTTCCAGTTTTAAATTAAGTTTGGATCTTCTCAAAACTTGTAAATATATCTCAAACTAACTTACATTTTCTCTAAATTGATAATTGTTCAATTGTTATTTATGCATCAAAATTCAATAATTTTCACTTACATATTAAAAATTTATTCAATAGAACAATTCAAATTGTATCAAAAGTTAAATATTGCTGAATATCCCAAAAAAGTCTTCATCAAATAAATAAAATTTAATTAAATGGTTGAAAATGGAATACTTTAGATTGAAACAATATTTGAATAGAATTTGGAATTAATAAGAAGCGTTCGATTATGAAGTTATTAATTAAAAATTATTTTGGAATAAAGAATAGTTTATTAAGTTTTAATCAAAAGTTTTACATTTGTTTAACTACTGAGGCTTTCAAATTGAAAAATTTATATTTTTAACGTTAAAATTGGTTCATAATCGTCCTGTAAAATCAATAATTGTTCAATTTTTAATAATCGCACTAAATATTAAATATTATTATATTATTAAAATATTATATTATAATATTAAATAATCGGTAAAAGTGAAAAATGATTCTTATTTTAATTTTTAGTAGAAAATCATATATTACATATCCGACAAAAATTGACAGTGAAGTACAAATCGAAACGTTGATGTGGAATCTAAGAGTGTATAAATTTATAATTTTTTTCCAAATTTTTAGATTTCTACAATAAACTACTAGTATATACAGCAAAATTTTTTAATACAGTTTCCCAAAATTTCAACTTTCGTGAAATCTTGAATTTTTTTGTAAGGATTTGTAACATTCTACAATAATTTTACGTACAATCAAAATATTTTTATGACGTCAAACACCCAAATTAAAAAATGTGAAATCCTGTAGTTTTCTGTAATACCTTGTTTATTTTTACGATAAATATATAATACATAGTTCGATATTCCAACAAAAAAAAATTTCAATTTTTAATTAAAAACTAGCAATTTTAGCTAAATCGCAGGTTTTATCAGGATTCCTAATGATTCGATTGATGAATATTTTAAACCACGTTCATGGATAGATGAGACGATTTAAAGGATTAAATTTTTTGTGTGAAATTATATAAAAAAGCGGCTTTTATACAAAAATAAGGTTAAATAGTGAGGTTCAAAGAAAAATTAAAATTATTAAAGCAAACATATTTAAAGAACGCAAAAGAATGGTAAGGTCTGTTTGAGAGTGAAGAGGTAGGTTAACTCAAAATCCTCCGAGTTGAAAGGCTGTTAATTAAAGGCTAAAGATTTTAAGTACAAAGGTACTGAGGACTCTGCCATTTCTAATTATCTCGATGCGCTTCAGGACTAATTTGCATTTCCTTTTCTCTTTGGCGACAAAAAACAGGACTTCAAGATTCTGTTTAATATTAACGAAGGGCCTCTTTGTTTAAATTTTTTTGAAATAAAAAAAAAATGTATTTCTTACAACCTTAAAATTTTTTAAAAAATATTTCTGTTCAGAAAGAATTCAACTAATTTATCAAAAATTCAACTAATGCAAAAAAAACAATAGGTGCTGGAAAAAACTCAGAAATAAGTTCTTTGGAAAAGAATTTTTTACTCTGTATATTCAACCACTTGGTAGGAAATTAGCTTTTTTTATTGGAAATTCCTGTTTCTTTTCACGAAAATTAATCTGTTTGGTTTGAGGATTCAACTATTTTCTTGGAAATTCAACTATTTTGTTGAAAATGAAATTCACTGTTAAAAATTATTTTTGGTTAAAAAATTCATCCGCTTTGTAGAAAATTCGTCTTTCTGGAACTAAATTTCAACTATTTGATTGAAAATTAACATTTTTCTTGCAAATTCATATATGCATTTGCTCAAAATTATTTTTTTGCTCGTTTTACGTTTCAACTGTTTTATTAAAATTTCAAGTAGTAACCTGAAAATCACATTTTTATTTAAAATTCATATTTTTATTTCGAAACTCGTTTTGTGAATATTGAGGACACATCTATTCTGTTGAAAATTCAAATAACTGATGGTAAATTAAATTTTTTTTAAATAACATTTTGTAAAAAATTTATCTTTTTAGCTTTAAATTTTCACTACTTGTATACAAATTCAACGTCTTTGTTAAAAATTCATTTTTTATTGAGAATCTACTTTTTTGGTCGAAAGGTTATGTTTTGTATTTTATTTTAGGCGTTATGTGATTTTTCAATGGCCCTTCAACACAATTTTCTCTAAGAACCAAAAAAAAAAAAAAAAAAAAAAGACGTGAAATTCGAAAGATTTGTTAAAAATTTATTTTTTGTTCAAAGGTTTATCTCTTTGATTGAAAATTTAACTAATTTTTACAATTAGAGATTGTAATACCTAAAATTTAAGAATTTCAAATGATATTAAAATTAAATTCAAAATCCTATTTAACGTCCAATACTCAAGTATAGAATTCCTGACAATAAAAACAAGAATCCAGCGACCAAATTTGGACAACCACCATCAAATGCTTCTATTGCAATAAAAAAGAAATTTTCCTTTAAAAAAAATTGTTTTCCCTGGACAAAAAATTAGAAAAATGAATGTTTTTGTATTGTGATTTGATAATAATAAAATTAAAGAAGACAAAAGAAATAAAAAAAAAAGAAAAAAAAGAAAGGGGATTTGGTTTGGTTGCCTTCTCATTTCCCTGTCCTCTTTCTTTTATTTTTGAATAAGGAATTTTTTTTCTTAAGAAAAAGTTTTTTTTTTATTTCAGCAGGAGCATTTTATGGCGATTGTCCAAATTTGGTCGTTGAATTTTGTAAACGAATAATATCGAAAAAAACAACGTTTTTTTCATCATTTTTGAAATTATTACTACCTGCATAATCATTCCAAATTTTTTAAGTTTCCTGAATTGAAGTAAGATATTTGAAAATATTCCAGGAGATTTCAGAGGATTTCAAAAATTTCCAAATATTTCAAAAGATTTTATGGAATTTCGACAGATTTACAAAGATTTCAAAATATTTTCGAAGATTTTAAAGATTTTGAGATATTTTCAAAAATTTTCAGGAATCCTAATAGATTTGAAGTATTCAAAAAGATCTGAAGAGATTCCAAAGGATTTCAAAAACTCTACGATTTTTTAAAAGATACCCAGAAATTTTCAAAAATTGTAAGGGATTTTCAAAGATTTCAGATTCGTCAGGGTTTCTTAAAGAATCCCAAGGAATTTTCAAGAGATTTAAATAGCTTTAAGGAACTATCAGGGACTTTATTGATTATAAGGGATTTTAAAAATGACATGCTTTTCAGAGTTTCCTAGAATTTCGGAATATTTGAAAAGATTCAAAAAGACTTTAAATGATTTTAATGGATTTTATCAGATTAAAGAAATGGGTTAACAATATTAAACATTTATTAAACATTTAAAAATTTATTAAACAGTTAAAAAAATTATTGTTCTTTTTGTATAATCAATATTCAGAAAAAGGAGAAAATGTAGTTCTGTATTTGGCACTAATTAGCCTTTTGTTCCTACTTACAAATTTTTGTATTTTTCTTGGAGCTTGAAATAAAGAATATAACTTAAAATGCTCATTCCAAATAATACTAATAGAATATTAATAACAATTTAATTTAATTAAAAATAATAATTAAACTATGGTTCGAACTTAAGTAATTCTTTCTATCTTTCATCAACTATACAGTAATTAAGTTAAAACTTAGGATGAAAATAACCTGTCTGAAAAACGTAAAGATTTTTAAAATAATGTTTTTGTTTATCAAAAAAAAAAAAAAAAAAAAAAAATTGAATTTTTTGAATTTTCTAGCAATGGTTTGTGAAGGTGAAAACTTTGGGAATATGTAAAACGTATTACCATTCATCTATTGAATAAAATTAAAATGAAAAAAATGGGGTTTTTGAGAAAACCTACTTTCAAGAATTTCAGAAAAACATCCGCTTTTTGAAATTCTTAAACTTTGATATTTTTTGTGAGATGAATCAGAAGAGTGAGAATTTGGAAGACAATTTTATCATTTGGGGATGGGCAATGGGGACATTGATGCAGAGTAGGAGGAGGAGAAGAAGAGGAACACGGGATCGCAGGGAGAGGCAAGAGGGAGCGGGGAGTAGGGTCAGTGAGGAGAAGTGAGAAGAGGAAATCAAAAAGAGGTGGAGGAAGTGAAATAAGATTAATTAAGAAGTCGAGAAGTATGAAAAGTGAGGGGAGCGGAAGAAGAAGTAACAAAAAGAAGTGATGGGAAGGAAAGTAGGAATAGTAAGGCTAAGTAGTAGGAGGTAAAGTATGGGACTAGGGCAACAGTGTGTAGAGAAAGCAGATGAGAGGGAGTTAGGTATATTCAGATAAGTGGAGACAGTGGATGTGAGAGTAAGTAGGGGAAGTGAGGAAATGAGCAAAAGGGATATTGATGAAGAGTAGGAGGAGGAGAAGTAGAGGAGCACAGGATCGAAAGGAGAGGTAACAGGGAGAGTGAAGTAAAGTAAGTGAGGAGAAGTAACAGGAGGGAATTGAAGGGAAGTAGAGAAAGTGAGATAAGATGAATTAAGGAGCAGAGAAGTATGAAAGGTGAGGGGAGCGAAAGGAGGAGAAAAAAAAGAAGTGATGGGAAGGGAAGTAGGAATAGTCAGGCTAAGCAGTGGGAGGTGAACTATGGGACTAGGGCAAGAGTGTGTATGGAAAGCAGATGAGAGGGAGTGAGGTGTGTTCA
>CAKNXH010000478.1:322654-361431 GCA_932178445.1 Andricus quercusramuli | reverse complement strand
ATGTTTTTTTTAATAATTGACGGATTAATTTGACGAACTTTGAAATTTAATCTCTACGTCCTGAAGAGGAAAACGACAAAGTTTTCGAAACGTTAGCAGCAATAAAGGATTTTATAACATCAAAATCTACTTTTGGTCTGAAGTATGTCAGTTTCTTTCACCATCTACATGAATTAATTTCAATAATTTAAAAACAATTATTTTTTAACTTCAATTCTTTATCAACCTAGCTGAAAGTATCCTAATGCATACAGGTTCACTGAAAAAATTCAAGTAATTTTTTGTCATAAAACCAATGAGGCGTACAAGTTAAGGGGCCGCTCATATATTAGGTAACCCTTTTTTAACCAAGTTGTTTATATGTGCACAAATTCTTGCCAATTTGTATGTCTTGAGTTTTCAATCGCAAATTATTTTTCGAATCGTTCTTTGAGATTTAAGCATCATAATTCACATTATGTTATCTATTAACAAACAACAGCTCTAATAATTCTCGCCTTGCTTTTATGTAAATATGTACACATTTCGAATATCTCATTTCGAAATACCACATATCTGATCTTAAAGGCCTTATTTCATTAGCTCGTCTGAGAATGCTTACAAGTTGAAATAATTTGTATTTACACGCCTGAGTGTTAGTATTATACTACTCGTGTTCAGGACTTGACCTTCTGTCGATTCTATTGAACATTGAAAAATATACACTGATTTATGAAATAATACATTTTTTGTGAAAGCTTACTAAATAAAAAATTAATTAATTTTCTTAGCTCCTGCCACGAGTTGAAATACAAAATCCCTCAATAATAGGAAACTGATTTTTTCTTTTCTTACGTAATACGTAATTCAGTACAAACAGGGTCAAATTACTTCAACTAATGATCATTTAGCATAGAATTTGATCAGCTTTTCAACGGTCTTTTCAAAATATTGTTATCTATATTAAGATCAGCGCTTAACTCTTCAAAATTCTAAGCTAATTATCAATAAGCGACCTGGGTAGTAGTCCGATACTATCCATGGGCGATGTACAATTTACAATTCCATCATCTCCAGATGTACCGCCAGGCGTTACTTTCGACGACTTCTGACAAAAAAGTTCGATAGAGCTACCGTAAAAGGGATACTGTACTGTTGCTTTAAATATATACTTTCCGACCCTTCTTCATACTGTGAAGGACAAAAATACATTTAGTTGATAAATATTTTTGAAATTAATTATCGTTGTGAAGAATTATGGTTTTACACGTGATCTAAACATATCACACCAAAACTCTTTGGGATTCGACGTTTGTGGCCTAATGGTGCTTCACTGACTAACTCTGGGGGCAATATGAACTCCGCGCCGCTTCCCATGTTTATGCCCACCCATTCTCCATAATGATTATATATTCCACGAAGACTTGTATTACCTTCCATTATTGCAACGATATTGCCAGTGGATGTTGTTATTATTCTTTGCTCTTCTTTTGGCACGCTTACAAAGTTACTACCATCTGATCGCAAGTGAAGTGAGTTATCAGCAGGAAAAGTGTATCTTCGAATTTCAAATCGCCGTTCCCGATTTATGCGGGGAATGAGTCGAATATGTGCAAGTTGTTCAAGTTCATATCCAAGTATGCATAAAGAACGTTGCCTGGGAGGAGGAGACCTAGACCTGGGATGAAGGGGAGCCTCTGCAGGAGGAGAATTGGATCCAGCCTGAAGCTGAGGCTCTGCAGGAGCAAGAGTTTCAGGAGAGTGGTGTCTGGCAGGAGATGCAGATCCGGAACTAGGACCGCTAGGAATAGGAGCGTCATCAGGTAAGCAGTCAAACTGTGAACTCAACTCTTCAACAATAAATAGATTTTCAAATGTTTCTCTAAGTAGATACTCGTATATAAATATTGGTCGAAAATATACCCCTCTCTAAACTTGCAGATTTGCATGCAATTTAATGAAAAAAAAACTTGTAAATGGGCCTATTAATAATTAAATAATAGGCATTGCCTTTTCCTGTGATACTCTGCGATGGCGAAGATGGTTTATCATTTAAAGAAACTTTACCCAATTGAAGTTCTGTTCATGTACGTGCAAAGATGGTGCAGTCCAAAAATTCGCACACGAGAAATGTCGAAACCTGAACGGCGACGCGCGCGTACCCGATGATTGGAGGTTCATGCCTTGCCCGTGTGGAGCGCTATATCACTGGTTGAATCTATTATTTGGCGTCACTGGTAGAATCATTAGCGTCATTTTAATAGCCTCTTACGGCTCCACCCAGTGAAAGTGGAAAAAGCACTGATTCACCGGTGGTAATTTAAAATACTGATTCAACCAGTGACAATTTCACTCTTTCAGTTCGAGAGACCGTCCATGTAAAGTTGGTACAGGTTCAAATTTCAACTCGTAGAACTAGGATTATTCCATATATGTGCACTGTATATAGACGCGTATAGTTAGATATTTAATTACTATATTTACCAAGAGAATTGAGTATAACCGCCATGGTTAAGGCCAGAGTGTTAACAATCCAAATCTTTTCAAATTAGAGAAAAAACTGATGGTTGTGATAATGAAAAATTTGAATGAATATGAATTTGGCAGTACTTTTTTGCAATATTCAATACATATATTCTGTGGACGTTATCTCACAGATTACGGGCGTTGATGTTGTCCTACTTAGACATTGACGTTCCATCATAGAACAAGATGCAATGATCAAAATTTCATTACTAAAGTAATTAAGAGTGATACTACAATTTATATAACGTTTTAGGTTTCAGTAAATACTTATGTTTACATGGAAATTTGAGAAAGTATTGTTTTTACATTAATTTTTAATATTCAGTCTTTTAACAATCTTCATTTTTTTTTAAATTCTTTTTCACATTTTATCACAAATTATCTGTAAACCACGCAACGAAATAATCTCATTAGTCAATACAAAAAATCAGTACATTCGACGTTTTCAAAATTCTTTAAACAAGTTTGCATTGTTGAATGTAACTTCTGGGTTGCATGGGTTTTCAACAGATTTGTCAAAAAAACTTGACAGAATACTGATATATCTGGTATTTTTACGACAAATCCAAAATTGTTCAAATAATTTTCATTTGTTCAAACATTTCTTTACAGAGTATAAAAATGTACGCTTTTTTCAGTACCATGAACTAATTGGTTTAAATAAAAGATGAACATGATAGAATCAACAAAATTATCATTTCCTTTTATGCAAATGAACCCAAAATAATCGAATGATCGAACCACTTTTCCAGCTCGTCATTGAAACAATACGTGCTAGCGGCTGGTGACAGAAGAGTGATCAGTCACATCTTGACCACTTTTATAGCTTGCCCTAAAAAAATAAGTGCTAGCGACTGTTCACAGAGGATTGATGGGTCACAGCTCGCCCTTTGAAAAATATGGTTACTTCGCATTTTGACCAATTCCAAATTCTTCTGTATTAGACGACTGAAGCTCAATTTTGATTCCCATATTTTACCCGCCGGCTGTTTTCCATGGCGATTTTAAATTCCACAAAGAAATGTCATTATTTCAATTACTACATTCACGAGTGAAATTGAGTACTCCCGCGAAGGATAAAACAAGAGTTCAATCAAACCTCATATCTCATAATTAGACCAGTGACTGAATCATTTACTAATGAAGAATTTTATTAACGATGTAAATAATTTATATGTAATTGCTCTATAAAATTATATAATGCTTATATCCTATATAGGCTATCTCACATATTGTAGACGTCAAGGTTGTTTTTCTGAGATATTGACATTTCGTTAGTCAACTTGAGTTAAATGTCACGTAGATAATTGCTTAGATTTTCCGGGTTTCTCTATTCATCTATCTGATATACAACAACATCACCCCTTCCCGGATAGTTTGCTTACCCTTGGCGTATCTTTAGGTACTCCTACCCCCTGGAAAACCTGTCTTAATTTAAGATTATCTATTCTAACTCACGGCTAACTTTCACACAAATGGACAGAATGGCATCTTTCGGCAGCCACCGAGGACCTAATATTTTACATTCAACTAGGGTGCATTTCGGCAGCCCTGGTATTCCCTAACCCTATGAACCTAACACATGGTACCTCGCGGCAGCCATTCTTGACATAATAATTACAGCTAATTAGGGTGCATCTCGGCAGCCCTAGTACCTAATTTACTGAACCTTTACGAGGTAACTCCCGTTAGCCCCGTCAGTACATTTCTCTACTTAAGAACGTCGCCCTTTCCGGGTTGCGTGAGCTCATGCGTCCCGGTGCACAACTGGCGCAAATGGTCGCAAATGATAAAGCCTTCTGGTGTCACTGGCGACCGCTTTGTCTTCATCCGCTTCTGATGATACGTGGTGCACTACCATAGCGGCACCGGAGTCGCTGAGTCGACGCCCGGTTGGGTCCAGATACGGTTATCGCCCACCAGCACGGTTTGGAAATTCGACAGTAGCATGACACAGGGGAAACCCCACAAGTGAAGCACAACCTCCTAGCGCAACCCTCGTTCACTGGCGGGCGCTAGAGCGGGCCATACGCACACCAGACGTGTCCCTGTCAACCTTCTCCGGCAAGGACCATAAGGACCTGCATAAAATGTTCAAATCAGTGCGAGTACTATTTCGCCGAAGCTTCAATCGAGCAGAACCTGTGGTCAAGTATGGTCACTAAATCCTTGACCGACCTAGCCTCAAAATGGCATGAGGTTTACAAAACCAGTCCCTACCGTGGGCGAAACTTCGCAACCTCCTCATGTAAAATTTCGCCGGCGTGACAGCGCTCAACAAACTGCACATCAAGCTGTATGACATCAAACAAGAGGAAGAAGAGGCCGTCGGAGTTTTCCTCCAGAAGAATTACTTCCTGGCTCTCCGCTTGCTCCCACAAGCCGCGGAGTGCCAGATGATAACAATCCTGCTCGATGCACTGAAGCCCCCGATCGAGAAAGTTCTTTAAGCGTCAAGCATTTAGTTACCATCCTTGACCACAGGTTCTGCTCAATTGACACTTCGGCGAAATAGTATTCGCACTGATTTAAAAATTCTTACGGGTCCTCATGGTCCATGCCGGAGAAGGTTGGCAGGAACACGACTGGTATGCGTATGGCCGGCACTAGCATCCACCAGTCGGCGAGAATTGTGCTAGGGGCTGGTGCTGCAACTGTAGGGTTTCCTCTGTGTGATGATACTGTCGAATTTCTAAACCGTTCTGGTGGTTTGGTTGACAGAATTATCGGTCAAGGGCTCACTGGCGCGATGAACGTATCTGGACAGCTGCTTGGTCCCGGTTCGGGCTCGTTTTGTGTTGTGGGTTCCGTAAATAAAACAGGCAAAGTGCTGCGTGATTTTGCTGGCACGGAAAAAAGAAACACAAAAAAAAGCTAAGCAAACCAAACATGAAATCCGAAAGCGATGAGCAGAGAAAACAGCGAAGTAAAATATTCAACGCGAGTTCTGGAAGATCAAAGGTATCAATTTTAGAAGAGAAGCAGAAAGCTTGTAATGTCAGGGTTTATTTATTTGCTTTGAGAAAGGAGAGATCAAGTACACACAACTGATAATCCGGAAAATCGTACAACGACTGACTTGAGCTTGTATCTCTCGTCCCTCGCTAGCTGGGGACGGAGCTCTCTGTGGCAGCGAGAGCAGCAGCAAGCCCACCGAATGGTTGAGAGATCGACAAAGAAGTCGCAACCAAACAATGAAGACTGTCACCCATGCCCCGCTACCTCAGCCTCAGGGCGCCGGCATCATGCTAAACTTAAAACTACTTAATTTCTAACAAACCATAATTAACAATTTGAAATATTGATTATTACAAAAAAACATGAAATTTATATTTGTTAGTTAACTCTATCTCAGCTTCATATTTCCGCAAGAACCATGAAGCTGGGTCAAATAGAACGGCCGCTCGGGTTTACTTGTTTATAAATATTTGTTAAAAAAAATACATTTGAAGTTTGAATAAACAATAATAAAACCCTGAATGACCCTAATATTTCAGCCTTAAATCCTACAGAAATCATCATTTACAGTAGTCCTGTAAAAAACCCTAACAGTTCTAATTAATTCTAGTTCTTTGATTGATGTAAATGCAGACATGATTACATCTATACATGTACATCAATCTCGAAAATTCCAGTGAAATGTAACGTAGACAATTGCTTGGATCTTCCTGGATGCAAAGAGGAAGAATCAAAAGGGCAAAGCAATGGGAGGAATGGTGATGGGAGTAAGGAACGAATGTGTTACAGAGGAGGTTAAAAAAGAGTTGAAAGAACATCAAGAAGGATTAATAGTAGAAGAGATAAATATGAGAGGAGAGAGGTGGAAGATGGTGGGGGTATATGTGAACGGTGATATGCAGGAAGTATAGAGGGGGATGAGGAAGGGGATTATACACGTTCAGGAGGAAAGACGAGAACGGTCATCGATTATGTGGTCTTGTGCGACGAAGTAAGAGAGGAGGTTAAAAAACTAGAGGTGGGGAACTATATATATTCGGATCAGTTTCCCATAATAGTGACAGTAGAGGGAGAAATAAGTAAAAAAGATAAGTACAAAAAAGGAGCAAAAGTGAACAGAGCAGGAAGAGGGAATTGGTCAATGGGAGGTAAAGATCAGTTTAAAGAAAAAGTCAGGAATATCAAAATGAGAGAAGGAAATGTTAACGAGGAAACGGAAATAATAGTAGGAGAAATCAAAAGAGTATTAGAGTGCACAAGCAAAAAAGAAGTTAGTGAAGGAGGGGATAGAAGTGGATAGGATTTGGATAGTAAACAGAAAAAGAAGAAAGTGAGAAGGGTATTAAGAAAATGGAGAAAAAGGACAAGTAGTGGAGAAGAATATAGGAGGAAGAAGAAGGAGTATACTGAGTTGTGTGATCGAAAAAAAGATGAGAAAATTAAAAGGTTTTAAGAAGAAGCGGAGAAGGCCAGGATGAAGAAAAGATTTGGAAGGTGATAAATAAAGGGATAAGAAGAAGGAATAGAGTAAACCAGGATATTGAGATGACAGAATAAAAAAAATATTTTATGGAATTACTAGGAGGGGTAGAGAGGAAAGTTAGAAAAAAAAAGGAAAAGATGGTAAGGAAACAGATGAGGAGGAAGACATTATATGAGAGAAAATAATCAAGGTATTAGGGATGATGGAACATGGAAAGGCACCTGGTATAGATGAGATTCCAAATGAAGTATGGGAATACCGAGGGAAAGAATTAAAGGAATGGGCATGGATAATGTACAATGTAGTGTGGAGAGGAGAGGGGTCTCCAGATTTATGAATAGAAGTAGTAGTGATACCAATAGTGAAGAAAGACAAAGGAGAGGAAGTTAAAGATTATAGAGGAGTGACATGCCTACATTGAACACTTGCCTAGCAAGGGAGTTGTTCATCTCCGGAGAGTCATGGGACCGGTACCTCTAGAGAAAAAGCTTCTCCAAGTACTTAAGGCTGTTGCTCTTGATGGTTCGGAACCCACCTTGAACTGTAGGTCCCCATCCCACCACCAAGTAAGTGTGTGGGGGGTGTGTAAAGGAATAGGAAAAGATACAAGAAAAATTTAAAGCCTTAGGGGACACATTAGAAGCTTCCATTCCATTCCATTCCACTAATGCCTACACTGTATGAAGTATATGTGACTGTTTTATCGGAGAGGTTAAAAAGAGAAGTTGTGGAGAAAAAGATAGAGCCACCGAATCAGACAGGGTTTAGAAAAAGTTATGGTGGAAAAGGGGATACGAGAGGGATTAATGAAGAGAGTGTCGGACATTTTTATAGAGACAAAAAGCAAGGTAAAGGTAGGAGAGCAAGTAGGAGATAGTTTCGGGTTGGTGAGAGGGGTAAGGCAAGGATGTCTTCTGAGACCACTTCTATTTATTATATTATTATCAGGCTAAGAAGAAGGAATGAAGAGAAAAGGGTGGGAGGAGTTAGGATAGGGAACGAAAAGATACTGGCATACGCAGACGATATAGTGTTGATGGCAGAGAATGAAAAAGGGATGGCGGGCTTAATTACAGGATTAGAGAAATACTTATAGCGAATTTGGTTATCCTGCATTAGTGCACGCCAGTGCACTCCGTCCAGCTCCTTTTTACTTCTTCTCACGTTCTTCCTTCTCCCTTTGACCCGCTTCGGAACAAGTCGGAGTGCTCTGGCGTGCAACAGTGCAGGATAACCGAATTCGCTAATAGATGGAAAAAAGTTGAATTCAAATTTAAAAAAGTTGAATTCAAATGTAAAAAAGACAAAGATAATGAGGTTCAGAAAAGGAAGGGGAAGAAATAAAGAGTGGAAGGAGAGATGGAAGGGGAAAAAATTAGAAGAAGGAAAAGAGTTTAAGTATTTGGGATATACCTTGCAAGCAAATGGAGATCATAGAGCTGATACAAGAGAAAGGATAAACAAAGCAGCAAGGGTAATGAAATAGATATGGGGATTTAAGAAAAAGAAGGTTTAAAAAAAATTGGAGAAGGAGAACATGGTTATTTCATACGCTGGTGTGGCCGTTATTATGGAGCAGAGATATGGGGATGTAAAGAAGGGAAAGAGATTGAAAGTTTACAAGAAAGGCATATAAGGTGGACGCTAGGGCTACACTGGAGGACGCCGAGATATATGGTGCGAGAAGAAGCGCAAAGGGATAAATTGAGTACTAGAGCAGGAAAGAGGGCATGGACTTTTAAGACGAAGCTGAGGAAGGGAAAGGGAGTGAGGTTAGCGAGAAAGTGTTTGATGGAGGTAGAAGAAAGGAGAGGGAGGTCTATGAAATTAACAAGATGGGAGGAAGAAAAGAGGTAGTTCTTTCAGGCTAGAGATATAGAAGACGGGACTGGAGTCAACTATGAAGAAGTAGAAAAAAGGGAGAGAGAAAGAGAATTAATAGAAAGTGAGGGTACATTGAGGAATCAAAATATAATATATAGTATAAGATAATAAAAAAGAAAGGAGAACCAAAGTATTTGGAAAAGTGATGAGGAGAGAAAAGATGGACCAGAATAGCAAGATTTAGATTGGGAGACGAGGTAAGGGCAAGCATGTATTGGGAAAACAAAGATAACAGGATGCTGAGAATCTGATAATGGGAAGAGGAATCATGGGGGCATGTAAGGGAAGGATGTATGAGAGGAATGGAAGATAAAGGAAGCTGGCAAGAGAATGTGGTAAAGATTCTAGGGAAGGATTGTTTGGGGGAGGAGTGGATGAAGAAGATAAAGGGTGCTAGGGGAGCAAATGAAAAAGAATGGAAGAATGGATGCAAAAAAAATGGCAAAATAGAGGTACAAGAGAAGTGCAAGAAAAAGGAAACGGAAGTCGCTTAAATGAGAAGCGCAAAGATTTGTAAGCAATGGTTATGTTATAGCATAAGTACATTAAGATGCGTTTGCGTTATCGCCTTGTCTCTCTCTCTCCCTCTCTCTCTCTATCTCTCTCTCTCGCTTGCACTCTCGCCTTCGATCACTAGATAACTCATTCGCTAACACGTCTCAAATTGCGCTATCGTCAAAGATATAATTAAGCCTTTAGAAGTAAGATTTTCTGTAAATATATGTTAATAACTATAAATAGTAAGGATAAGATTTTATAAAACATGTAGAACGAAGTGTTGTAAGAAATCGAAGTCATGTACACCCTTAGGGGAAACATTATGGATAAAGAAAGGAGATATCTGACTCCAATTCTCTTCTAACTAAAGAAGACAATCAGAATTTTTGTTGTTGTAATTTTCCATGTTCCTAGCCTTTTATTGCACTAGCGTATGTAATTACTATTGTACTATCGACTTGCGGAACAGGTCGTAATGCCCGGTCCGGTATGTTTTTATTGACAAAAATATCTCATAAGTCTCTGTGTGGATTTTATTGTCTACTTTATTTTATTTTTTCCATGATAACAAATTATTTTTCGAATCGCTGCTTAAGATGTCAGCATCTTAA
Organism: Andricus quercusramuli; assembly: GCA_932178445.1. Lineage (NCBI taxonomy): Eukaryota > Metazoa > Arthropoda > Insecta > Hymenoptera > Cynipidae > Andricus > Andricus quercusramuli. The sequence continues at coordinate 351,492 of CAKNXH010000478.1, read as the reverse complement.
TTCACATTTCGTGTATATCAACAAACATATCTAATTTCAAAGGCCTTGTTTCCTCAGTTCGTCTAAGAATACTTATAAGTTGAAATGAGTTCTATTTACACTCCTGAACGTTAGTATTATACCACTAACCGGGTGGTCTCTTAGGTTTTACTCTGGACTTCAAAATGTAAGGAATTTTGAACTTTCAGCTTCAACCCATGCAAGAAACTAGGAAAATAAATTTATTAATTTGACAGCTTACAAAAGCAATCTTCAGAACTTTACCTTCTATTGATTCTATCAAACATTGAAAAATCTTTACTGGTTAATGGAATAATAATTTTTTTGTGAAAGCTTGCTAAATTCTTAGCTGCTGCCGCGATTCGAAATACAAAATTCCTCTATAATAGAAAGCTGATTTCTGCCTTTCTCATATGATAATGCAGAACCCACAAGGTCAAATTACGTCAACTAATGATCATTTAGCGTAGAATTTCATCAGCTTTTCAACGGTCTTGTCAAAACATTTTTAATATATAAAGATCTGCGCATAACTCTTCAAAGTTCAAAGCTAATTTTTAATGAGCCACCTGGTTAGTAGTCCGATGCTATCCGTGCGTAGTGTAAAATTCACAAAACAAAAGATTTAATGCCAAGATTAATTCCAAGAATATTTTAAAGATTTGACAGTCCAATAGTTGACAATTACATATGCCATCATGTCCAGGTGTAACACGAGGCATTATTTTCGACGGCTTCTGACAAAAAAGTTTAATAGAGCTTCCGTAAAACGGATTCTGTACTGTTGTTCCCAATATATACTTCCTGACCCTCTTTTAGATTATGAAGCACGAAAATTAATTTAGTTGATAAACATTTTGAAAATGAACTATTTCTGTCAAAAATCATGGTTTTACACGTGGTCTAAACATATCACATCAAAATTCTTTGGGATTCGACGTTTGTGGCCTAATGGTGCTTCACTGACTAATTCTGGGGCCAATTTGAACCCCGCGCCGCTTCCAATGTTTATGCCCATCCGTTCTCCATAACGATTATACATTCCACGAAGAACTGTGTTACTTTCCATTATTGCAACGACATCGCCAGTGGATGTTGTTATTACTCTTTGTTCTTCTTTTGGCACGCTTATAAAGGTACCACGTACTGATCGCAAAAAAAGTAGGTTATCGGCAGGAAAAGTGTATCCTCGAACTTCGAATCGCCGTTGCGGATTTATGTGGGGAATGAGTCGAATATGTGAAAGTTGTTCAAGTTCATATCCAAGTATGCATAAAGAACGATGCCTGGGAGGAGGAATCCTAGCCTCTGCAGGAGGAGACTTGGATCTAGCACGAAGCTGAGGCTCTGCAAGAGCAAGAGATTCTGGAGGATAATGCTCGGCAGGATAAGAAGAAGATCCGGAACTAGGACCACCAGGAATAGGAGCGCCATTAGGTAGGCAGTCAAACTGTAAACTCAACTCTGCAACAATAAATAGATTATCAAATGTTTTCCTAAGTAGATAATCGTATATAAATATTGCAGTCCTGTCTCTGGACGTGCAAAGATAGTGGAGTCCCAACTGTGCACCTCCAGGTTGACAAAATCAAATTGATAACTAACAAGTCCACTAGCACATATGGTACTTCAAACTGCGCTCATGTAGATGATGTTACAAGTTTGAATTTTCACTCATAGAGCTAGGATTGTGCCACATGTGTACGTAGACGCGTATGGTCAGACATTTGATTCTTTCAAGTTCGACGTGCGCAGTTGGGAGTGTTCAATTTTCAAATTCTTATTTTTATATAGGATAAAAAAATATACTAAAAACAATGAATATATATTATATTCACCAAAAGAATTGAGTATAACCATCATGGTTAAGCACATAGTGTTAGCAATCCTCATCCTTCCAAATTAGAGAAAAAACTGATGGATGTGATAATGAAGAATTTGATTAAATATGTAAATAATGAATATTGTAGTACATTCTTATAATATTCGACACATATATTCTGTAAACTTTATCTCACAGATTAGGGGCATTAATTCTGTTCTCCTGCGATATTTAAATTCCATCATAGAATCAGATTTAATGATAAAAATCTAAATACTTAAGTCGATAAGAGTGTTATCACAAAATAAAATTATTTTCCACATTTTATCATAAATTATCGGTACCCTCCCAACGAAGTAATACCACTAGAAAATACAAAAATCCATACATTCGTAGTTTGTAACATTGTTTGAACAAGTTTGCATTGTTAAATGTCACTTTTGGGTGAAATAGGTTTTTTACAGGTTTGTCAAAAAACTCGACAGAATACTGGTGTATCTGGTATTTTTACCACACATCAAAAATTGTTTAAATAATTTTCATATTGAATCTTAAACTTTGTGTTAGGAGTACGGGTTGAAGAACAGAAAAAATATATAAATAAGGTCCCTAATAAACAGACAATGCTCACTAAGCATAGCATTGAGAAAGATTATTTTTTCGATTTTGAAAACGCGAAAATTCTTGCGAATGAATGTTACTATCGCAATCGTCTGGTGATGGAAATGTGTCACATTGCTGGTAATGTGAATGCGGTCAATTTAAGAACCAATATCGAAAAACTTTAAAAAATATACTACCCCGTTGTAAAGCGGAAAAAATTCTTGAACACGTGGGCATGAGGGTCGTCGCTCTCTCAAGTAGACCGGCGAACGGTCCTCCCATTGTCAGTCAGTTTTACTGCTAAAGCCCTTTAAAAATTGAAGCATCTTTCTTTCGAATTTCGTAAGTCGTTAAACTGGAGGACCTCTGAGAATGCTTTCCCAGTTTTCTTCGTGAATTGAAACAGAGCGGATCTCTCTATTTTTTATGTCGAAAACTATCTTGTTATATTAACAGAAATCTGTTATATAATACATGTTTTACTCGTTTCGCTTATTTCTAAATAATTAACTTCCTTTCGAACTTAAAAGCGTGTGTCTTTGTTCAAAGTTTTGTGAATATTGTGTTTGTGAAAATTGTGTTTGTGGGATGAAGGATTGATTTACTTTCCTGCAACCATCTCACCTTCTGCAACGAAACGGGAAGAACACGCACAGAGGAAGCGTATGGAGAGAGGTGACGCAGGGAAAGGTAGAGAGAGAGAAAGAGAGGGAGAGGTGCTGCATGACATAGAACTGATAAATGTATGCATTAATTTTCTTTCTTTTTTTACCAAATATTACATACCGTTGCTTTAATTTTCAGTTTATTTTTCAATTAAATATGTGGCACTAAGGAGGACCCCTATCCGTGGTCGAGACGTTTGCCAATTTAAATATTAAGAAATGCACAGTTTTCAACTAAATACATTTATAAGGCCCTAATGCCAATACAAAAATTCTTCTTCACAACCATACTCTTACCCTATCTATCTAATTGCAGTCAAACACTCCGTAGACCTGAAGGATGTAAGATAAATCAAGTACCCCTACTATTTAAAAATAAAATGGCAGACATATATGAGTACAAGGGGAGTTACACAGTGCCCAGGTGCATCAAGTGCCTTAATAGTTGCTTCACAATCAACTGAGACAAGCGAAGGCCAGCAGAGACAACGCAAGAGAGGTGGACGAATGCGGTGACAGCGCACGAGAGAGCCATGCGGCAAATTGACAATCAGAAAGCAGCGATACCAGATACAACGAGGAACGACTTGCTGAGAGGCAACTCAATCAAGAAAAGCGTAGAACCTAGTCTAGCTCTAGAAAATCAGATGAGTAGTTTCCTGGAATTAGCACGTGACTTCGAAATATTAAATAGCTTAGTCCATGTCATTGAGGCAGCTGAATGCGCAATCTTCGCAAAATAGAATCTATTAGCAGCTATTCTAATATTTTCTTAATTCTCAAAAAATGCCAGTAAATAGAAAATCTATCAGTCAACTAAAAATTGCTCATTGGAATGCCAATGGAATTTCGAATAAGCATATAGTGTTGCGGGCATTTCTCAACAAACACAAAAACGATATAATGCTTATGAACGAAACAAAGCTTAGTGATAAATCTAGATACTTTGGATATAGAGGGCACACCAGTTACAGAAAATATTGTGATAGGCAAGGAGGCGGACTCCTCATATTAGTCAAACGATATAATCGCGGGTTATGACCCATCTAATAAAACTATTAGCTTAGATGAACTCAAAACAATGTTAAACGCGGGCACAAACGAAAAATTAGAATTAACCAACGAAACCTTTCTCAAATATAAACTAGCTTATTGGGATAAATTTAGAACATAAATAGCTAAAAAATTAATCATAAGCCCCAAAATAGATACTAACGAACAAATAGAACAGGGAGTGCAAAAGCTCGCGAACCTGATCCAGATAGCTATGAAGAAACACATTCCGCAATCCTCTTTCAATAGTACAGAGTGTAAGGCTATTCCCCAGCCCGTTGGAAAATCCTCACTAAAGGAAGAGATGAACAGAGGTTGAAAAACAATTAAAATTCATCCAGCAGACCCAAAAGAAAAAAAGAGTCAGAATTAGATTTTTACAATCAACTCCAAACTATTGAGAACCGCTCAGGTCAAATACGCCACCTGGTGATGCAATTTCGAAGTTGTCACGTCTACTAGTAAACACGTTAGAGATACCCGGATAAGACATTTATTTAAAAATAATCAGATTTTTTGCATTTTTTCGCGTAATTCTGGTGTTTTTCCAAATGAATATTGATAGAGGAATGCGTTTTGAATCAAGAGCTACTAAAAGTAAGGCCAATGAATCGTGGAACAAAATGGGAGAAAATATTTACGAGTAATTGTGCGACTATGTGAACATGAGTCAACTGAATTCAAGAAATGGCAAATTCTTGTGTGAAAAGTTCCTTTATTCTTAAATGTGAAATAAAAATTAATAATACTAAGGTAATTACAAATGTTTTCGTGCAAATGTTAGAATAAAATGATAAGAATCCTGATTATGCCTTGTTATTAATATTCTCGTAAACACACATGATGAATCATATCGTTGAAATAAGCTAGTTTTAATTGCCCTAAAAGATCTACAAAAAGGCTTCGTCAAAATCGTTCTCTATAGCTTGTGAGATATTATTAAAGGAAGCATACAATATAAAATCAGTTTTCTGCAAATGTAAAATTGCCATACCTAACTGAACTTGGGCAAAGTACGTGTGTTTTTTTGTCAATTTGTAACTGTCACCGTCTAGAATTCAGTATTTGTATTCTTGCCCTTCCATAACGTCAAGTATACTCTGTGTTTTTCCCGCGAATGAACACTTAATTTCTATTAATTTAAACGGTTTATCATCTGAAAAGATTACGCCATCTGGAGAATACCCTAGCCGAGGATGTTTCTCACAAACAATAATCAAACCGAATTTGATTTCCAGACGTGCACATTCTTCGAAAAGAAGTCCATGCTCAACTTTCTGACATATTTTTAAAGTTAATTTAAAGATATGTATGCCCCCTACTGATGAGAAGGATTGCATTGAAAAGTATTAGAAAATTTTCGCCGTAATTTTACGTTGTCAGGATTAATTTCCACACAGATAGCTGTGGTGAACAATATTTTTCAAAGAAGTTTAACATGACTTTATAATTTTGTGATTGATAACATTTGAAGAAAGTGATATTTTTCAACACAATCCCACTACATTTTGAACATTTCAGGCCTACTAGCGCCTTCTAATGCTTCAAACGAAAATTGTAATTATAATTTATTTGAGGTTACGTTTGAAAGCTCCGATCTGCTTTGAAAGGGATTGGAATTTTATTATTTTTCCTACCTAAACAAGGATTCACAATAAAAGGACAGAAACGGCATTGCTAATTATTACAAATTCTCAATGCTTTTTCAGAACAGCCTTTTTATCCGGTTGTTCATTAAAAAACAATTCGCGATGTGCATGTAAGAAATCTTATCTCTTTACTTGTCAGCTAACCACAAATTCTAAAAGATTTATTTACGATTTAATTTCAGCCTATTAGCTATAAAACTTCTGCTTTGCAATTAAATCTTATAATGTATATTCTGAAGACAAAGGAAATAATAATTCAATATCCTTTACATTATGATATGTACGTAAAGAAACCCTGGTCGTATTAAAACAAGGAACTATCCACTTGGACTAGCTTTGCAGCTGCATTCCATTTTCAATATTTTGCCATTTAGAGGAATTTCACCTTTTATTTCGTGACGATTGTTTTTTAATCCCAGGTTCGCGTAGAATATGCTACAAGAGCAAACAAATCGGTCACCGACTTTTTCCCACAATAAATAATATGTCCAGCTTTTAAATCACGTTCACCTTCGATAAAATTTCTCTTCGTTGGCGAAGAATTCACGAAAACACAAATTTCAGCAAGAAAGAGAGCTTAATTTTTTTAATTACTGAAGGTTTTGTTCAACATCCTGAGAATTCCAGAGAGCCATCTCTAGTTCTAAATAGCAAGTCGCGTCCATTATCGAAATTCCACACCTATAACATAGAATATATTTCATGTATGCTCTTTGCAATCTTCTTGGGGGGGAGGGGGGGGCAGTGTGATAGTGGGGGAGAGATTCGTGCTGACACCACCATGAGCCTTCTTCGTAAGCAACACTTTTTGCGTTTGGATTAGTGTTCAGCGTACAAAAATACGTAAACTCAGTAGAATAAAAAAGATGTGTCTCTAGGCAAATCAAAGGTGACTAAACATATGTCAAGTAAAAATTTTGATATCTGGGAAAAAGTGAGAGAGCGGCATGTTTTTCGGCCAGATTCCAGTTCAGCGCAAAAACAATACATAACATAAGAGAGATTTTAACAAGTCGAAGATGATCAACCTTTTCTTCGGGTTTACTAATAAATGAGTGAAAATTAACAACTTACCAACTTACGTTTTTATAGTAATAAAATTTATGTACAATTCCAATTCCCGTAAGTATTAGGAACATGATCATGTCTTATGATAATTTACATAAGTACCATATTTTCGTATTTAAGCCAAGTATCAGGAAGAATCTACTTTTTCTCTTCTGCCTTGCAAAACAGTTCGAGGAAGATAAAATCAATTATACAGAACGATAAGTGCCCAATAGTGTGAGCTCGTCGCCGTTGTTATATATTTATAGAAGGGGTACATCAATTAAATTATATTTCTGGGTATACCAAATCCTGAAAGTTGCATTGATATACATTATTTTCTGTTGAAACTCATGGGTCGTTTTTCCTTTCTTACACAAAGAAACTTCTGGGTTAATATTCTTCTTTATTATAAATATTTTTTAATTTTACCATCAAAAACAAAATTGGAAATGATTACATTTTTACTATGACAATTAATAAGAGTTTCAAAAAGTTTTGAGAAATATGTACAGAACACTGAAAAATATTTTAAAATAAGAGAATAAGAGAGTTTCTTACCGTAAAATTTTAATTTGAATTTGGATTAAAAACAGTATTATATTTTAATTTTGCATTTTCTTCAATTTATTCATCGTGTGAATAATTTTGGTTTACATTTTGATTACATGTAGTGCTCTATAATTTCTTAAGATCGGATGATCTTCTATTAGTCCAGTCATCTTAGTCAAAATAAGGTAGTTATCTCGGAATTCCAGATACCGAGCTATAAACTTGTATAATCTTTTATTTTCACATCCTAAAACTTGTCTCATTTTTGAAAATATCTCATTTTTTTTGGGTTCACTCTATTTATATTCATTATCAATATTATAGGGGATAAACTTCTCTACAACTTTTGTTTCAAAAGTTTTATTATACGTTGAATTGTTTTCGAGATAGAGGGCAGTGAGCGCGCAGTGATTAACTATGTAGAGTACCATTTAAGTTCAACCGGTAGTCCCGATCCAAAACACGCCACATGAAGTTTATTAATTATTAATAAAAATATAATTATAGATAATTTTCATTTTTTTCAATATTGCATTATAATTGATAATTTTTTTGATTACGTATCTATTTTTAATGAAGTATCAACTTATTTAATCACACTTGCCTGCTCGCGTGGTTAGAAAATTATTAAGGGAAATACTTAAATTATATTTTATTTCTTATCAAAGTCATACTAATTACTCAGATAAATAAAAAGAAAGAAAAGAAATAAATTTTTGATTAATGTTTTTATTATAAGAAAATCATTTCATACATTTATGACTGTCAAAATTTAAGAAAAATTGAATAATAATTAAAACATATGGTACAAGAATTTTCTGTGTATACAATTGTAAAATTACAATGGAAGATACTCCACCGGGAAAGCAATTATATCGTTTTCCAGTTTCAAAATTTTCCGCAATAATTTCTTTTAAACAAAAAAAAATGTATATTTGACAGACTTGTATCTTAAAATGTGTTCTTCAGTATGTTCGGAATGCGTGAATAAGTTTTTAATCTACTGTATTTAAATGTAGTGGGACGATGGTCGTGGGGGTTAAGGCATATGCTTTGGACCCACTCCCTCGGCATGCGGGTTCGATTCCCGCCTCGCACTCTGGAAGAGCCTCGGTAGCCCATGCGGTGAACACTTGCCTAGCAAGGGAGTTGTTCATCTCCGGAGAGTCGTGGAACCGGTACCTCTAGAGAAAAGGGTTCCCTAAGTACTTAAGGCTGTTGCTCTTGGTGGTTCGGAACTCACCCTAAACTGTAGGTCCCCCTCCCACCACCAAGTAAGTGTGTGGGAGGTGTGTAAAGGAATAGGGAAGAGATACAAGAAAAATGTAAACCCTTAGGGGACAAATTAGAAGCTTCCATTCCAAGACTGTATTTAAATGTAATATATGTAATTTAATTGAACAAATGTAATTGAATACAATTTAAATATAACTCTGAAAATTTTCATTTCATCAAAAAATGTCATGAGATTAAATTGTTTGAATTTTCGAGTACTATGAACAGCTGTGCATATAATTTTCAAATTGTGAAAAAATGGCCTCAAAAATAATAAAAATCTGCTCAATAATATCTAATCTTGCTTTAAAGGTAAATAGAAACATTCCAAAATGGCAACCACACTGTAACACTTCGAAACAGTCTAACTACACTCCGCACCGATAGACTGCACCACAAGTACCAAGAAAGTGTCCAAGTGGCTCACAGATGTGTACTCCTCGTAGTATTCGTGGTTGATAATCTTGAATTATTATTTCTTCCTATACAGCACAAATGTACATTTAACTAATAGATAACTATTTATCACCCCTTAAAATGTAAGCGAGTTTATTCCACAGCATGTGGCTAATTCGCTAACTCATAAACAAAGAGTAAAGTAAGTGCTTGCAATGAAAACTGTACAGAAAAAGTAATTATATGTAAGTTTTCTTATAATTTTTAAGTGGGTCGTCTAGTTTCAAAAATTTTAAAAATCGTTTTTGTATGCATATTTCGAATCTACCAGTTATTAGAAACGTGTCCTGTTATAGCCGATTATATCAAGAGTTTTTCTAATCATGTTTTAGTTCATCATTCATGTCCGAACGCGTTCATTCAAAAGTCGTGTTTGAAAAAATTTTCGGTAGAACTTTTACCAGAAATATTTGGAACATTTTTTTTCGAATTGTTTAGCAAACATGTCACTAGATTAGGACACAAGGTTTTTTAAAAAAAAAGAGTAAGAGAAGTCTTTTTAAATAAAACTGTACAGAAAAAGTAATTATGCATAAGTTTTCTAGTAATTTTCAAATAAATAAAGTTACTTCAACTTATGGCAACATTAAATTATCTGCTTGCTGACACTTGGAACCTAAACAGATTTATTTTCAACCTAACGTACATACACCCTGTCCACGCCAGGGCTCACCAAAAAGTATGCAACCCGCTGTGCACTGCCATAAGAATAGCATTGGCGTGTAAGACGGGTTGCATTATTTTCAGTAAGCCCTGGCGTGGACACACTGTATATAAGTAAGTAAGATAATACATGCAGACATTTTCACAAACTTTTGCAAATAAAGTTTTTCATGAGTTTTCACACAACCTAACCAAATTTTGAAGAGTGAAAATCTTAAGCAAATATACTTTTTATTCGCTCTGAATAACGAAACTTCACCCAACCAAAGAAAACGCTTATCTTAAGATTTTTTATTCACAGAAAGAATTATTCGGTTGACCAGAAAATCTTTATCGTTTTCATAGTTTTATTCCGCAATGCTTTCTTCATGATTAAAATGAACTCTTATCTATGATACATGCTGTTACAGCGTAACATTTGTAATTTCTATTCATGGTGAAACAGTTTATTCATTTTTCCAACAGTTGCATTTGATTGTGTCAATAGATTCTTTCAAAATACTGTAGACTTTAGGGTCCATTATTCAATCCTTCTTGGCTAATCCATAAGAAAGCTTAAGTTTCATCCAGTATTTGACGATCTGTCTAGCGAACAGTCTAAAAGTTATTGTACCATCTTTCTGTATGTCCGCTAATTTCCTATTCACTCATTCTACTAAAATCTACTCAGGTCTACGTGACAAACTAGTACTCAAAACTACGCACAACGAACCACTCAAATTCGAAGACTACCCTCACATTCTATGTCTCCTCATTTACGTAGTAGAAATTTTCACCACCAAGTGACATCTTGTTTTGCGAACAGCTGAGATAGACACTAAATACCGATCCGACTATTATACACCGCTATTCGTAGTGGAGTAAACGCTGCTGTTCTCTCATCAAATTTCGGTTCCGATTATTTCAATTATCCACCATGAACCTTGAATATTAGAAGAATGTTTACCCACTACTAAACGCATGCAAATATAATATACAATATATGATAATAAATTGATAGAAAAAAAATAGGCAAAGATGGTGCATATATCATAAATAGGGGGTTATTCTAATTGTATAAAAAGCATTGCAAAAAAAGAACTATGAAAACGATAAAGACTGTCTGGCCAACCCCATGATTAATTATGAAAAAGAAAGTAACAGATAAGCCGGGTACCTCCAGAAATGCTGATCAGTCCATCTTACGGTAATTGGCTACCTTAATGATATATTTTTCTGTAGCAATGGTTAACTGAATATATAGACTTCGTTTAAAGAAGACAATTTTTGTTGTTTGTTGGAAACTGAAATAATTTTGTTATCTGTGTTGGAAAAAGGGATACTGTTTTATTCTTACAGATCATTAAAAAAGCCCTGAGAAACATAATACACTGACTCTCTTAATTTAATTACCAGTTCCATGCTGCATTTCGATCCGCCTTCAGATCACAAATAATTATATACTATAGATTTGCACTTTAAATAAATTAATGCTGTGAAGAATTTTGGCTTACATGTGACCTAAATATACCACATCAAAATTCTTTTTGATTCCACTTTTGCGGCCTAACGGAGTTTCGCTGACTAATTCTGGTGGCAATAGGAACACCGAACCGCTTTCCATGTGTAAGCCCACCCGTTGTCCATGGCAATTATATAATCCACGAAGACTTGTATTATTTTCCATTACTGCAACGATATCACCATCGGAGGTTGTTATTACTTTTTGCTCACCGGTTTGCACGCTTACTAAGGTACTACGTCCTTCTCGCAAATGAATTGGTTTATTAGCAGGAAAAGTATATTTCCGAATTTCAAATCGCCGGCGCGGATTGGTGAAGGGAATAAGTCGAATATTTCCAAGTTGCCGAAGTTCATATCCAAGTATGAATGAAGGACGACGCGCGGGAGAAGGAGACCTGAACCTGGCGTGAAGAGAAGGCTCTGCAGGAGAAAAACTGGACCTGTCACTGAGACGAGACCTGGACGTGTCACGAAGCGGAGGCTCTGCAGGAGGAGGAGGCATGACCGGAGGATGAGGCCTGGCGGTAGGAAGAGACCTTTCAGGAGAATGATGTTTGGCAGGAGAAGAAGAAGATCCGGAACGAGGAGCACCAGGAATAGGAGCGCCATTAGGTAAGCAATCGAATTGTGAACTTAATTCTGCAACAATAAATAGATAATTAAATGTTTCTATAAGTAGACAATCTAATGGTGCTGTATCATGAACCCCTTGAGGCCATATGAAGCATGAGCGGCGTTTATTGAGTGGATAGTTTGGTGTGGAGAATTCCACAGGCAGGATGTTCTGTGTTATGGAATAACATACACGCAAAAAATATGTCTTATAAAAAGTATGGGAATAGTCACGCCACCTCGGACGTGTAGCAAAATTAAAAGCAGGGAAAGGACATGTTTTCCATGATTTCATTATAGACTCGAACTTCAATTTGTGCTCGGTTCAAGGGATAATAAAATAACCCTTGAAGTAATTCAGAGATATATCCCAGTAAGCAAACATATCTTGTACTTATTTTGAAGACATATCCTACACTGATATTTCAATCAGAACATCCCTTGTGTTTTTGTTCATTAAGGAATGCGATTTGCCCGGTACAATGTTAAAGGGATGTTAAAACATCCCTTAAAATTAATTTAAAGATGTATTCTTGCTATGAACGCTTCCTCTATTTATTTGTAAGTGATTCCATATGGTAACAGTTGAATGAAAAATCTCTAGTGATTTAAGTAACTAATAAATGATTATTTCCATACTTGGATGTCTGAGGTATGAAAACACCCCCAAGACATGCTGTATACCCAAAATATCGTCAATCTTTCCTGTTAGTGGGTATGAATCTTTTGTTTCGGTAAGTTTTGTCGTCAAAATGTAAAACTTTTAGCCAAATCTATCAAAGAGGTGTAAAACAATATTTCACGTAAAATAAGCATTTTTCTATTGCAATACATGTAAAAATTGAAACTGTGACAAATTTTTCTCCAAAAACTGTGCATTTTCCTTAATTTTTCATTCGAAGTCTTGCTCGGCAGGTCCAAAAATATAGAAAAATTAGATTGAAAATTTTTTACAAGAAGCCATTTATTATACATTTGGTGCGGGGTCCATTACAACCAGCGTTTTCCATTGAGTAGTGAGATTATCACTAGAACAACTGGACCCGTGAGTTCCAGTCAAATTTTTTGAAACGAAATTCCGAAGGGAGCAGGTTCCCCTTGTTAGTAAAACGGGCCACAAGCTGACTGAGGTCCAAACAGTTTCTGACTAGAATGTTTTGGTTCTTTCATTCCAAAGAAGGCCCAAAACTAAAGCCTGGCTGAAATAGCGCCTCGAGTTTGGAACCAGAAAGTTCGGGCTGCATTTTTCTTGCTCGCCTTCTTCACTACTTTTACTCCAAGATAATTTTTTTTATTCATATATGAAGAAGTAGTAAAATAAAATGATATAGAAATAGAATATAAATGAAAGACATTTTCTATTATCATCATTATAATATTTATATTTTGAAACTTTAGTAATAGAGTAAAACGGGGCGAGGAAGCCAATTTCATCTTATTCCCACAGCGTTAATTGAAATCGCGCACCGTCGTTATGTATGGTCGGTTAGGTTATCCCGCTATATTTGCCAAAAGTTGAGTGTCGTGACTGTGGCAGTTTGCAAAAATCAGCGTCATTTGTGAAAAACTACTAGCAGAAGGAATATTTTCGTGATTTGCGTTTGTTTATCCTTCGTGTATAGGTTTGTGCAAAAATTGAGTAAGTATTCTCCGCAGTAAAATTTTGTGCTCAACACGATTGACTATTTGGTTTTCTGATATTCCAAATACTCATTTTGTGTTGAATTTTGTTGGAAAAAAGCACATGTGAGGCGAGGTAGTCAACAAATGGCAGATGTTGCCGAGAAGGCTAAAAAGCAAATTGCTTTTGGTGACCCTCGACGAGGCCTCTCGAAGAAGGTATAATCTCCTTAGGAAACCTGGGACAGCAGCGACGAAGATGACATTCATTCTTCAGATTTTTTCCCATTTTTTTTTGTTTTTCTTTTGAGTTCTATTATATGTCAGAGAAGACATTTAACTTTGTTTTTCATTTTTATATATCATCTTGGACCTGATAGAGAACTTATACATTATTATATTTCTGTGTATTAAAACTTAGTGTGCTGTCTAATAACTGCTGAAATGGTTGGCTGCCTTGCCCCACGTTTTTGCAGTTGAGCAAAAACATAGTGTCTCTGGAAAACGGTTGTGGGAACTGTAATGGGCGAACTACGTCAAAATTGTCACAGGCAATTTTGTAGCAAAAGAATCAAGCTTTCCAACGACATCATACACTTTTTGATATCGCTTCAAACAAGTGCCCCGCACGCCAAAATATGGCTTTTTGGTTGCCTCGCCCCGTTATACTCTAAATTATGTTTTTTAACAAAAATTTGCAAAAGAAACCAAAATTTTTCAAGGATGTCGCAACACTGATTTATCCTGAAAATATTCGCTTCGAAAGTGATAAGGGTTAAAGAAATCAATCTTTGATACGAAACAAATTTCCAGAAATGTATATTTTTGCTTGATTTGAATGAATTCGATGGAAGATAATATAGTGTTGAAAAATTTGATCGACAAAGAAAAACTGTCAAAAAATGTTGGCAGCAGGAATCGAGCCTGGTCTTCCTGGTGACAAACTCGGAGCGCTACCGCCATCTAACTAGAAAGACACTCGCATCGCGATCCTTGTAACATGAATGGATTTTTTAAACCGTTTTTCAGAGAATGGTGGAGAAGCGCATCTTATTACTCTAACATATCGCAAGTTTTGTATTGATCTATTACTGGGAGAAGTATTAATCTAAACAGGAATTATATAAATATTGAAAAACACAGTTTGAAATGAAATTTTAAGATTTTCTATGACCTACAATGCCAGCACAGAACATCAAACTGCGCATGCATAATTCCTGTCGACGTGACGCCGTGGACGTGTACAGTCGATGATTCGCCATTTTGCAACATATGTTAGGAACGCTGCGTGTCGCATCGCTTCTTTAAAATTTCATTCACTGATAGTTTCATGAAAAGATCGGATTATTAGTATAATTCAAGATGCAGAATTAAAAAATAAATTGTTAAGAGAAGACAACTAGGATTTGATCAAATGTATTAACACATGTGCAAGTCAGCCGAATTAGCCAATGTGACAACGCAGAAAAAGATCTTCGCGAATCAATGTAAATTTTAATTAAATATTTGGTTTCAGGATATGATGGAGTTGATCAACCTGTGTCTTGCATTGTGCAGTTTCTTCCCAAAATGATTTGGGAGCAATTTTTCTGCAAGAAAATTAACCCGTCGCATATGGTAGAGAAGCTCTAACAGGAAACAGAACGTAGTAAAAAGTGATATTTATTTACGCAGAATTTTTAAATTGCGAAACAGTTTATGAAGCCAAGCTTTTATAATTTCTCACCTGTAGAATTAAGGATGATTGCCAAGGTGAAGAGCAGTTCATAAACGACCCTCATTTTATTCAAGCAGCGGAAACACGGAATTATGTATTAATGAAGCGTGTATCGTTAACAGTGTAACAATGGAATATTTCGGTGCTTCATTATAAATTATGATGTAATATATTCTAAAGTCGTTATTTCACAGACATAGGTAACAAGTTTATTATTCCGAGATATTTACATTTAATTAGGGGCAGTTCTATAAAGCTAAAAATTCAATTAATAAACAGGCGATGATTCAGAGAAGTAAACAGTATTACTATCTACTTTGCTCTGTTTATTGCTATTTTATCAAAGACACATAAAATCAGTATAAAAACTCTCATCTAAAAAAAATAAGGGAATTTTTATTAAAGATTAAGTTTTGTGAATTCTTTATTTCTTATAAACGTATTTATAGATAAAGCTGACGTTTTCTGCATTTTCTGTAACTGAATTAAGTTTTTATAGTGATTTTGTTGTTGACTTGCGTAAGCGTAATAACTAACTATGATCTACAAATAAACGAGAACAATTTCCATTGTTATCAATAATTGTTATACACGAATTCACTTATAGCGAATTTGCGTGAATATGCAAATTTTTTATTTTCGACAGAATCACCTTCTTTCAGCTCAAGGATAATTAATGCCTTGATACAAGATATTGTTTTTCAACTATGTATAATTGCCGTTGTTATAAACGGTTGTTAGAAACGTATTAATGCGAAACCAGCAATCTCCTTAAAATATCATTATACTATTATTTTATTATTTTTGATTATTATTATACCATTATGCCCGAAAGTCGAAAAAAGCGTTAAATTGGAGAATAATTATTGTTTATAAGTTAAACTTGGCTTTTTAAAACAGTTCCAATATTAATATTGGTGCCTGTTAAAAAAATATATTTTTTGTCTCTCTCACCCCCTAAATGTCAGGTCTTACACCTTTTGTATTTGAATAGAAAGAAATACCTCCATACTTCTTTTTTCTCTTAAAAAAAGTATTTTAGCATACGCTGAAACCATTTGAAAAAAAAATTATTTTTGAAACTAAGTTTCAGCTACAGAATAATCTGAAAAGAAATATTCTTGTTTTTTCCCCCCATTTTATTTTCTCATTTCATGAAAACTTGTGAAGAGAAGTGACTCTTGCTTGTGAAGAGAAAGGCATTATCCCAATGTTTCGCTAAAAAATGGTCTTTGGAAACTACATTATTAAGAAAAAAAGTTAGTTTTTGTTCGACAGCTGATATTTTTGTTGCTATCTATTTTCATATCCAACCCTCTTTATGGACAGTGTCAAAGTAAACTTGATACTCCGAATCCCTCAGTTTTAAATATTCATGTATTTTACATGGACGATCTCAAGATCTATGCTAGAAATAAAGAGAAACTACATCAAGCTCTAAAAATTGTCAAATGGTACACTCAAGAGATTGGAATGGGGTTCGGGTTAGAGAAATGCGCCAAGGTTAATTTAAATGAAGGAAAACTTGATTGCATCCCCGAAGACCCTGAGATTAGGGCTGGGCGGTTTTCCGGTTAACCGGTTATGATAACCTGTTTTTTTTAAAACTGGTTGGCCGGTTATGTCTTTTTAAAATAACCGGTTAACCGGTTTCTAAAAATAACCTGATTTTAAAAATAACCAGTTTTTCAAAATAACCGGTTTTCGAAAATAACCGGTTTTCCAAAATAACCTGTTTTCGAAAATAACCGGTTTCCAATACAACCGGTGTTTCAAAATAACCGGGTTTTCAATAAAACCGGTTATTTTGAAAACAAGCGGCTTATAAAAAATCACCGATTATGGAAAATAAAAACTGGCAGCTACGTCCGGTTGCCTGTCGTCAGCCTCTCACCTGACTTATACTAGGGCTGGGCGGTTATGGGAATTCATAACCGGTTATCGGTTATTGAGAAAACCGGTTTTTGAAAATAAACCGGGGTTTTCTCAATAAGCGGTTATTTCTATACAACCGGTTTTTTTACAATAACCGGCTTTTTACAGTAATCGGTTTTTTACAATAACCGGCTTTTCCTCATAACCGGTTTTTTATAATGACCGGTTTTCTCAATAACAGATAACCGATTATGAATTCCCATAACCGCCCAGCCCTAAAAAAAAAAAGACTTTATCCGCTACCCTACCAGACTAACTAGATGTGCCGTATAAGTCAGGTGAGAGGCTGGCGACAGGCAACCGGACGTAACTGCCTGTTTTTATTTTCCAAAATCGGTGATTTTTTATAAGCCGCTTGTTTTCAAAATAATCGGTTTTATTGAAAACCCGGTTATTTTGAAACACCGGTTGTATTGGAAAACCGGTTATTTTGAAAAAACGGTTATTTTCGAAAACAGGTCATTTTGAAAAACCGGTTATTTTCGAAAACCGGTTATTAAGCCAGTTTTAAAAAAAACCGGTTGTCATAACCGGTTAACCGGAAAACCGCCCAGCCCTAACTTTTTTTTATTTTTTTTTAGGGCTAGGCGGTTATGGGAATTCATAATCGGTTATCTGTTATTGAGAAAACCAGTTATTATAAAAAAAACAGGTTATTAGGAAAAGCCGGTTATTGTAAAAAACTGATTACTGTAAAAAACCGGTTATTGTAAAAAAACCGGTTGTAAAGAAATAACCGCTTATTGAGAAAACCCTGGTTCATTTTTAAAAACCGGTTAACCGGTTAAAAAACCGGTTTTCTCAATAACCGATAACGGCGGTTATGAATTCCCATAACCGCCCAGCCCTTAGCGCTGGAGAGACCTATACATACCTGGGCGTACCACAGAGCCGCATTCAGGACGTGACATCTATAAAGGATACTCTCCGAAGTAGATACATACGTCTCATGCGGCAGATTTGGTCTTCCGAACTGTCGGCTGAGAACAAAGTATCTGCAGTTAACATGCTTGCCGTCCCGGTAGCACTCTATTCATTTGAAGTGGTTCCATAGACGAATGACGAGCTCAGATCCCTTGATATCGGGACGCGAAAAGTTTTGCACATGAACAAAAGCATGCACCTTAAGTCTTCTGTTCCGCGACTTTACATCTCACGCCGCCTAGGTGGTCGCAGAATACTGAATCTTGAATGTCTTCACAACAGGATTATTCTGGATACGGCACATATAGTTGCAAATGGACAAGACCCTCTTCTTAAAATGGTCAGGAAACATGAAGAAGCGGGCAAAGGGGCGTTTCTGTACAAAGCAGCGGAGGAGGCTGCTGAGACACTCGACCTTGACTTAAATACCGGGGGTGAGAAAAATGCATCAAATATTATCCATCTAGAATACTCACTCTTAAAGGCCCTGATTAAGAAAGCACAGGAGGAAATCTTCCGCGAACAAGAGGATGCACGGCACCTTTCACAGAAATGTGGAGGATCAGTCGATGTCGTATGAGCTAACGTATGCTTTCCGCAAATCATCCGGATTATTGTCGGGCACCGAGGGTTTCATTTTAGCATGTCGCGATCATAGCTGCAGAGCGTGTCATGCACACCTTGAGCATCACACATACTATCATGCACACATACTATCTAGTTGTCCAACTCATGCGTGAACGACCTACATCCAAAGTCACAATGCGGCACTAAGAGTACTTTATCAATTGGCCCAAATACCGCTCCGCTAAATGCTCCTAGGGAAATAGAGTCAATCGTCGAAAATGAGAAGTGCCGTATTAGTCCGGGGAAATTAGACTTTTTTCCAGAAACAAAAGGTTAAGTTTTTTTCCTTCACAATCATGTCCCTGAAGGCATTATAAATGAATACCAAAAAAGTTACCCATCAGATCGGCGCCGCATACACCCCTAGCCTCGAAAAACATCCCTTATACGGGCAGTAGCGCTGGTTTTTGGCTATTATATACGAGAGGGTGCGTCGGAGGACAAAGATGAATAGAAGTGAAAAGATTTATAATAGAATTTGCAATAACAAAGGTCTTAAATACTTTTTCTGTGCCGGCCATAGATGATGCGTAATCAGCTCCATGAGTCGGGGGGATGTTTTGGCATGTTGCGCGAAATGTACTCGCGCTCTTAGTTTTCGGCCCTTAACTCATAAGCGGGTAGTTTCTGGACAAAAATGCATGAAAAAAAATGTATAGAGCAGAAAATTTCCTTTCAGGACCAATACATACTTTTTGGATTACATCAATTTAGAAAGTCATTATTAATATTTTTTTAAAGTGCACGTACAAGCACTGGGATCTCATTCGCACACCACCCCTGAGAAAGAGCTTTTAGTGCGTTTTTTGTATTTTGGTCTCCCCATAGGCCTATTCCACTGATCATTGGTTGATAATATTACTCGGAATAAAAATTATCTTCTTTTTTTGATAAAATTTTAGACATTCTTTGTATTGGGATTTGAGCGGTACTTGCGATTTCTTTAGATGAAGAAACACTTCGCAATTAGAAAATTTTTTGATCTAGAACCTTGTTTGCCGGAGTTATGCATTTCATTCCACCCATGAAATGAAATGTACTTTTCCCAGTTAAGATTTTTATATTGTAATCCGCGTTGTCAAAAATATACTGGAAAAAGGAATTTATGTCTAAATCGGGTTTCGAAGAATTGACAGCAGATGCTTCAAATAGCGCGACATCCTTGTAGCTTGAGCAGAAACCCAAAGCTGCAACTGCATTCACAATATTTTTTGACGCAACTTATCTGAATAAAAATACCGCTAGAGAAAGTAATAGACAAGAAATAAATAAAAGAGGTCTTGTTGCTGCAGTTATAGCATGACCGATGGCTATACACAGTTCTTGCGATTCTTCAGCATCAGTTTTTTACCTTCTACGATAACTGTATCTAACAATTTACGTAATGTGAGTACAACTGAAGCATTTGCTTCACACATACAGTCCTTGACATCTGGGTAATCTGTTATATGGAGTGCTTCGAATATCTTCTTGTACTATATGTCCCACTAATGTTTTTTCCGTCACCGATGATCCATCGGGCATATGCTCTTCAATTTTTCTGATCAATTCTTTAAGAGTCAATTGACATCCATCACTCTCATCAATAAAGGAGCATAGTTCACCGAACACAGACATCAAATTTTGATCTTGAGGTCTTCCTCTGCTATAAGGCATGATACGCTGTTTATCCGTATTGAAACTTGTTCACCGCATACGTCCTTCCGGTTTGTAGTATCCATTAAAATCGTATCTTTGAGACTTATAGTACGTACCCTGTACGTGGGGTTACGTAGGTTTTTCATTTTCTTTTCTTCTGCTTCTAGGTCCCAATTTTCGCCACAAAAGAGGCATTTTGTCTTAAAATTAAATTTTTCGTCAGATCGCAAAACTGGATTATTCT
The DNA here is from genome assembly GCA_932178445.1 of Andricus quercusramuli. NCBI lineage: Eukaryota > Metazoa > Arthropoda > Insecta > Hymenoptera > Cynipidae > Andricus > Andricus quercusramuli. The sequence continues at coordinate 330,887 of CAKNXH010000478.1, read as the reverse complement.
TACCTGGATCTTGGCGATTTTTCCAGAGACTCAAAAATAATAAACTGCCGCGTGAATTGTGTATGTTTATACAATGGAAATTTCAAATGTGCTGAAGACATTTTCCGTAATTTTGATTTTTGATTAAGTTTTATACTCACCTCAAAATCACCACTAACTATGCAAAGCCGGGAAACTTAAATTTAAAATAGTGAATTGATTTCTGAACTTTCTCCGTTCAAATAAGGTGAAGTCACTTTAAAGTGATTATTAGGTTGAAGATTCATATCGTAACAAAGTAGCTGGTGAGCCGTGGGCCCCCGCGGTCTCAGGACCCCTGACTGCAGCCAGGCCAGCCACCCATTTGTGAGGGCCATGGCCGCGTCGCACCGTAGGGGAAAAAGTTTTTCTGGACAAATTAGTCTAGAGCTTATAAGTTTGATCCGATTTCAGAACTTCTAGGTACATAAGAGTTCATTCAATTTTATAGACATTTGCGATATTTATGTAAAATATCATCATAATCGTGAAGAAACTCTTTACGAATACCGTCCAGGATATTACAGCAGTTTGAAAAATTTATTCATTTTTATACAAAATTTATGATTGAAAGTGCTACTCACAGATTAAAAATACATGGAGACTTCACAATTCAATTTTTTTTGTTGGAAATATACGTAAAAAACAATACTTAGTTGTTCATTAAATAATTTTCCAACGGAATTGTTAACGTTAAAGAATTTGTGGGCAATAAATAATATGTACAATTTTTTTATATATTTTATTCTTTAATATCCTTCGTTTATGATACTTTAACAACCAATAATAATCGTTTATTTTAGGACGAATATAATAAACAAATTCACTAACATCTGTTTTTGATTTAAATAAACTTAATAAAACAAGTCAGATTTTCGTCAATTTTCAACCAGCAGATTTCGCTTTTTTAACTGAATAAATTTTCAATTACATGGGAAAATCCATCGCTGATGATGCCATCAGCGAAAAATAGTTTTTCATTTTACCCTTTTGTTGGAAGGTAGTAAAGTTGTAAATTTTTGTATAAGAATGTTTCGGGAATAGACAATCATTGTTGATTGGCCAATATCATAAGCGAAGGATTTTCTTATCTAATTTAACATTTGTTAAGGGAAATGCTTCTAACATTAACAACTGCTTTGGACTTAAAAAATAGTAACTTGATAATGTTTTTCACGCATATCCTGAACAAAAAATGGAATGAAAGGGTCAACAAGTGTTTTTAATCTTGAATTAGCACCAGCACTGCACTTATTAATTGGTTAGTATAAAAATAAACCAATTTGTCCAGAAGTTTCAATCTGCTGAATGTTATTTGTAAGGCATGTCGTCACTGAGATCATGAGGTTCTACATAAATATAAGTGATTGCAAGAAATGCGTTCGTTTAAAAATGTACATTAAAAAATTATCAATTGACATTAAGAATATATCAAATTGAAGTCAACAAAGCAAGTATTAAAAAATCATGCATCACATACCGCACCACCTCGCGTTTAGGCTGTGTAACGCGCACGTATAGCACCGACCAAACTCGGCGCATAGTGCGAAAAAGCACTTTTTTAGACAAAAATCAGTGTCTCTGCTCCAAAATTGTTCAAATGAGATAAGGCTTACAATAACTATACTTGAATGATAATTAACAATGTCGTTTAGTAAGAAGAAAATTGTTTTTAATTTTATAAACAAATTAACGGAGAAGTATCATTTTAAAAATAATTTGTAATGATCAGTTATTGAAACTCAGTGTTTGCATAAAATATGAGTGGAATTGATGTACGACTACGATCAGTTAGAAATGGCATCTCTAGCAACTTATGTTGCAAGGTGAAATAACCTTTCCACCAAGGACCCCCAAACGGTCCCCGTCTGATGGCAGCACTTCTATACAAAACATGAAAGCCAAGAGGGGCAGGGTCGCCGACCTGGGTTACTCATACAGTCTGGCCCTTTGAAGCCCCCTGAAAATGGGCATTGCGTCTTGGGGATTGCCACAAGAGAAGCTTAACTCAGAACGAACAGTGACAGTTGAGGCAGCCCTCGAGACTGAGATCGCCGTGGTAAAACCTGGTGACATTATCCCGAGGTTTGTATACTGCCGATTGAAAAACAACTTGATTACCGTCGTCTGTTAAGATTAAGTGTCCAGAGCATGGCTCATCAAGGCAGTAGGCGTTTTGAAACAATGAGAAGGTGCAAGAATCAAAGTCATTTATTCTAAAGACCTAATCTACAATAAAACTGATGAAAATCCTAGGACATCGATTTACTTCAGAAGGGATGTCTATTAAATTTGCTTACCGAAATTCTGTACTAAAGGGCTGCTAGTGATTAAAATCGAACTGCAAAGAAGAGAAAATGTCAGTCAATGATGATTTGCTCAACATACCCACCATTCGATTCTCTATACCCGATGCTATCCGAGGAATGATCAACGACAGGCGTAAGTACTTATTAGATGACTCTTAGCCAACACATTTAACCGTACTGAATCGCGGGAATACATTAACCTTTGTGAAAACTAGATGTCAGAATGTTATTGGCTCAACCTTATGCTTCTTTTTGCATAGTGCCCCCCCCCCCCCCCCCCGAGAGATTACATGACCTCCATTCCTTACTATAATTCGCTTACATTTTTTACGATAGCTTATCCTTACTATTTACAGTTATTTACAATTATTTACATAAAATCTTACATCTACATCCTTATTTCTATTTTTCCGATAGCGTAATTCGGGACATGTTAGCGAACTAGGAAGCGACCGATCCAAAGCGAGAGTGCAATCAAAAGAGAGGGAGCGAGAATCCAACCGTATTTCAATCTAATTATCCTATTACATAACAATCTTCTCACATAACATAACAAATCTCCACGCTTCTAATCTGAGCGACTCCCGTTTTCTTTATTTTCCACTTCTTTTGTACCTCCATTTTGCCATTTTTTCACATCCATTCTTTCATGCTCTCCCAATGAATCCTCTAGCCCCCTGCGACTGCTTCATCCACTCTTTCCCCAATCCGTCTTCCCCTAGAATCTTTACCACATTCTCTTACCAGTTTCCTTATTCTTCCATTCCTTTTCTACATCCTTCCCATACATGCTCCCATTTTTCCTCTTCCCTTACTTCGTTTTCTAACCTAAATCTTACTATTCTTCTTAATTTTCTCTCTCCTCATCCCTTTTCTAAATACCTTGGTACTTCTTCCTTTTTCGTTATCTTGTACCATTTATTATATTTAGATTTCTCAATCATTTCCCATCTTTCTATTAATTGTCTTTACCCCTCACTTTTCTCTCATTCTTCATTGTTTTCTCCAGTCCTGTCTTCTATATCTCAAAAATTGAAAGTTTTCCTCCTTTCTTCTTCCCATCTCGTTAATTCTATCCTCATCCCTCTCCCTTCTTTCACCTCTATCAAACACTTTCTCGCTAACTCCCTACCCTTTCCCCCCTTAGCTTTGTCTCAAATTTCCATACTGTCTTTCCCGCTCTAGTACCAAATTTATCCCTTTGTACTTTATATCTCGCCATTTAGCTTGGCTTCCTCCAGCCTACACCAAACAATTTCCATATCTCTGCCCAATAAGCAAATACCGGTCATACCAGCGTATCAAATAGCTACATTCCTCTTCTATAATTTTATTGTACCTTCTTTCTTTCTATTCCTCATACCTGTTTGATTATTCCTGCTGCTTTTTTATATTCTTTCTCTCATACGAGCTCTATGATCTTCAATTGTTTGCAATGTATATCCCACATATTTAAATGCTTTCACTGTTTCTTAATGTTTCTTTTCTACTGTAGCGTCTTTTTCCCTACTTCAAAATAATAAGCATTATTATAAGACTATACTAATCGTCTTCCTAAGATATTTTTAAGAGGGAATAATGAGCATTTTTTACATATTTTTGAAAAAAAAAGACTGATGAATTAAAAAAAAATCAAAGTCTTAAAAACTATAATACATTGAGTCTTTTAATGATACATGTAACAATTTTATCCCAGTTTGGATCATTAACAGTATAATATTTTAGGATTATACTATTTATAATTAATTAATGTGATGGATATTTGCAGTTTACACTTGATTTACATGTACTACTCTAAAGTAATTTGGGATTTGGCGATAGCTGCCTAATGGAGTTTCCCGGGCTAATTGTTTGTCCAATTCGAACACTGCGCCGCTTTCCATGTTTATGCCAGCCCGACGTGTTCCATTGTCATTATATATTCCACGAAGAACTGTGTTTGTTAACATTATTGCAACGACGTCACCAGTAGCTGTTGTTAACACTCTTTGTTCTTCGGCTGGCATGGGTGAAATATTTCGACTTCCTACTCGCAATGTAATTGGTTTATCGTCAGGAAAAGTGTATCTTCGTATTTGGAATCGTCGGTGGGGATTGATTTTGGGAATAAGCCGTATAAGTTCAATATCTTTAAGGTCAAATCGAAGTATGCGTAATGAACGATGCCTGGAAGGAGGGGATCTGGACCTGCCATCAAGAGGAAGAGACCTTGCTTCATCTGCAGGAGGACGAGCCCTTTCAGGAGGATGATGTCTGGCAGGAAAAAAAGATCCGGAACTGGGATCATCAGGAATACGAGCATCATTAGGTGAGTAATCCAACTGTGAACTGAACGCTGCAACAATGAACAGATGATTAAATGCTTCTTCAGGCAGTCAATCGTATGTTGGTATATCGTAAGGCCTTTGTAGTTCTATCAAGTCACAGAACGCGAATTTGCAGTGAAAATTCATCACTTCGAAAATTGGCCTGAAATATTTAAAGTTTTATCAAACTGGTAGATTTATGTTAAAGTCCGCATGAGGAAGTTTTCTGGGCACAAAAAACCAGCTCGGAGTCAAAATCAGAAAATTCAAACAAGCAAAATAAATTTTGAAAATTTATCCAATTAATTTTTTTAATAGCAGCACAAGAATTTGGGGACAAAATTGAAAAAAAAAATTTTTAATTAACTTGGAATTTGAAAAATGTTAATAAAATAGATTTTTATAAATGTTATGAGGCGGGAGTTTTTTTCGAGTTACCAAACACAAACTTTGAATACATTTTGGTACATACAATTGGTAGATTTCCATCAAACTCATAACCAGGGGGTTCTGCGAGCCTCAGAATATAAAGGGGTTAAAACTCCAAAGATACGAAAGTTGAGTTAAAATTGTAAAAACTTTCATGAATTGGTAGATTTCTGTTAATGCCACAACAAGGAAGTTCTTCAAGTTTCAAAATACGAACTATGCCCTAAAATTTGCATTCTTAAACTCGAAAAACCCCACAGAAAAATATAACAGGTTGGTAAACATTTTTTAAGGTGGAGTCCACAAGGCCGGCGCCAGCAAGGAAGCTGTATGCCGCCTGTTTCTGACGAAAAGCAAGATATGAAATAAAAGAGAATTACATACATAGTCATCAAATGCCTGAAAAAATATAGTTCTCAAGGTCAAAAGGGATGAAAATCATGTTTTCAAAAGTAAAAATAATCTGTTAGCATTCTTTTTATGGAAATACGGTCAGCGTAGACCAAATATTTTTGGTGTGGCCAGGAACTTCATCAAACATGCTTATTCATTCAAATTACAAAAATTGCTTATAAGAAGAATTTTGAAAAATTTTCCATATTATTACTGGATTGAAAAGATTTTGAAAAATAAAGAAATATATCAGGAAACGCTTATGGGAAGAAATTATTTTTTACGAAAATATTTTCAATAATGGAGCTTCGACATATGTGTCTAGTGTCACTCTTCGACTCTCAGTATCGGCCATCTTGCTAATTGACGCACAGCCTCAAACACTGGATATTTCTATTAAATTACACGAATTGTGTATTATATACATACATACATACATACATACACAGAAAAACAATATATATATATATATATATATATATATATATATATTCGGTTTCGGTTTCTATTCCCTTGGAATAGAACCGGAGGGCTTATGACAAAGCCACCGAACGCGTCCTCGGGTTGCGGATGGAGGGTCCCCGTACCAAGGGTTTCTGCTGAATATGGTTACAATAATTAATAAGCAGTCGCGGACAATTGTCCAGGGATGGTCCCGAAGGAATAACCCCTAAGCGAAGGTGTGAGAACCGTGCCGAAAGCTGCATGGCACCTGGGTGAGGTGTCTTTAACGGTGACTCTGGGATACCGGGCGACGTCTCAGAGTACAGCCTTATCCTTGCATGCGGGGCTCTACAAGGATTGACAAACCCTTTCCCTAGCTGCTCGTGGGAACAACAATGAAACCAACAAACCACCAAAATGTTGTAGATGCGGTTCAAAACGATCGAACGCGCAGAGCACCCGACAATGGATCGGCAAACAATGCCGATCATGCTAGAGTTCGGGGTGCTGAAAATAATTTAGATGGAAACACGACGACGAAACGGCGAAACGCCCACATTGAGTGGACGGATCAACTTAAGAATGACGTGCTAGACTGCTACGATGCCAGTATTATCCCTGTTCGCGGAGGCTTTATGGCACGTATGCATACTCTGTGGTGCGAGAAACACCCAGAGCTTCAACACGTTTCGCATCAGTCTTTGCGAAATCAAGCCGACTACCTCCGGAAAAATGGATATGTACGCGGAGCGCTTCCTCAACCGCTGCTTGAACAAGCTGCAGACGAAGATGAAACGACATTAAGACCAACCGCAGAAACCAGACACCTTCTGGAAGATGATCGCAATTTCAGTACAAGGAGGAACATCAACATGCAAGTTCCTCCTAAGCCCCAAGATCTGGCTGAAATGGATACCTCCCTTCGTCGAGATATCTCGCAAGATTCCGACCTCTGGACCATCAATTGCTCAGTTTATGGAGCTGCGAGAGCTTTGGCTGATTCAAATCGAAGGCTGAAACCGACGATGGATCAAAAGACCAAAAGACGCTTGCATCAACTGAACAAGAAAATTGGATGGGCAAGACAGAATGCGTCCCGTGTTCAATGTGTGATTGACTACATAACATCTGGTAAACCGTTCACGGAAAGGGTTCGAAAGTTCGCCCAAGAACTAAGGACCTTGAATCACACACTGAACAAGTCAAAGCTGCTGACAATCAAGCAGCATATTATTGACAAAATAAGGCTGTTATCTGACGCAAGGAGGAGGATACAGAAGAGGGAGAGATGGATCAGGGAGAATCAACAGTTTCTTGCTGACCCATCACGCCTCTTCAGTGATCCCCCTGTTTTTGTAAAAAATCCACCCAAGCCCAAGGAGGTAGAGACTTTTTGGAGAGGTGTACAAGATCCCGAAAACACTAGAGTTGAAAGAAGATACTGACAATATCATCCGCTTCAAGGAGTTTTGCGACAACCTCATAAAATCTGATGAGGAGTGCCCATCAGTCACTGCCGAAGAGGTGAAAAAAGCACTTAGAGGCACGAAGAACTTTTCCGGTGCTGGACCAGATTGTATCAAGAACTTTTGGTGGAAGAAGTTTACTTCTATCCACCAACATTTGGCCCGCATATTCACCTCATATTTAAAGTCGGAGACGCCCATTCCGCAGTGGCTGGTGTTAGGACGTACTATACTCCTACCGAAAAAAGGCAACTTGTCCAAACCGGAGAATTACAGGCCAATAACTTGTTTGAACACACTGTATAAGATCTTTACAGCTGTCCTAAACAACAGGATTGTTCGACGAATTGAGCCTGTATGGCGAGAGATGTACGAACAACGAGGCTCGAAAAAAGGTGTAGCAGGCTGTCGAGAGAACCTGCTGATTGACAGGTGTGTTTGTAAAGACGCTACAGTCCATCAGCGCGTCCTTTCAATGGCCTGGATTGACTACCGGAAAGCTTTCGATTCAACCTCTCATAGACTTATCATCTCTCTGTTGGAAAGCTTGAAGGTACATCCACACATAGTGAGATACATAGAGAGATTGATGCCTCTTTGGAAAACTAGATTTACAATCTCATCTAGGAATCATCGAGTGACGACGAACAAGGTCACCTTCCAGAGGGGCGTCTTTCAAGGGGATAGTATGAGCCCTTTACTTTTTTGCATCACACTTCTGCCTCTATCTCTCGCACTACGAAATTCTCCTGGATACCTCTGTGGCGACACTAATCAGCGTGAGCATAAGGTCACTCATGTATTTTATATGGATGACCTGAAGATCTATGCCGCTGGTAAAAGCAAACTTCAAACTGCTATAAATATC
>CAKNXH010000478.1:264431-312654 GCA_932178445.1 Andricus quercusramuli | reverse complement strand
TGTTTTACGGCTTGCATCTGCCAAAGTTCTCGCTGCATTGTACACACTACAACTGATAGTCCAGAGGTCGGATTCTTCGGAAAAATCTCCACGAAGTTCATCATCCAATTCAGTCAGATCTTTGGGCTTGGGAGAAACCTGAATGTTGATGTTTCTCCGGGTCCTGAAGCATCGTTCTTCCTCTATTGGATGCCTGTTCGCCATTGGTATCAGTGTCGCTTCTCTTTCTCTGTTGCCGGCTTGTTCTGGATGCGGTTGAGTAGGCACTCCGCTTATATAGCCCCTTTTCCTAAGGTTCTCGGCATGGTTTCGCAGACGTTGTTGCGAAAAGTCTGAGAGCTCTGGGTGTTTCTCGCACCACAGAGCATGCAGTCGTGCCATGTAACCTTCTCGTTCAGGGACCATACTGGCATCGTAGCACTCCAGCCGGCCGTCATTGAGTTGATCCGTCCACTTAAAAGTAACAAGATTCCGCCGGTCAATCGCATTGACTCCGTCTTGATTGGCTCCCCCAACTGTAGGTTAGTCGGCGTTGTTGTCCGACCCATTGTCGGGAGCCCTGCGCGTTCGATTGTTGTGAACCGCACTTACTACAACTATGTTTGGTGTTGTCATTGTTGTTCCCACGAGCAGCTAGAGAAAGGGTTCGTCCATCCTTGTAGAGCCCCGCATGCAATGATAAGGCTGTATACTCTGAGAGTCGCCGATTTCCCAGAATCACCGTTAGAGACACCTCACCCAGGTGACATTCAGCTTTCGGCACGGTTCTCACGCCTTCGCTTGGGGGTTATTCCTTCGGGACCATTCCTGGACAATTGTCCGCGACTGCTTATTAATTATTGTAACCATATTCAGCAGAAACCCTTGGTACAGGGACCCTCTATCTGCAACCCGAGGACGCGTTCGGAGGCTTTGTCATAAGCCCTTCGGTTCTATTCCAAAGGAATCAAAACCGAAACCGAATGGTTCCGGTACCGGGAATCGAACCCGAGCCTTCTGGGTGAAAGCCAGATATCCAATATATATATATAGTTAAAAGTTTGTCATAAGGACAACCTCAGGATTTTGCCGGGAGCGGGTGCTAATCTGAAAAATTGCACCCGCTCCCAGCGAAATCGCGGTAAAATTTCATCTGTAACCACGTCTCACGACCGTGAGATGGGTGGTTACGGTCTGCGCGAATTCAATACGATGATCCGGCGAAAGTATCGTGCACCCTGAGGACACGGAGCGACCCAAGGACGACCGCCTTCTGCATACTCCCTGCAAGTATCTCAGTATTTTGTTGACACGCAGTGATGCTTTTCAGTCTATTAACAAGTGAAACCTTGGCACCTCCAAGAGCGCCAATGATCAGGACGATTAGCTTAATAGCATACTCCGGGTATAACCGTCGCAACTCCCTCAGAAGGTCTTTATACCTCTCCTTCTTTTCTTTCTCCTTCGCTGTGATGTTTTTGTGCGCTGGTGCCGAAAATTCGATAACGAACATGGTTCGTTTCTCGAAGTCAAGAAGAACCATGTCAGGTCTCGAGTGCGCAACAGAAACAATTGTCGAGAATATGAAGTTCCAATATATGCGGCACTTCTCATTTTCGACAATTGACTCTTTTTCTCTAGGGGCCTTCAGCGGAGAGGTATTTGGGCTAATGCCGTAAGAGTGACAGAGATGGTAATAAAGCACTCTCAGTGCCGCATTGTGCCTTTGATGTAGGTTTTTCCCGCATGAGCTGGACAACTAGATAGTGTGTGTCCTAGATGCTCGGGGTGTTCATGACACGCCCTGCAGCTATCATCGGGAATATCTTGGCTCAAAATGTGGCGACGGTATGCTAGAGTGGAAATGACACCATCTTGACATGCCAAAATGAAGCCCTCTGTGCCCGACTTGAATCCCGGTGATCTAAGGAAAGCAAACGTCAGCTCATACGACATCGACTGATCTTCCACATTTCTGTGGAAGATGCCGTGCATCTTCTTGTCGAGGAGCTCTTCGCGGAAGTTTTTCTCCTGTGCTTTCTTAATCCGGGCCTTCAGGAGTGAGTATTCAAAATGGATAAGATTTGATGCATTTCGCTCACCCCTGATATTGAAGTCAAGGCCGAGTGTTTCAGCAGCCTCTTCTGCTGCTTTGTAAAGAAACGCCCCTTTGCCTACTTCTTCGTGTTTTCTGACCATTTTAAGAAGAGGATCTTGTCCATTTGCGACAATATGTGCTGTACCCAGAATAATCCTGTTGTGAAGACATTCAAGATTCAGTATTCTACGACCACCTTGACGACGTGAGATGTAAAGTCGTGGAACAGAAGACTTAAGGTGCATGCTGTTGTTCATGTGCATAACCTTTCGGGACCCGATATCGAGGGATCTGAGCTCGTCCTTCGTCCATGGAACTACTCCAAATGAATAGATTACTACTGGGACGGCAAGCATGTTCGTTGCAGATACTTTGTTCCTCGCCGACAGTTCGGAAGACCATATCTGTCGGAGGAGACGTTGATATCTGCATCGACCATACCACGCTGGAAACACCAGTTACCGTTAGATCACTGAAGTTAAGCAGTGTTGGGCGCGGTTAGTACTTGGATAGGTGACCGTTCGAGAATAATACTACTGCGTTGCTGTTGGTGGTCGTGGGTATGGTGAGCCCACACTTGTAGTTATTTACTACAAGAAACTATCCACCTAGAAACAATACCCGAATCGGGTAGTGTCACGCCTACCCCTAGAGGCTCGCCGAAAGGGAAACGGCTTAATGGTATAGGAGAGTATCCTTTATAGATGTTACGTCCTGAATGCGGCTTTGTGGCACGCCCAGGTATGTATGGGTCTCTCCAGCGCAAAGTTGTCGTATAGCGCTTATGTCAACGAGTTCAGGATCTTCGGGGATGCCGTGAAGTTTTCCTTTCTTCAAATTAACCTTGGCGCATTTCTCTAACCCAAACTCCATTCCAATCTCTTGAGTGTACCCTTTGACAATTTTTAGAGCTAGATGTAGTTTCTCTTAATTTCTAGCATAGAGCTTAAGATGAGCAGGTTCTATCGATGAGCAGGTTCTCCCGACATCCTGCTACGCCTGTCTTCGATCCACCTTGTGCATACATCTCTCGCCACACAGGTTCAATTGTCCGAAGAATCCTATCATTCAGGATGGCTGTGAAGATCTTATACAGCGTTTTCAAACAAGTTATTGGCCTGTAATTCTTAGGGTCAGCTAAGTTGCCCGTCCTAGGCAGGAGCACTGTGCGCCCTTCCACCAACCACTCCGGAATAGGCTCTTCTGGCTTTAGATATGAGGTGAAAATTCGGGCCAGATGCTGGTGGGCCGGAGAAAACTTCTTTCACCAGAAGGTCTTGATACCATCTGGTCCCGGAGCTGGAAAGTTCTTCATGCCTCTTAATGCGTTTTTCAGCTCCTCGGTAGTGATAGGTGGGCATTCTTCCTCAGGTGTTATGAAGGCATTGCACAGCTCCTTGAAGCTATTTATGTTCTTTGAGTCTTCTTGAAGTGGATGCTGGACCTCGTAGACTTCTCCCCAAAATCCTTCGACCTCCTCTGGTTTGAGCGGATGGTCGACAGTAATTGGAGGGTCTTGGAAGAGTTTAGATGGATCAGATGAAAATTATTGATTTTCTCTGACCCACCTCTCTCTCCGCTCTAGACTTCTCCTAGCGTTAGAGAGTATTCGTATTCTGTCAACAATATGCTGTCTGATGGTCATTAGCTTTGATTTGTTGATTGTGTGATGACGGATCCGCAGTTCGAGCGCGAACTTTTGAACCTTGGCAGTAAAAATCCTGCCAGATGTTATGTAGTCAATTACACACTGAATGCGGGACGCGTACTGCCTTGCCCAGCCTATCTTTGTACTGAGTTGATGTATTCGTCTTTTGGTCTTATGATCAACCGTTGATTTTGTTTTTCGGCTTGCATCTGCCAAAGTTCTCGCTGCAACACAACAATTGATAGTTCAGTGGTCGGATTCTTCGGCAAAATCTTCACGAAGCTCATCACCCAGTTCAGTCAGATCTTTGGGTGTGGGAGAAACCTGAATGTTGATGTTTCTCCGAGTCCTGAAGCACCGTTCTTCGTCTATTGGATGCCTGTTCGCGGTTCGTCTCAGTTCGATCCACGCAGGAACAACGTATATCTATAGACATAATGCTGCCCTAGGAGTACTTTATTACCACCTTTGTCGCTCTGACGGTGTTGGTTCGAGAAACGAACTATATTCGTGATCGAATTTTCGGCTCCGTCCGAATACAACATCACTGCAAAGGAAAAAGAAAAAGAGGAGAGGTATCAGGACCTTAAAAGAGAGCTGCAACGACTGTACACAAAATATTCGGTACGAGTAATTGTCCTTGTGATAGGTGCTCTCAGAAATGCGAAATTATCACTGGTTCGTAACCTTAAAGCCATACCCGCGTGCCAAAAATATGCCAAGGCACTTGCGAGATGGATGCAGAAAGCTGTCATCCTTGGGTAGCTTCGTGTCCTCAAGACACACGAGGGTTTCGCCGGCCTGTCGTTGTGATTTCGTCGTGCCCTGTGACCACCCATCTCACAGATGTGAGACGTGGCCATAGGTGTATTTTACCGCGGTTCTACTGGGGGCTATTGACATTTTTTTTTTAGGTGGCAGTTACTCTTAGTGGTACCCTGCGGTGGTATTATAACTTTTTTTTAAATTATATATATATATATACATATATAACATTATTTGTATGACCAATCACAAGAGTGCCTTCTTGCTTCTCATGAGACATTGGAAAGTATTAGGGATTTGAGCAACATTAACATATTCATGTATCCAGTCCCGAGGGTGCCTTCTCACCCCCCGCGAGACATTGAAAAGGAATAGGGGTTCAAGCAACATTATTTCTGTGACTAGTCACACGGGTGCCTTATTATATGAGCCACCGAATGGAGTCCACAAAAACCTCATCAGAACTCTATCCCTTCTTTTTCCAGCAACTCGTATAAATGTCTTTGCCTCGCAACTTTATCAATACAACCCCGAGGCTAACATTCAGAATCTTGCTTGCTCATATAAAACATGTTCATATATTTAGCAAAATTCCACCTTCACCAGTACTAGGGTTGTACTGAGTAGTTTCATATTGTCAGATTTCATGGATTTTAACAATTGTATACCCTATTGTGGCAGCTGTATTGAGCTCGTCAGAAACCCATGCGCCCTCAAATTCACGTAAAGCTGCACTAAGATGCACTTTTTACAAGAACAAACAAAACAAAACAGAAAAAAACCTCCGCGCCAAGAGATATTAAATCTAAATCGAATTACCACAGAAAATCAGTTCGCGAAGCAGGCAGCAAATGCCCTCATATTTTGAGACAAATTTGAGTCAATTTTGAGAATCTTAGAGGCAAAGAGCCTATATGCAAAAAAAATAATAGAAAGTTGTTCAGTTGGTTAATTTCAATGAAAATAACCACATTTTGAAGAAACTTAGCGAAGGTTTATTCAAAAAAAAAAATGGGGTACGAAATTGGAAGTTAGCAGAAAAGAGTATGCATGGTTTGATCTATTCGCTGTGGTATTTTATTTTAATCTGAAGACAATTTGAAGAGAGTGCATTGCCGAAGTACAGAATTGAAGACGGCATGTTGGATCAGTGGTGTGCTTATACTCTATTGGCTGAGAAAAGTGGAGGTAGGAGAATTTAGACGCACCCAATTTGTGACGTAGAAATTTGAAAGTTTGGAACATCTGCAGATCAGAATTTTCCAAATATCGTAAATGCGTTGCAGCGGATCAGTTTATGAGAGGGTCGGCAAAAACAGAGTTTAGGATGTTTAGGCGGCTTGGTAAATAGACTTAAATTATAATTTCAATCTGGAGACAATATGAACGTAGCGAGGAGTTTTAGCAGGCAGAGATGTTTAGAATTTAAATGGTTATATTGCTAGAACGTGCAAAGTACAATGAATCAGCTTGGCGAATATAAATTTCTACAAGGTTTCAAAAATGTACCTCTCAGGTGCCAGGCGCACCTATCGCGCAGTAAATGACGTCCTTCTTTGTTGATTAGGCAAAGTGATCCTCACTCACTCTGCCATTCGACAGCCTCCCTAGCAGGCCGCGGAAAGACAAACGGCCAGCCTAGGGTGGTCGGAGTGATCCCTCTCAGGTCATCAGTTAGATGCACAGATTCGATGCACTGGCCTGGTGTGTTATGGAAGTGTATTTATGCGTGTGTGTGTGTGTGTGTGTGTGTGAGTGAGTTCATTAATCGAAGATGGCCAGCGAGCATGGAGCATGATGCCCACTGTAGGAGTCCCAAGCGTTGTAAGAACGCTGACTCATTTTCTAGTCTTTCCGAAATCGGTCCCAGCCCCCAAAGTTAGGCCCTCGAAAGAGCCCATTTATCCTTGCTAAGGTATTAGCTTTTTCTGATGGGACCTACAGTTTAAGGTGGGATCTGAAACACCGAAACCTCGGTAGAAGTACATAGAAATATTTCCATTAGTACTGGCTCAGGGATCGAACCACCGAGTCTGAGCCACCGAGGCTTCTTTTAACGTTACAACGTAACGCACGATAATAATGAAGTCGCTAGACCTAATATTTTTCATGCTAGACGTGCTCACAGTATCACCTTGAGTAAACGATCTGATTTCATGTTTTTTCAGAGCAACGTTTCAATGAGTATTCATCTTAGTGTTCTCAGTACCTTTCCTTGCATAAGACATTTAAGACTCATCTTCATACAAAAAATAAAGTCGCAAAATCTATTACTTTTTGTTGCAGCCGTGATAACAAGGTCATTTGGAGTAAAAAGGGCTGAAGGGCTTACCCGGATAAGTATGTAAAAAGTGCCCTTGATCCTTACTCAGCCGAAATTGGTCCTGTATATACTTTCTTTCCTAGAGTGTTTAGCCTTTCAAACTTGAAGATGTCCTTTCAAGGTCACGTTTATGGTTTTACAGATTTTTGCATATATCTCGGATTGCTCTCGACGGATTTTAATCAGCCTGGGGTCAAATTCAAGGTCTCTTATAAATACATTTGATAAATGTCTTCAACCATTTTTGTCGCAAAATTCAAATCTTGACAGGCAATTAAATATTTCAGATCGAATTTTCTCGAAAACAGAATACTGTGGAAAAAATTGAAAAATGTACTTTTATACGAATATCGAACTTTGAAGAACATACACGACTATTAAAAAAATTATACAAGTGACTTTTTCACCATTTGCAATCAAAATGGTAGCCTAGAATGTTCCCGAAGCTTCTAACACTGATAAAATATTTTCTACATGAAATTCTCCTAATTTCTATATCCTTTGCAATTTATAAGGCCACTGGAGCTTACCCATTCCTTTGGTAATATTCAGTGTATGATTTCCTTCAAATACCATAATTTTTATTTCATTTGCGTTAATTTTAAGGCCCCTGTTCTTCATACTTGTATTCAGTTTTCTCAAAACGCGCACCCTTACTGTCACGAAATCCGCACCTTCTTCGTCGAAGAAGGCCGTTCTTAGACACTTGTCCGTGTGAATAATTGATTCAGGAAACATTTTTGAAAATACCGTTTTTACCATGAATTTTACATAAAACTGCTACTTTGCAGTTTTTTGAGGCATGTTCAGGGCATAATAAATCGGAATCGGTGGGGAGGGGGTGATTTAGAAGCTATTGAGTACAAATTATTCCTTGAACCTTCCTCAAGAGGTGACCAAACTTTATTTTACAAAAACTTCATAACAAGTACTTCTTTTCTCCATTTTTTCCAAAACCGAGCTACGTAATGGAAAATTAACTTGATTTCTAATCATCAGTTCTAGTTTAAGGTCCTAATATTTTAAAAGTATCGAAGTAATGCTCAAATTGTTTGATTTTTGAGCTAAAGAGACGAATTTTCGTTTGACGAACTAAAAAAATGTTAGGGCGAAAACACAAATAAGGGGCGGTGCACATAATATGTAACACGCTTTTCCTTTATTTATATCGTTGTATCCCTTTGCCTTCATCAGTTCGCATTCCTCTCATACTTTTGAAATGTTTGGATAGAAGTCAGGAAATCGTTGTTGAAGAATCAAGTTAATTCTCCATAACACAGCTCGGTTTCCGAAAAAATGAAAAAAAGTACTTTTTATTAATGTTTGCAAAGTAAAGTTCATTCACCTTTTAAGAAAGGTTCAAGAAATAATTCGCACCTAATAACTTTTCATTTACCGCCCCCCTCCCCCGATCACCATGTATTGTGCCCTAAACATTCTTCGAAAAATGTAAAGTAGCAGTGTTATGTAAAAATCATGTTAAAAACGGTATTTATTAAACAAAAACAAAAATCCTCAGGAGTTCATGACTTGATTTTATATTACATTGATTTTAAATTTCCCTTCAGTTTGACAATATACCATATGGTACTCTAAACTGTGTACACGTACCGATAGTACACGTGTACATTTCAGCGCGCCGAGTTGGGAGTGTCTTATTTGTAAACCTCTAAATTTCGACGTGCACACTTCAGATTATACAATCTTTGACTAAGGCGGACATCAGAAAAATTTCCGCGGCCAGTTTAACTCAAAGTATTTTATGGTTTTGAAATACTTACAAATTGCACATCAATAGGGAAACTTCTCGAATGCCATTTCTTATAAAACACGCATTATAGATCCCCCAGGAATAAATGCAAATCGGATCGCACAAACTCTGATTTTCGTATAGGGTAGAAAATATCATTTATATTATAGATATATCATACTATTATATTTACCAATAAAATTGATGACAATTGCCAAGAATAAGAAGAGCGTATGGACAATCCTCATCTTTTCTAATAACGAGAATCAATATTCTAGTGTTTCTTCAGATTGTATAATGCTCACGAGTATATCCTATAGAGAGGTAGAAGGCGTTATGTTTGTCATTCTGAGATATTGACATTACATTAGAGCCAGTTTGAAGGGAAACAATTGAGTTGCTGAATTTGTTAAAAGTTTGGGTCACAATTTACATAATGTTTCTATGGAAAATTTACATACTGTCAACTATAATGGCCTATTTCAAATTTCGGAACACTGATAACAATCCTTCAAAATTTGTTATAAGTGCTGGAAACGTAAATTTCATCATCCTAAGGCAATTATATGAAACATCGTTTGATAAAAGTATAACATCTCCTCTTTAAAACGAGAACAAGAATATAATAATATATAAACGTGTTTTCCAATTACCGTACGAAATGTGGAAGCGTTCCAAAGGCAAAAAAAGGTCGTTCGAGTTGCAACTGTGGTGACTTTTCTCTTATTTCACATGCTTCAACAAAAGATAGATACAGTCCGTTCCACAAGGAAGGATGCGAGATTCTTCAAAAAAATTTTCAAGATATTGATTTCAAATTTTTCAACGTGAACGTATATTAAAAATGCTGAGGCGCAATCAGTACACTGTTTTTTGACTGATTATTATATATCATCCCCAACAATGTGGAGGATGGCCTGCCACCTCGTTGTCATACTCGCAACAAGACTTTTAGAGGCCACGTATGTAAATTTTGAAATTTTTTGTGTGAATTGCAGGCGTAGAGTAGGAGTAGTTCTCTAGTCATCAACGTTTTTTGAATGTTTGTACAGCTTCACTTACTCCTTGATGAACTTCTTCTACTTTTTAGTCACTTTTGCTGCAGCAGCATATGATAAATTAAGTCATTTTGGATGGTTGCACAAAAAACAGCCTCGCGAAGCGTTTAGTCAAATTTTTAAAATTTTGACCACAAATTCTTATATGATTAAAAAATCCCCTAGTATTTACTCCTATAGAAATCTACTGATTAAAAAACATATATATTTCGAATTTGAGTCAACTTTTTGAATTGCCTGCTTTTGACCTCAAATTCGTGTTCTGTGATTTGCGAAACCCTCTCGTATTAACTTTTATGGAAATCTACAAATCCAACCAAATTTTACAAATTCGAGTCAAATTTTGGAATTTCCAAAATTTGCTCTCAAATTCGTGTTCTGTTACTCATAAGATCTTTTCCTACGGACTGTCATGAAGAGCTAACAATTTAATACAATTTTCAAATTTTAGTAGAATTTTTGAATTTTGATATAATTTCATTTTCTCCGACTCGAACACACCTTTATTACCGACTCTCATAAAAATCTGCGAACGTATTAAATTTTTTCAAAGCTTTTATTGCTCTTGCGAATTTTGAAATTTTAATCCCAAATTCGCATTCTGTTACCCAAAAAATCCGTGAGTACAGACTCTTATAGAATTTCTGGGATTTATTGAATTTTGCTGAATTTAAGTACCTTTTTTTAATTTTAGAATTTTGACCACAACATTCGTTACAGAAAGGGATTCTGGTTGCGGCCTTCTTCCGAACAAAACAGTCGACTTTTGGTTCCGGATTCAAAGTCCTGTTTTATAAAGATTATGAAAAAATAGTACGTTATGTATATAGAAGAAGATTTAAACTAAATACTTAGTGACATATTCAGTTTACTACTATTCTGTAGACTAATAGTTCTTCTCCACCAAATTCAGCCAAGAAAACAACATGCTTTGAGATTTTCGATTTTTAAAATCTCAGATCGATTTCTTTGTGTAAAAAAATGTGAAGGGCTCTCCTCTGCCTGCACTTAGGGACTAGAAATTTTCCTTGGATTAAAATTACAGAATTTTTGCATGTACAATAAAGGTTAGGCCAAAAATACAATAACTTTTTTCTGTCAAATTTTGTCTTAAGTTTTAGTAATACTGTTAAGAAGGGCATTTCTTGAAAAGCTTAGGTTTTGAATTACTGAGGAAATTTATTTTTCCCTAGAAACGTTCTGATATTTTTTCTAAAACTATTTTCAAGGTCTCTCACCGCTACGTTAAATATGTCCATACATCCGCAAATACATGACGCGTAAACAGATATTCATTCGCCTGTGAGCAGCCGAGTGAGACACTGTAAAAGTTTCTAGTGGTGCAAATTCGCACTAGTGTGCCGTTAGAAGGTGCCAAGTTGTGTTTTATGAAAAATTGTAAAACGTTGTTTCTGTGCCTGAAACAAGATCTTTCATAAAAAGGTTAGTTAATGTGTTCATAAATATGTCTATAAACAAAAAGAAAGATTATAAACAATGATAAATAATATTTCATGAACGAGTGAAAATATTGCACGAAAAGCACAAAGTTTACAATTACTCGCTATTGTTAGACTTTAAATTGATATGATGATATTTTTTCAACCATTTTTTTTATATTAGGAATGGCGGAGTAAGGACGTCGTTACAGTTTGGGAAGTTCTAGGACTGTTCTGCAGGCACTAGCAGAAGAGTCTGAAGACGATGTGCGTCGATCACAGAGCTTCTGTCTGCGTTGACTGCATTGGTCTTGATGAATAATGGTCAATGATGATTGTCATAATAGTTTCACAATATAATAATGTTAATTTTTTCTAAAAATAGGTAGTAAAATTTAGTTCTTTTCTCTAAATATTCTATGTACTTTTACTCTTTCCTAACAAACCCTCACATCGCACATCACCGCCCTGACCCACTTCACTGATCAATCTTTTTATCAATCAGTCACATGGAGAGCTTCCCAAACTTATAATAAAATGAATTCTTTCAAACTTTGACACAAAAAACACTATTTATGCATTAATATGCTTGTATACTACAAAAATAACAATGTGTGCTGTTAGTTACGTTTCAATAACTTTAATTTTGAAAAAAAAAATTTTCTAATTCAAAGTATCCCAAGAAATAATAAAGATAATAAAGATAAAAATTTGAAACCATAAACTATTTAATAGAATTCAAAGAGTGCATTATAGATAATAATATGTTATGTTGATTACATAGTTATAAATAAAAGATAAATAGACAGGTAACAGAATGGTTTTTATAATTTTTGTTTCTTACTCTGAAATCGTTTTTTTCCCAAAGCAGTTTTCAGTTTCATTAAGGGATTCACAGAAAAAAGGATGTTATTGTAAATTCAATTTTTAAGAATCTTCTGTTGAACGATACGCTTAATATTTATGTGTTAACCACTCAACTGCGTCTATGATATTCCACTAGAGAAAAAGGCAGATGGTAATGACGTTTAAAATCACGAACATCGAAGCACAGACTTTAAGGTTTTCACAATATTATTTCTTTGGCCTGAAACATGTGCATATAATAAACTTTTGTTTCTCTGAAGTTTCAAAACTTAATTTATAAAATGAATAACAAATATCCGTAAGAGTTTATGATTTGATGTTATATTACTGAGACTTCAAAGCTCGTGCATAGTTATCTCACTGGCAATTGATGTGCGCAGTAAGTTAGGCTCGTACAAAGTCGCTCCCCACACAGGTGTTGAGTACCCGACTCAGACTAAGGCGGATACCACCAAAAAAATGTCCGCATTTCACACTCCACACGGAGAAAATTTGGTTCGGAAACTTTACCAAACTTTTGAGTACAATTAGGATATATGGACCATAAGGAGAATGTTTGAAATTATTGTAATAAGTTGTGACGTGCCAAAGGTTAAATAATATAAGGCAATTCGGTACACTTCAATAGCACAGATTGAAGTTTCCAAATGTACAGTAAAGATTTCCAAAAGTAAACATTGATGCACGTGGTGTAATTATTAAAAACAATTCTATCATACATTGAGGAAAAATGGGACAAAATTTCATATTAGTTAAGTAAGTAAAAAGTTATTTACTCGACACTGAGAAAAATGGATTATTCCCGGTAATAAAAAATATGTTACCGGATATAATCTTGGACTATCAACTATGGGACAGCGATCCAGATTATCAGACCTTCAATCTATAGATATTAAGAAATAGATATTGCAGTCAGTCTTGTGCTCTCTGTATGAATGCCCGGTTAAGTGTCATCTGTATACCACCCAATCACCGGCTACAACGACGCCCAGTTACCTCAGGACGATAGCATCGCCACCGACGCTACCTCCAGCATCACCATTTGCTCTCGGGCTAAGCCTTCGAGTTTTACCATCGATTGTGAGCCAGCAGGTCCCACCACGACTGTAAGTGAAACAATAAACCACCCTCTTAAATTAAATGCTGTAATAAATAATTGACTTTACCCGCTTCTAGAAGCTTCAAATCCCTTCCTTCCTCTGATTTGCGAGATCCCTCACAAGGTCAGCATAGCCAGTCTGAGGATTGATTCCAGACTTCCAGGGATGCATTTAGATCTGTGTTTCTTATAGTCTCCATTTTAGTAAGAAACTGAGATTACAGTAGTATGAGCAGTATAAGTTTTCATCATAAGTATCATACCTCAGCATTATTCTGTTCCAAATTTTTACAAGTATCTCTCATATTCTTACACACAGACACATACACACAAATGCATATACGCATGCCTTCATACACACTTTATTTATGTTACAATTATCAATCAAATGTATCACTATCTCCAAACTCATTCACACAATCATACACTGGAGTGATATACCTCTTTGGGATAAATAGACTAGTCTTTTGTTCCTCCGTTTTGTTCCTGAAGGGACATTTTGCGGATTGAGCGCAATGGATGGATCAATCCGAATACGAATGATCCGAGGACTCATCGGAACTCTCCCAAATTTGAAATGCAACAAAAGGCCAGTTAAATGTCAAGTTAATAATAAACACATACGGATATACATGTCGTAATATTCGATATATTTTTAAAATCGATATTTTTTTAATCCATATGAAAAAAAATCAAAATTTTCAATCTGTCATCTCTTCAAACTGCGACTCTGCAAATTTTGTTTTCTGACCTTATGATGATTTCATGCACCGGAGTCCTTAGAATGCCTCGATAGGTCAACTGAATGGGTTAAGCATTTTTAAACACTAGTTTCTATATCGACTCGAAGTTTCAAGCCCGGGAGTTCTTATCGTTCAGAGTGACTCCTTTGATGTTATACATTGTATGTTCAGTACCATCAAGTGATGTGACTAGATATGCTTCAACTTTAGGACCACCAGAGACAAAGGATCGAATGTGACTCCTGAAACCGTAAACTTCAAGTTCGTCAGTTGAATCTCCTAAAAATTTACCTATCGCAAGTTTATAGTCGCTCGGGAGATTCCTGTCTACAGAAATTACCGAATCCTTATAATATACCACACGATGGTCGAGCTTTTCCAGGTACTTGTAGATGATTAACTATTATTGAGGTGTGTTACAAGCTGCAATCACAACATTTGCTAATGGCGGTGGTGAAAGAGTTTCCGTTTTATAATTCCGACTAATATACAACGTTGTTTCCTTTACAATGATCGAGATTCATAGCTCTATCTCAGGTTTGCATGCTGTCTCCAATAAGTCATCAAGATTTTTAATAATTACAGTTCTTTTGTGACTTCTTCTGGGCGAATTTACCCTAAGGAGAATTTAAGAATAACTTAGCGACAGCACACTACTCTGGATTTTTCTCAATCTTCGCGCGGTCGAACTCTATCCCTTCTCTTTCCATCAACTCGTATAAATGTCTTTGCCTCGCAACTTTATCAATACAACCCCGAGGCTAACCTTCAGAATCTTGCTTGCTCATATAAAACGTGTTCATATATTTAGCAAAAAGTCCACCTTCACCAGTACTAGGGTTGTACTGAGTAGTTTCATATTGTCAGATTTCATGGATTTTAACAATTTTATACCCTATTATGTCAGCTGTATTGAGCTCATCAGAAACCCATGCGCCCTCAAATTCACGTAAAGCTGCACTTTCATCTGTGCAGTTGAAAGTCTGTTTTAACTTCTCACAACCCTCGCTACAAAGTGAAAACATGAGTTTACCCTGGAAACGTGAAGGTAAGAGAGAGTGGTAGAGCATCTTTGGTGGATCCGGATGACTAATTGGAAACTTAGCCGATTTCTACAATTTTGTGTATGATGAGCAGACCCGTGCGTCCCCTGAAAATGGATCACAAGGATTCAACGGTTCATTCAATAAAACAGGATGCATAGAGAACAACAAGCATGCCAGAAATAGCCCTGGAATTGAAGGACATGCTGTAATCCGGTTTCATGTTCTTCATAAAGGCTATTAACTAGCATGCCTTCCTTGACCCGATATTCCCGACCACTACCCGCATGCTGAGTTCTGACACCACGATGTTGCTCCTTTTACAACAAACACTCTCCTCCCTTCTTTGACTCAGAGTCTGTCAATCTATAACCCCTACTTGGAATGATAAGAATTGTATTTTTCTTGAGGACATTTTTTCAATGAACTAGTGAGCAAGCCGATGGTGTAGTGATACACTCACGAAACAAGCAAACGTTGCAAACCGTTCAAAATTTCTTACGAAATTCAAGACAGACTTGACGAGACCTAATGAATAGGAAAATTTGTCCAATAAGAGTCCAAATGCTGGTGGTAATCGACTAAGGCACATTTGCAAATAACTGAAATTATCAATTAACCTGTTTCTGTTGACCTCTATCAAAAAAATATCAGATTGATTCATTGTAGCCTTAGTTTTCTGGTTGTTTTGCATACTATACAATATCTAAAGCCACACTGATGATTCTTTTTCTCCACAAAACTTATTAGCATTGTACATCCTTTATAAAATCTCAAAACACTATAGATACTTTTCCTCCTTGGAATAAGAATCTGGACGTTTTAGTACCACACGTTATTCACATTAGAGTGAATTATATTAATCACATAAAGAACAATATCACCCCTTTTCATTAATGACACTTTACAACATATTTTGAAATTTTAACATTTCCGGAACACCACAACCTTCTGCTCGTATTTCAACAACATATACACGCTCGACCACAATTGCGCGCGGGAGACATAAATGTCCGTCATTAGATATAGCTACTAATGATCTTTTTTAAACCATGCAGACCCAAATCTGCATAACCACACCCAGTAGGTATCTCTATGCGATCAACGACAATACGGACACTATCGTCGGACAAAAATCTTCCATAGCCTATTTGCCAAAAACTTAAATCACACCTTATCAGTTGGTGGGTAGTTAGGAGTGACATAGTTAAAAGCTTCCCTGAATGCAGTTTCGAGCCATTTGATCAAACATCGACTATCTCCCAGAATTTCAACATTTATCTCGATTTCTCGACTATCGTATTTCAAGTTTTCCACACGGTTTACACGCTCTCCGATTATCGCAGTTTTACAATCCGACATGCATTCTTCTATGTTGATATTATAACTCTGATCTTTTTTTAAAAATATAATTCTCGTTTTCAGAACCACTTTCCTCTTTCCCTTCGAGAAAAATTCGCTGCTGAATAAACCCTTCAGGGTTTTCTCCAAGGTCGACACCCCCTCCCCCCCCTAATTGTCCGGGTAGTATATTCAACGATTTGGACAAATTGCTGTTATCATCGTCCATGAAAAAGGACTAATTTCATTAAATTGATTAAACAGAAGACATTAATAATAATGAAATATTATATCTACCTTGTAAGTTTTGTCTCTCTTTCACCCTGCTGGGTTTTGCTTCAAAACGATCAAAGCTGAATCGTTCGAAAGAGTTCGGATTTCTTCTCCTCCGTGAAATCACAAGAAAGAAGACAGTCTTTCCTACCTCCTCCTGCTCATCCTCCCCCACATCATTCACCAACATACTGGCGGGGTTCTCGTCATCTTCAAGCACAATCAACTCTGGCATAGCTGAATTTTTTAAGAAAAATAGAAAAAAATAAAACATGTGGTACTTCTTTTCTAGTCACAATACGTGATTCTTCAAGTATACGTTTTCTTCATTTAGTCAAAAAAGGGTTCAAATTGAGTTTTTTAACAAAACAAAATCACGCAAAGTTACCTAACAAAATCACGCAAAGTTACCTCAGGAACAATTGAAGTGAAACCTAAAGAACTATAAGAAGACGTAACTAGAGCAAGCCTAGTTTTTTCTGTTACTTTTTTTATAAATGAATTTTTTGAAGGGTTGAATTATCTGCATTGAAAAATTTACTAAAGATACATGTGAACATTATTTTTAATTTCCATTTCTATATAATGAAGGTATACAGAAGAAGTTATAAAGATAAGTAAAAATAAGTATAAGAAGAAAGGTATAAGTTATAAAGTAGAAAGAAGAAAAATGGTATTCACAAATAAATTTTGGTAACAGTTTTCAATTGTAAAAGTTATCAAATAGAAAAACAGTCAATAATGGAAATAAGTTACATTCTTTTAACTATACTTACGTGGTGGTACGACAAAGTCAGCTAAAGCATCCTCCCAGTTATCATTTAAAAGATTCGCCATGAAGTGTAATCCTATATCGCGAATCAACGTGTTGAGAGATGCCACATGACAATTACACACCTAAGCCATTTTTTGCAATTTGATTGCACCCTAAAATCCCAAGTCTAGGGATTTCACTAACAGCACATATTCGTTGTCTTGTAAAAAATATTGACTAAGACCTTCCGCAATAAAATATGCCATCGTATAAATCGAGTTGTACATCTTTTCTACTACACTTTCGGGAGACTCGTCGATATTCATATAGGCCAGCATTCAGTTCCAACCATCATAATCATAATTATAATCATTCTCATCACCGCAATACCATTTAAACTGTTTAATTCACATGCTAACAAATCTAATGTTGTTCGCACTTCCCTTCCCGCTGCTCATCCGTTATCGGGACCGATCTAAGGACATCAATGCCCCAAAATCCCACTCACCCTCGCATGTACCAAGTTATATATTTTCATTGAAACCTTAGGGAAATGAAGCATGAAAAATGCTTTGCGGAGAATCGCGAGAACTACAGTTAGTGCGTAAATCCTGAAGGTTTGAAAACAACTGGAAAGTTTTCAGAAAAGGTCCATGCATTTATAGACTTCGGCTTTCTATTGTAGCTATGCACAATACTTTTTGGTGGATAAGGCATTGAATAATCATGCAAATTCAACCATGTTCTCTTTCGAATAATCCCCACAGTCCAGTTATGTGACCTATGACAGGTGCAAGCAATGACTGCTCTCGCTCTGTCAGTAACAATTGCTGAACACTTTTCGAAGCCCCCGAATTTATTTAATGTTTTCACAAACACTTCGTAAACGTCGTACCCTTTCGCTGATTCATGTGAAGGAATAAGTTCTACAATTTCTTCGCGTGTACTGAAATCGTGAAAAATCATTTGTACGTATATCATTAGCTGACTGATACCTATGTTATCGCAACTTTTATCAAGGCAGAATGAGCAAAACTTACATTGTGTCAGAAGAAGCTGTAATTGATCGACAACTAACAACAATTCTAAAAATAACATTTTAGGGGTTTTAAAAATTGGCTTTGGATAGCGATCAAAAATATAATTTGGATTTTTGAGCAAAAATAGGAACTTGTTTCCAAAGTATGCGGATGCTGCATGAGAATAACTACTTTTTTCATCGAAAAAAAAAACAAATCTCTTTCGTGAGAATCACACTTGAAGATGCGATATAACGATAATAATTACAAGATATAATTATGACGTTACAATTGTAACTCAAATTTTCATAAAATGTTTGTGTTACATTCTTATATGAAAAAGTTAGGTCTTTTGAAATTTAGTTTGATTGTTCAAGCTTTTGTTATACTATATAGGGGAAAGTTGCTTAAGACGAGCCCCCTCTTGAGACGAAACACCCTTAATATTTTTGTACGGAAACATTAGTCATCACTTTCGCATGCGAATACGTGCTCAGCAAAATTCTAGTTATTTTGGAAGTGTTTTTGTCTGCAATAGAAGTAAATTAACAAAAACACAAATGGAAAATTATTTTCGTACTTTAGAGAAGAAACTTTTACCTGTTTTAGAAGTTGTGGTCTAACGACTTCTAATGATTTGAAGGAGTAAGTTATGTATGTTTTTGTTTGATAGATAATTCTATAAACTTTGCAATTGATACTTACGTTTGATTAATTTTTATGCTGTTCATTGAGAATATTCAAAAAATTGTGATCATGCGAAATTCCTAAGACGGGCCCCGGTTAGGCTAGAAAAATGTAGGTGAAAGCGAAATCTGCTTCACTTGTGAGTTTTCCGATGCTGGTAATGATTAACATCTTTGTTGCTTTTACATCATGAATAAGAAAAAATTCAAACTATGTTGCTTTTTCGATTGATATCGGTAAATTCTGGATCTGAGATAAATTATTATTATTATATATATATATATACCATTATGTCATTTTCCTTTCGGGGTGGACGTGACTTGCTCGGTTCGAAAATAGTAATTAGGCATATAGGTATAAGGTAGGTTGGTATATGGGTATAAGGTAGATAGTTATAAAGGTGTTAGATGTAGAAATTTTAGATTGATCTGGAATTCTCGCGTTATTTATTCAAATTACACGTTAATTCCGCAACACTGCTTCGACCCAGGCTGCTGATCAATCTCTCTAGCGATCACCCCAAGTGAGGAGCCTCACAAAATTGTTATGCATGGTTCCTCACTTGGGCCCATTAGTATCCAAGGTCGTTGTCTCAGGCATCATTCACTCTATTGTCCCTCCGTTTACAAACTATTTGTCGCCACATTTTTCTGTCCTGGCATACTACTCTAGCTACCTTCACATCCATACATTTTTTCGTGCAAGCTCTTGTGTTTCTATGGCTTCTCATGTCTCTTCGGATTTATGTCTCATTTGCAGATTCAAACCATTCTTTCGGCGGTCCACCTCTGGGCATTCTGCCATTTACTTCACCTTTATACACTTGTTTGGTGAGTCGTTCATCTTTCATTCTTTCAAGATGTCCGAACCATCTTAACTGATTTCTTTCCCATATGCCAACTAGTGTCTCTCCTGTACCACAGTCTGTGAGGATTGTCTCGTTTCGGACTTTGTCAATTTAGGACAATGTCGCACATTGTTTTCTCACTTTTTCCCTCAAACGCCATGATTTTTGTTTTATTCACGTCAATTTTGAGGCCCATATATTTTGGGCCCTGCATGCTTGTATTAAGTTTATTCAACATTCTTTGCAAGTCCTCGACGGATTCTGCCATAAAAATCTTGTCATCTGCGAAAACTAACCCACATTCCTTGACTGTTTCGAGATCTACACCTTCTTCGTCGAAGAGGGTAGTTTTTAAATACTTATCGATGAATATGATTAATAGCCACGAGGACATACCGCATCCTTGTTTCACTCCTTGCATAATATCGAACCAGTCACTCAGTTTTCCATTTACCCTTACACTCGCTTTGCTCCCCGTATATATTGTTTTTATTGCTTGTAGGAGCCCGCCATTGACTCCGTACTCTTTAAGGACTTCCCAAAGTTTACTTCTAATTACCTTGTGAAATGCTTTTTCTAGGTCAATAAATGCACAGAAAACTTTCTTTCCTATTCTCAATCTTTTTTTCTGTGACCTGTCCTAGGCTGAATATGTGATCTGTACATGATCTCCCTGGCATAATTTCGAAATTTTATAACTTTTCATAAATATTTATTCTTTGAACTTTTTTTACTCTTTTTTCTGTTAGATCTTATTTTACGCTTATTTTACGTTTTATAATGTATTTTACGTAACCAGTATATCACAAACGTGGAAAATATGTTTAAACAATACGCTACAAATAAAATTTATCAATATCTAGTGTTTAACTACATAGCTTTTTCTAATTTAAAAGGGGACCCGTCTTAGAATACCGGATTGCCTAAGACGAGACGAATGCATGGTTTTTTCAACATCGAAGTTCATTCCCTTTTAAACATTTTTTGAACTACAACAGTATGAGACTGTATATAAGTATAAATATAAATATAAGACTATTCGTCATCTAAAGTTAATTGCAGAAAATTCATTCGAACATACTTTTTTCATAATTTCCATCAGGATCAATCAGCATTTGAAAATGAGATTTCACATGATACTTTGTTTACTTATATACTCCTTTCTATGCTGCTCTCAACATAAATAATGTAGTTCACTATTCTTCCATTTGGTTTTCGCACTTTAAAAGTATTTACAACTGAATTTCTCGAGTGGCACTAATGCCAATGAAAACTTCTTGCAAACTGACTTTATTTTTTGAAAAAATAATATTAGTCTTTAGAATTAGTAGTAGCTACAGTGATGGTTCGAATTGAAACAATAATTGACGTAGTAAGATGTTATGTAAGAATGGTTTTAACCCCCTCCTCCCCCGATGTAAGATCATGTAGAGATTTTTGAAATCCCCCCTTCCCTTCGGGACCCTTACGTAAC
Organism: Andricus quercusramuli; assembly: GCA_932178445.1. NCBI lineage: Eukaryota > Metazoa > Arthropoda > Insecta > Hymenoptera > Cynipidae > Andricus > Andricus quercusramuli. Next base: position 291,447 of record CAKNXH010000478.1, on the reverse strand, counting down.
CAATGAATCGCTCCTAATCACGGTTCAATTGTTTGAAATAAAGATTAGCTTGGTGATATCGTTTGAATTTTTAATACGAAGATGACCCCAACATCGATATAAAACGTTGGTCCTTAAATCGTTGGATCGATTAGCGAACGCCTTATAGATAATGTCCTGAAGCGCGATCGACGACCAGTATACAAATGGTCGATATATTTCAGGTTTCATTAGATGTAAGCCGATAAATATTGTGGAGTCGTACTTTTCTCTACGGCACCTATTTATTAAATGTTAGGCATCAATGACCGTTTCAAATAAATTAACCTTCTTTCGTTACCCGTACCTCTGGTATTATTCATTTCCAAGACACAATTGTAATATTCATTTCTTGCTCATGTTTTTCCTAACCCTACCCTACCCCTCTCTGTGTTGGGCTTGTGGGGATGAATAGAGATCCCCTCGTAGGGTAGTATGGCATTATCAAAATAGACTTGATCTAACGTGAAATATGAAATATTAATAATTTGTAGGGAACATGCCTTTAAGACCTTGTGGTCGTTTAGGGTTTCATTTTGTAAGCGATCTGGCGCCCTTTAGGCAAAATACTAGATCAATGTAAATCCACAGAATTCTATAAATTCTGATTAAGTATTGACTTGGGCAGAGCCAATAGAATCCAAAATAAAAGTAAGGATTTCTGATTGGCCTATGTCTAAGCCAATAATTTTCATAATACAAAACCTGAAAAAGTCTAGGTTATAATATGTGATTTAGAAAAAAGGTTAAACAACAACTGAAGGGTCCCACTGGAAGGACTTGCCATCTATGAAAATGATACTGACTCTCAATAAGAATCGCAGAAGACTATGGAGACGTCTCACGACCGTGAGATAGATGGCCACGGGGTACGAAAAACTAACGACATGCCGATGAAACCCACATGTGTCTTGAGGACACGAAGCGACGCCCAAGTTTTTTGCAAATCTTAAATGCATCTCTACAGGTGGGAATATTTTCTGACACCTGGAAAGAGGCTATCAATAGCCATGTTCCTAAAATGTCTAACCCTACCTTTCCCAAAGACTTCCGTCCTATATGCATCCTGTGTGCCTTGTTTAAACCTCTCGAATGCATTGTCCATCAGAAACTTATGGCACACCTTGAAACTAGCAATTTATTGCAACTAATGCAATCTGGGGTTTAGGCCGAACACGGTACATTTACGGCTTCACTTCAAATAAAGTCTGACCTTCAACTGGCAATCGATAGAAGGGAAATAACGGTTGTTCTTTTGACTTGTCTAAAGCGTTTGATACAGTTAACCATCATCTACTATTAAGTGGGCTCAAATCGCTTCGCCTCTCAAATATCGCTGTGCAATGGTTTGAATCTTATCTTATTAGGAATCGTTTTGAAAGTGCACAAATTGCCAAAAGTGAGTGGTCCGATTGTGGGGAGGTTGAGTGGTGTCTCTCAGGGATACACGTTTGCACCCACTCTATTTAATATTTATACCTATTAACTTGATAGTAAACTTCGATACTGCAACTATCACGAATATGATGATGACTTTAAGCTCTACCTCTCCTGGCCTATTGCCACTCTTCAGAGCTTACTTCAATAGCTATAGGAGAATATCAATCTGGTGGTGCAGTGGGCCTTGACAAGTGGCCCCACTCTTGACCATGCTGAAAGTATGGCTATAATCATAGGACCTTTTTCCTCTTCAACCCTTTATACCGTCCACGAAAAAAGCGAGCTAATGCGGACAAAATCGATTTTTCATTTTTTGTACCATTGGATTTTTTTTTATTCTTATTTGTGAAAAGAAGCTACCGCACATTGGGTCCCTTTTTCGCGGATGGTTACACTTGAAACAATTGCAAGCCTACCACCTCTCTGAGTCGATGGACGTCTCATGAACGTCTCACTTTTGTGGTGTCTGTGGAAGGTTTAGGCTTAGAATGAACAAGTTGCGGATGTGTGGTATATGCCTATATAACTGATAAGCTGAATGCTAAGCTTGAACGTACGTTAAATATTTGCATTTGGTTCATCTATAACATCCCTAAAAGTGAACATATAAACCAGTATAAAGCAAAAGCCGGACTTCTCAACGTAACCAAAAGAAGACCATGTTTTATGGGCAACTAGCTTTATAGCGTATTCAGTAATACAGCTCGGCAGTATCTTTTTAACATCTTCCATTTTATTAATGAAGCTTGTCTGATACATTCCAAACTCCGTGAAAGTAAAACAATACTAAAGATTCAGCCACACCGCACATATAAAATGCAAAAGTCTTTTATTACTTGTAGTGCTCATCTTTGGAACAAATTACCTATAGCAATTAGAAACGCACCTTCACAATATAACTATAGAACACTCGTTTTTCGTTACTTATTCAACACTTCAAATCCTACCCTCGAAATCACACATGGATAACATTTTAGTCCTCAAGTCCAACATGCATATGAGTGTGCACATGAATGTATTCACTTTTATGTATGTATGTTTACAGTATCCTACTGTTGATTGGGCGCATTGAATTATGTTTATTATAGTTTCTTTCCTTACTCTTGTTAAAAAGCTATTTTTAATTCCGATCTTCAAATTGATCGCCGTCACATTTTATTTGTCATATGTACCACCTGTCTTTATATGGCTATCTGGCCGTAGAAACTATTCATGAGTAAACACGAAATGCGAAACTCAAATAAAATTTGGAAGAAGATTGTGGTTGGGAGACAATGCAGATTGAACAATGTAACTGAAAGATATTATACTGCTGCATTATATTATATACTATAAATATTAGGGTGGCCCAAAAATATACATTTTGGAATTTTCAACCCGCGCAATCGCTGAATCGTTCTATCGTAGGAATGAATGAAATTAGATCTTTTATTTTGAAACAAACCGGTTTGTAATATGCTGTGTGCAAATTTGATGTCGTATGTGGGATATACATTTTCAGCTGAAGAACAGCTCCACTCGTAAACTGTGGAATTCATCGCAGCTAAATTGAACTGAAAGTGGCTTATCGTTAGAAGTTTAGGACTTCCAGATGAAGACTCGATAATATAGCCCCCTGCTACAGGCCCAAACCAGTATCACAGTATATTTCCCAAATTTTTTCGCACTTTCTGGTAAGCCAATCCATTTTTTTACAATACCCGAACCGTAGGGGGACACTTGACTTCATGCGGGCGAGGCTAGGCGAAGCGGGAAAGGCAAGGCAATAAGAGCGAGCGGCATTAGAGATAAGGTGTGGATGGATGTTAGTTTCAAGGGTTAATTTCTGAGAAAATTATGTAAAAAAACGGAAGTGTAAGCAAATCAATTTTTGCAGGACAGCAGGCCGAAAAATAAACTCTTATCTGTCTAACAAATGAAAATAATTACGCAGTAGAACAGACATTGAACAACCTTGTGAATTTAATAAAAACAAAGATTTATATATCACCGAAAATGTTAGTGTCGGTTTAGTGGACGATGTGGCAGAAGGTGCTTGCATGTACATTTTAAGAGCTATTTCATCATAACAAAAAAACTCTCTCACTCAACAGCAGTTGAATGAAATCATTCAAATGTTTGATTTCTTTTCGGCATAATCTGATAAACGACCGATAATTAGAATTGAAGAGAGAAATAATTAGAATCTATATAAAAAATTGCGCCAGATTTGAGATATTTCAATGTCACCAGGAATTATTCGAAAAAATGCAGAAGTTTTGAAAAAACTTCTACAAGATCGGAATAACCTTTATTAAGACCAGTCAACAACTTCTGTTGCATGCGTTTCGAATCTTGTTACATCAGCAGCTTAATAACAACAATTTCAAAGAAGCAAACATTATTATTGTGTAAAAATATTTACTCTTTCACATTGGAGAAAGAAATTAAGTTTTTCCCAAATTTTCGTCGCTTTACCTAAAAATGCAATGCCTTTACAAGTGTCGATGTCTTTTTCGTTCGCTGAGCCAAACGCAAATTTTCTAATTGGCAGCAGCCACAATTGGTTTTCGCGCAAATCTAAAATCAAGCGGAAATTTTCAGCAAAGTCTATGCTAAGTACGTAAGTATCAGTAAGCCCAGGTGTGATCTTAAAATTGAATGAATGAGTGATTCCTGAATAGGTAGCCAGCAGATATGCTTTACCAATGACAGTCCTAATGGTGCCACCAGAGATCATGACCGCCTCTGCCTTTGAATGATAGATCCTATAAACTACTTCACCAATATCGATAGAGGGTCGCTCGGAGGTACCGATCCCAGAGATAAAGTCAAGTGATGCTGGAAAAGCTTTTTGATTTAATTATCCCTTCGTTCCTGGAGTCCATGAGAGTTTGGTAAGTCCAGCACTAAAGATTGGTACGATATAGAACGAGAGCGATTTTAAAGAGCGAGTAGGAAAATAAGTTCCTGAATTGAAATGAGAAAATGAGGGAGTAATTACACATTCTAGGAAACAAGAACCCGAATTCGAGGCAGATTCCTTTGCAACGAGAAAACATCTGATACTTGCTACCTTATTCCGTAAAAGTAGCTGAATCTTCCGGCATCGAGTTATAAATATCTACTTAAGTAAACGGAATAGGGAAAGCCATATTTAAGCGTTTTCTTTGCTTTTCTGAGTTTGCTGATTTTATAGTTCTTTTCTCTTCTAAGTACGTCAACGTACCTACATTATCCCTATATAAGTCACTAGAACTTTATAATAATTTTATTCCTGAAATATCTTTGCAAAGAAGTGAAAATGCGAGTTATTTTTCATCTCGTTACAAAGAAAGGAAATATGGGGAATTTGAAAAAGATTAAAGTTGTGATAAATATCATACGTTGAATATTTCAATGTAATTTTCAGTTACTTCTAACATTTTGACCCTCTTCGGATCACAAACAATATTATGTTTCTGGTTCACATTTTTTCCCATTATTTAATATCGTGGAGAATTGTGCATCACGTGGCTAGCAAGTACCACTTTAAAATTTTTTGGAATTCGGAAAAAGGGACCTAATCGAGTTTCACGGATTAATTGTGGACTAAATTCAAACACCGCGCCGCTTATCATGTTTATGCCTGCCCGGGCTCCATCGAGATTATATATTCCACGAAGAATTGTATTAGTTTGCATTATTGCAAGGACGTCACCAGTATATGTTGTTAATACTTTTTGTTCTTCGGTTGGCATGGGTGTCAGGCTGGATGCTCCTTTTGTGCGCAATCTAATTGGTTTGTCAGCAGGAAAAGTGTATCTATGAATTTCAAATTCTCGGAACGGATTGATGTTGGGAATGAGTCGAATATTTCCAAGTTGTTTGAGATCATATCCAAGTATGAGTGAAGAACGATGCCTGCGAAGAGGAGACCTGGGCCTAGTACGACGGGGAGGCTCTGCAGGAGGAAGAGGATTGATCGGATTATGAGGTCTGGCCGGAAAAAGGAACCTTTCAGGAAAATAATCTCTGTGTGGAGTGTAAGAAATTCCGGAGCGAGGAAGACCAGGAATAGCGTCGCCGTTAGGTGAATGTTCAAACTCTGAACTTAAATCTGCAACAAGAAACAGAATATTGAATGCTTCTTCAGGTAGACAATCGTATGTTGGTATATCATGAACCCCTTGTTGCAAAATTTTGATGCCATTTCAAAGCGATAGAGTGATATTTGACCTAGGAAACTGCTGAGAGAAACTTCAAGTCTTTTTCAATTAAAATTGAATTGAAGTGCTCCAGACAGTTGATAGCTACATAAGAAGTTTCGAATATTGTAGTGATTATTATCATAAGGGTACTCAACATAGTTGTCAACTGTTTTTTAGAGTTTTTATCCAATTCTGTCAAAAAAATGTTATGGTTATATAATCTTTTTTATAAGAATCATAACTAGAAATAATTTATGTTAATTCACGCACAATTCTAAGGTACACCATGCAATCCAAAACCACAATCTTTTTTTGAAATACATTTAAAAATTTGAAGATATTCAAAATTAACATAGTGACAGTACTTGGGCATTGAGTTTAAAAGTTTCGAGTACTCGAACAGATTCAAGCTTCGAAGAACCCGAGATAGCTCGAGCTCTGTTCGAAGCTTTCAGGCTATCTGCACGGGTTTCTGATAGAAAATTTGAGGTAACAATGTGAAATTCGACAATTTCAACCTAGATGATTCGATTTTGTTAATATTCAATAAACTGGACGATTTCAATGAGATTTATAATTCGTGAGATTTTTCGGTTTCTGATGACAAAGAGGTGAAGATTAAAAAATTCGACAATTTTGACCCGAATTGCCCAAATTTTTTAATATTCAACAAACTAGGCGATTTTATTAAGGCTTATTACTGGCGGGCTCTTGTGGGCTCTGATCGCAAATTTTAGATGAAATAAAAAAAACATGATATTTTTTATGCAAATAATCCACAATTTTGGAAATTTAGGAAACTGGCTCATTTCCTTGAAACTCTGAACTGGGGTTTTTCCTCTGGCTTTTGATCACACGTTCAAACTTAGAATTTAAAAACTCCAAACTATTTATCGGAATGGAGCACATTTTAGAAAATCGATTAAATTGGTAAATTTTCACGAGACTTAGAACTAGAGGTGTTTTTGGCGTTCTGACTACAAATTTGAGATCGGAATCCAAATAGCCCAAAATTTTGGAAAATTAAAAAACTGGGTGATTCCCATGAAACACAGAACTAGTTGGTTTCTTCAAAAGACAACCTCGTTCTGAGACACCCAGAAATCTGTTGATATATTCAATTTTCCAAAACTTTAGGCCATATTGATCAAAAATTTCTCATTTCTCCAGTTTCACCTCATACTGTCGTGTTTTTGAATTTGGACTCTCAATTTGCGGTCAGAATCCTAGAAAACCTCTAAGTAATGGGTTTGCTGTGAGTCTTTTCAAGATTACCTTGCTTCCGGCCCATCAAAAGCTGCGAGCAACCAGAAGCTGTTCGAAGACTCGGTACTGTCTGAGTAGCTGAAACTGTTTGAGTAGCTGAATAAAATTCAGTATTTGAAATCTTCCGAGCTTTTCGGAAAGCGCGAAGAACATACATCTACTGATAAAACTTATAAAGTCTTCACGAGTTCCCGAGAAATTACTAAAAATGTTCAATCGGGAGTGCGTCGAATTTTATTTGGCGCAGCCTACTTGTCTAAAAATATTCCCTTTTGCTTTTCGTCTTCATGACGGACAATCAAGGCATTTTTAAGACTTGTTGAATACAATTTAGAATTTTTAAGGAAAAACCTTATTTCGTCCACTTCTTCCAGACCATTTATTCAGAATTATTGTACATAAAAATTTCGTTTTGAAATCAGACCGATTCCCTCATCAGATTATCTATCATTAAATATGAATAATTAGAAACATGTTATGTATGAAAATATATAAAACATAAATAATAGAATAGTAAATTATAATACCTTAAACATTTCGCAAATAGGCAGTCAATATTTTGAAACAAAAACAGATAGATGATATCAAAAAATTCGTTTTTAAAAAAAGTATTTCAAAATAGTAATTCTCAATATAAATATAATGCTCATTTTCAAAATAATTAGGACCTGTAATAAAGAATTATATGAAAATGAAATTAAATACGCATTTGAGAGAAAAGATGCTAAGTTAGTAAGTCTATAAATAATTTACTGATAAATTGTAAATTTACCTTAGTGCTGACAAAGTGTGTAGAATTTAATTAATATGTTGATTATTCGAAGTTGAAAAATTGTATATAGTAATTATGTTAAAAAAATTAACAAATCAAAAACTAAATTTATTGGGTTCACGGAGTGTGCACCCTTTGTCTGCATCTTAAGATATGAGCATTCGTTATATTGAGAAAATTATCTGAAGAATGATGTCTTGGAGCATGCGCATTAAACATTCTAAAGGCCATAGGCATAAGAACTAGCAATACTATATATATTAAAAATGAGTGACTGATTAATAATAATTGAACAATCGAAAGGTATGAAAATCGAAGTTGTATATAAATTGACAGTTGAACGTAGATAAAAATTAATCAGACGCGTAAATATATATATATATATATATATATATATATATGTGTGTGTGTGTGTATATATATATATATCATATATATCATATATATCATATCACCCAGAGCTTCAAAACGTTTCACATCAGTCTTTGCGAAATCAAGCCGACTACCTCCGGAAAAATGGATATGTACGCGGAGCGCTTCCTCAACCGCTGCTTGAACAAGCTGCAGACGAAGATGAAACGACATTAAGACCAACCGCAGAAAGCAAGCACCTTCTGGAAGAAGATCGCAATTTCAGTACAAGGAGGAACATCAACATGCAAGTTCCTCTTAAGGCCCACGATCTGGCTGAAATGGATGCCTCCCTTCGTGGAGATATCTCGCAAGAGTCCGACCTCTGGACCATCAATTGCTCAGTTTATGGTGCTGCGAGAGCTTTGGCTGATTCAAATCGAAGGCTCAAACCGACGATGGATCAGAAGACCAGAAGACGCTTGCATCAACTGAGCAAGAAAATTGGATCGGCAAGACAGAATGCGTCCCGTGTTCAATGTGTGATTGACTACATAACATCTAGTAGACCGTTCACGGAAAGGGTTCGAAAGTTCGCCCAGAACTAAGGACCTTTAATCACACACTGAGCAAGTCAAAGCTGCTGACAATCAAGCAGCATATTGTTGACAAAATAAGGCTTTTATCTGACGCATGGAGGAGGATACAGAAAAGGGAGAGATGGAACAGAGAGAATCAACAGTTTCTTGCTGACCCATCACGCCTCTTCAGTGATCCCCCTGTTTTTGTAAAAAATCCACCCAAGCCCAAAAAGGTAGAAACTTTTTGGAGAGAGTTGTACAAGATCTCGAAAACATTAGAGTTGAAAGAAGATACTGTCAATATCATCCGCTTCAAGGAGTTTTGCGACAGCCTCATAAAATCTGAGGAGGAGTGCCCATCAGTCACTGCCGAAGAGGTGAAAAAAGCACTTAGAGGCACGCAGAACTTTTCCGGTGCTGGACCAGATCGTATCAAGAACTTTTGGTGGAAGAAGTTTACTTCTATACACCAACATTTGGCCCGCATATTCACCTCACATTTCAAGTCGGAGACGCCCATTCCGCAGTGGCTGGTGTTAGGAAGCACTATACTTTTACCGAAAAAAGGCAAGTTGTCCAGACCAGAGAATTACAGGCCAATTACTTGTTTAAACACACTGTATAAGATCTTTACAGCTGTCCTAAACAACAGGATCGTTCGACGAATTGAGCCTGTATGGCGAGAGATGTACGAACAACGAGGCTCGAAAAACGGTGTAGCAGGCTGTCGAGAGAACCTGCTAATTGACAGGTGTGTCTTTAAAGACGCTGCCGCCCATCAGCGCGTCCTGTCAATGGCCTGGATTGCCTACCGGAAAGCTTTCGATTCAACCTCTCATAGACTTACCATCTGTCTGTTGGAAAGCTTGAAAGTACATCCACAGTCTGTCGCACGTAAGTCATCTCACAAGATCTTGTAAGTGATCTTGTGAACAACACCACCTTTTTTAAATTTATCTCAGGGTTCTTCAAAAAAAGTTATTATTGAATCCATTTTAAATGGTACACGGAAAATATTATTATTATTACATTTTTCAACATAAATTCAATAGTTTCCGAACTTTTATCAAAAAACAGGAGAACAAAAGTATTGAAAGATTTATATGCTCTCAATTCCTACCCATTGTCTGTAGGTGAAATGTTATTTTGTTTGTTTTTGATTTGTTGAATTTAAATTGTGATATTTTCCTCAATTAACTTTTGTGGGCAATGATTAAGAAAAAGGATATTCCTAACAATATTCAAATTCTGTTTGTGAAATGAAACGTGGGACGAACCTAGAGCTCTGTCAACTAAGTTTTTGATTACTGCAATTGTGTCCAAAAAACTGATTTTATTATTTTTCTCTATTTCGTGGGTAAATTGAAGTTTTGCATGAAAACTATTAGAAGCATCGATAACTGCCTGTAACTTTGCTAGAGATACACATAATAAGGTGTCATCAACATACCGAAAGTGAAAGGGCAAAACAAAATCTAGATTCTTGAAAGCAAAAACCTCCAAATCTTCCATAACCATTCATGCTAAAGTCAGGGAAATTAATGAACCTATAAGAGTAACAAACTTTTGCCTATAAAAAGATCCATAAAATATTTTTGAATTAATCGAGTACGTGTTTTTATATTGTTCCATTTATTTAAAAGTAACTGCTTGAGTAATTCAAGGAGTATACTCGGAAATATTGCAACAACATCCAAAGAGATCATTATATCGTCATCAGGAGCAGTTTTTTGAATAATAATTTTTTTAAATTCCTAGCTGTTTTTAATATTTTATTTTGAAGTTGTAATGTGAGTCTTTACGTATCAAATAAAAGTCTTGTTCCACAAATTTCGCAGAAGTGTTAATAGTTGAAATAACTATTCTCAAAGGATAACCATCTTTATGAAACTTTCCCAAACCATAAGATCTGGCAAGAACTGTGTCTCCGGTATTTATACCAGTCCATCTTGTATCGTTCCATAAAAGTCCATTCTTTCTCCAATTGTCTAGAAGCTTGAAAGTCTCTTTTCTTAATTTTTTTCAAGGACTTTCACTTAATAAATCAAAATTATCACGATTGGAAAGTAAATCCTCCATATCCCTAACATAAACTGATTTCTTCATACAAACTGTAATATTGCCTTTATTAGCATTCATGAAAATTATATCAGGGTTCTTTTTTAAAAAAACTTTTCGTTATTTTGAAACCTTAAGAAATTTTTCGATCAATACATCTAATGTGCAAACAATTCATATCAACAATGCTCCTTGACACGTGTAAAACCTTGTTTCCGAAGTCTTGCTGGTCCAATATTGGAATTTTGTGTATACTTGATTCAACATCTTTGACTATTTCCATCATTTGTTTCGACTTACTTTTAATCACATGGTTACTAAAACCTTCACTTAATCTGAAAATATCTGTTACTGAATCAGGAATTGGAATATCTGCCAAATTTACAAACCACGGATCTCTATCTTGTGTAAATTTAAATTTTGCTCTTGAACATTAGTTTGTTGACTAATCAAAATAGAAAGTGTGTTCGCATGTTTTTTCCTATCATTTAAAAATTTCCGATTAAGGAAAATCTGATGTTCTAAAAAATCAATGATTTTCTCTTGTTGTAAACATATTTTTCATTCACTTCTAATTCTGGAAATTTTGACTTTTGAAAAATAATATGATTTGAAACATACGTGATCAGTGAATTCAGCATTGACAGTGTGAAATTCTTTGAATTATGTTCAAATTGTCTATTGCAAAAATTACTGTGAAAAGGAAAATCTCGAAATTTGTTATCCAAGACAAATATTTTTTTAGGTAAAACATCATTTCTTCGAGATTTAATAAAAAAAAAACTTTTTTGAAGGATATTATCATTGTGTGGATGAGACTATGCAGGAGAGTCTCCAGTAGATATCCAGGGTGATTACTGTTAATTTGAAACTTTTTTGACGGTTTTGGTTGAAGGCAGCTGAGGCGGGGATCATTAAATGTGATAGGGGTAGTTCTTAGGAGTTATATATTTGAAATTGCTTGGCGGTCTCAGTTGAAAGAAGCTGACACGGATTTCGTTAATTATGTTAGGGATAGTGGTTGTGGGTTCTTGAATATTACTTCAGCGATGGCGATATTATCTAAAGTCTTGGGAATGTGTCCAGGTGCTGATTTTTTATTTGAATTTTTATAGTGTTATAGTGTTATAGTGTTATAGTTATAGTGGGCTGTTGAATATAACTGCAGATATGGGGATACAAACCAGAGTCTTGAGAAAGTGTTTGTGGTGATTATTTTCAATTTCAAATTATTTTTGCAGTTTTAGTCGAAGTCAGCTGAGACGGGGTACATTAAGTATGCTAGGGATAGTTCTTGGGATTTGCTGAATACTTCTGTGGACACGAGGATACGAAACAAAGTCTATGGAAGGTGCTTGATATAATTATTCTGAATTGAAATGTTTTATGCCTGTTTAAGTTGAAGATAGCTGCGACCCGGTTCGTTAAATGTGCCATGGGGAGTTTTTTGCTTTTGGGATTGCTGAACATGATTATGGGTATAAGAATATGAATTAGTCTTGGTCAGGTGATTGTGTTCTATTTTCTTTATTTCAAATTGTTTCGGCTGTTTCAGTTTGAGGCAGAGAAGACGTGGTTAATCAAATTTAGTCCTAGCGAATGTTTTTTGTAATTGTTGGATATTACTGTGGGGTAGTTCATGAAGCTTGCCCAATATTAGTTCGGGGATGGTGATATTAAATATAGTCTTGTGAACGTGTTTCTAATGAATGTTTTTAATTTGAAATTATTTTGCCGATTTTAGTTGAAGGCAGCTGAAATGGGGTTCATTTAAGTTAAGTGCATGTCTTGTTTTAAGTGCAATTGTTAGGAGATAGAGATTGTTTTTTGAAAAATAATTTTTACAGTTTTAGAGCGCCCAAAAGCAGCTCAAAATTCTGGCGCTATAGATTTTCCAATTTTCCAAATTTTCTGCAGTGGAGCTACTGGCAACCAGCGCCTCCACCAATCTGCAAAAGAGCAATTATGAGTAGGCGCTAGCTAACATAGCTATTTCTCTCTTTTTATTCTATGCAAATGTCTTATGGTACAGCATGCTGCAAAAGAAGAAGAGTCTAAAAAAAGGGTGCTTAATCAAAAAATAAAATTCTGGTATAGTATGCTTTTTCCAAAATTTTTGTCTGAAACATTGGGAATAAGAATCTATATATGAGTCCAAAATATTTACTGGTTTAGAAAATTATTACTAGTTTTAAGCTGCCTCATTTGAAAACTTTTTAACAATTATTAGTAGCTCTGTTTTAATTTTTATTCGTAATATAGCTACCTTGATGAGTCACATATTCGTTACTCTTGCCAAAATTAGCCAGAAAGTCCCTGGTCTTGGGCCGCATACCTGATGATATTTCTGTGAAAAGACAAACAAGATTGATGAATTCGTAATGCTGAAAATCTATTGCAAATAGTAAAATTTTAATTCCACATGTCATTTTATTTGTTATGAGTCAGTTATAACATAGATTCTGAAACCAAAGATTGCCAAGTTTGTAATTCTGAAAGGTAACTTCATTACTTTGTTTGAATTGACTAGAAACCTATAATTGTGAAATGTTGAGTTAAGGAACGCGATTGTGCGACAGCTTCTTCGCGTTTACAAGTGAGAACTGCAATGTCAATAAAAAATATATAAATTTACACACTCAATCTATTTTACTTCACTCAAAGTGCGATCGAAATTCAAAATTGGTGTTTTGGGGAGAAAAAACTGAAGCGAAATTTACAGGGTGATTAGTTTAAAAACTAAGGTGAATGCTCTGTAAATCCTGGATTTTTTAGTTTTTCTCCGTAACAGATATTTTTTCTCGCAAGCGTAGGAAACTTTCTCTGATGTCTAAACTTTTCATTGAAAAAAATTTAAAAGAATAATTAGGATGAGTAAGTTCTAAAAGTTCCAACGCTCTTACTGGAAAAAGAAGATATAAAAAAGAAATAATAATTTATTCTTAGCTTACCAATAGAATTAAGAATAATATGTAGGACCAAAGCAACAGCATGAGAGAACCTCATTTTTTCAAAATGTAGAAAAAACTGACTAACGCAGAATATTGAGAATAGCGTAAATAATGAAAATTCTGATGTTTCGTGCATATATTCTGTTCTGAGATATTTGTATTGTCCCCTATCTTAGCATAAATTGCGTATATGGATAATTTGAGGAGTTGGTGCCATGAAATATTTCAATTAGTATCACATAATTCATTTAGTCGAAGGTTAACTCTCGCATGTGTATAATTATTCTACCTTGAGAAACTCAGATAATTCATGCTTAAAGCAAGATTATGTATCATATTATTTCGTCTTGAAAGCTCAGAGAATTTAACATAATGTATACAGAGTAAATATAAAGTTGCCCTTCAACACAATTTTTTCGGGCGAGCGTTTTGCGCAATTAAAATTCGTCCAACATCATAGGTTAGATAATACGTCTTCGAAAATATTAATAATGTATCACGTAGATTTTAAAACCTAGATAAAATATTATTTCAATTCTATTTAACCGTTTTCTTGTAAGAAAAATTATTTTTTCATCAATTATTATTTTTGGTGTTAGGTCAATTGTGAAAGCTCCAGTGCGAAGTTCAGTAATTAGTATTTATAGTTGTTATAAATAAATAACAAATAAGAATAAGTAACCCAGGAACCAACATTTTCAATGAAACCGTTGAATCCTTAACCATGGCACTACCAAAAGAGATGAGTTTTTAAACCAAAAAGATGAATTTTCAATAATATATATGCATTTTCAATCAGCTAGTCGAATTTTTAACCAACAAAGATCAATTTTCAAACAAAACGCAAAGCAAATTTGTAACGAAATAGTTCGGTTTTGAGCGAAACGGATGAATTTTTAATTAAATTATTATTATTCAATCAAAAAAATTCGTTTTAATATATTTGTTCGACTTTCAACCACGTAGTTGCATTTTCAATACGAAAATATGAATTTTCACCACCAGAATTAATTTTCAATTAAATAGTTTACTTTGTAACCGGAAGAGATATGATTTGCCAATTGAGAAAGACAAATTTTCAATAAAATAGTTAAACCATCCACCAAAAAAGATTAATTTTCAACCCAACAGTTGAATTTTTAACCAAAAAAGATTTTATCAGTCAAAAATGATGAAATAATTTAACCAAGTTGTTGATTTTGCATTAAAAAAATTAATCTTCATCCACATAGGTGAATTTTAGACGAAAAATGTTTTTTTTTATAGCTCTCAAAATAAAAGTTTATTAGACTAAAAGAGAGTAAGAAGAAACCTTGACGTTTAACCTGTACTTTATTAATTCGCTCAACTACGAATTATGAACTGAACTGAGTAGGAAATAAAGACAATGGAATGAATGATCGGTTTTTGATATTATAATGATCTGATTCGGGATTACGTATCAACTTATGATTTCTGATCGTGCAGTGTACTTGAAAAGTTAAGAAATAATGAATACTGATACTCGAAATATTTCACCTTGAGTGTAGTTGTTACTTGTGTCGGCTTAGACAAAATATTTATCTTATGACGTCCACGGTAAGTGTTCATTTTGTTTAGTCTGACAGATAACGCTAAAGCGTATCAAAATGATTCGAATGGACAAAGATCATTATGCTGGCATTTACCGACATAGTAGAATGGTTATGAACTACTTATTCCGTACGATTAGTGAACTTGCGGCTAGAATGTGAAAAGCAGGAGCAGGGCATCGATCCATGTTAGGAATGAACAACTGGAGTATTCTTCTTTAGATTTGACAACCAACATTTACCGACATTCTGGAAAGTCGTGTGGCATGTGCTCGTGAAGAGAAGATATTGCGTCAAATATCTGGAAGGTTCGGTCACGTGTTGCATAATGTGTGGAACATTAGAGTTGACGCCCGGCAACGTGTGTGTACCCGGGCATATGCGTATGAGTTTATTATGATATCATGACAAGAGGAGGTGATTGAGAAGATTCTGATATAATGATAATGATAATAATAAGAACATTTCGCTGGAAGTGCGAGCGTCTGCACGTGCTTCTATCATGATTTGGAGATAACAGTACTGGGACAATGATGCAAACGAATTCATCAGTCTGCTTTCATTCTTAAGTATTTTTCATTTGAATTTCTATGCTAGACTACACAATACCAAGCATACGAAACATGTACTAACTTGCATGTAAGAAATTTGTTTAAATGAGAGTTGCTATATGACAATTCACTAAAAATGAGATATAAGGAAATAACATTCAAAGGAAAATCACTGTTTCAAATAATCCGCCAGAATAAATTTTAATCTCCACGTCTCCGTGCGCAAGTACGCGCGAATGTTTCGCGCAAATCAGAGCGATTTCGATGTTCCGGTAGTATGTAGAGCCAATGATAATTGCGTTAATACTGGTGACTCTATTTTCCGCAGGAATTAAGGAAAAGGTGGGAAAATCAGCGTCGACGAGTGATCATTCGTTGATACGCTCATGTAAGGGCAACATTTATCCGAAGTAATTTTAAACTATTTGGAACAATGTTCCTATTTTTTATATTTATAATAATATTTTCAGCGTGGCGTTTATCTGTACCGTATTTTCTGTCGTCTGTCACGTTTATCAAAAAACCTGTTTCTCTAATATAAGCAGCGAATTCGAGAGTACAACCTTTATAAGCAGGAGCCGATGTTTCTGGAAGCAAATTTCCTTCTTGAAATCGAGCGCTGAAAGGCGAGCCACGTGAGTGATCCATCACTCAAAATTATCATCAGGAAGCCGCATACGTACTGTCTTTACCTACTGACCGCTGCTGCCAATCTACCTTCTGACCAGGCTTTTCTTTCAATTTCTTTCTTAACGATACCATTTTGTCTTTGATCAGTGATGTAATTAGTGTGTCGGGTATATATATTTTCGATATAGCGATCATGTAAATGTGTATGTGGGAGTGAATATTTTGACTTAAGATTTATGATCGTCTCTATTGACGCGATACTGCTTTTTTTATGATTTATCATTATTGACAATTTATCGATCAACATTTTAGATATTTACTCGTTTTATAATATAATCGTCATTCGCATTTATGTATCCTTTTTAAATTATTCAAATGACCTCTGCCTATTGTCGTTTGTTTGGAGTTTCATGTTTATGTCATCATTGATTATTCATTTGCTTTCTCTTCTTTATTTTTAAATCAGAATTACATTTGTTTCGAGTGTTGATTTTAATTAGAACATTAGATCAAAATAATTTATCGGTTTTTACCAGATTTTAAACAATCATGAAATATCAATGTCAATTTTTGTTGCACATTGCGTAATACGTTTTAGAACTTTCAGCGGTGTATGACATAACCATATGTTCCGTTCTATTACCAGATCAATTACTTATGAACCCTTTGATGTGTGCAGACATCATACAATCTCACAAAACATGGTCAAACCTGTATCTAGGAAATTTTGTTAATCGTGAGTTGCTGACCATCAATTCCTTATTCATGTACGTAAACTTTGTTTCTTAGGAGACATTGCACTTTTTACATCCAGTAGTAGTAGTTGCTGTTTGAAATATCAACAACAACAAAAAACAATTGCCGCCATGGTTTAGAAGAAAATAAAACTTTTTTGCAACTCGAGAAACCAGCTATTTTTGCTTCCCAGTTTATGGCTAGCGCTAAGAAAGAGAGGTTTTTGTGTCGTGATTTTCTTCAAGGTGAACGGGTTTGTTGAGTATAAAAGCAGTTGAGATCAAAGTGTACGATCAATATGGTTAAGGAAAAAAAGGTAATTCAAGATTTTCAATTTTTTTTTCAGTTTTTTGGGGATGTTCGGGTATACCCTCTCGTTTTACAGTAGATAACCTACCACCCGAACACTTATGGATTCTCATTGATTTTTTTAAAGAAAGAATGAATCAGTGCCCAAAAAAAGATTTGAAAAAAGAAACTTCATCAAAAGAAAAAGCAAATTTATTATTAAAAGAGAAGAAAATTAAAAACTCACTTATTATTATGGAAAAACCTTTCAATAAAACTCAGGCCTATCAAATTTGATTTCAAATAGAAATTTTGAAGAATTTTTGAATAATTTGATAGTGAAAATTATATAAAATATTGATTTTCCTTAAATGTTTGATTTCTGTTGTTTAATTCTAATTAGATGACTTCTATAAGTTATTACATGGACGATATTCAAATAGATGTTTATTTAAATGAAGCATACTTATTTCGAATGTATATCACACCTTACATTCATTCAATTGTTTAGAAGTACTTCAATTACTTCTTGTAAGTAAGTAATTATCATCCCTAGCGGCTTCCCTCTTCGGATCGCACTGTTCAAACATCATGTTCAAATAATCTATATTTTCTTGTTTAAAAAGCTAAAAGAATGTTTATATCTACAATTAAAAATAGCTTCATACGTTTTTTCCGAATTTAAATACTTAAAAAATGCTCTGAAATTGATAAGAGTTGACACTACGTCGTGAAGTGTTCGAGTATCGGGTCCACTACCTTACATTGTTAGATACCGAACTGTGAAAGAAAGCAACAAAGATTAAGCATTCGAATAAATTTATTTCTGAAACACACCCAAGAACTCAAAGAGTTAATTTAAGTGCAATCAGATATTCGGAATCTGACTGGGAAGTTGAACAGTTTACCTATTGAAAAATTTCATACAATGAAAAAGGTAGGGGTAAAGTTCTCCGCAATCGTCAACAACAAATTTTCGGTCTTCCTACGCAAGAAGATGGTTACATTTTTGGAACAGGATAAAGCCCTTCTTCAGGCAACCATGAAAGCATGTGAATACGAAGATCTCTATATGTTGTATTTGAGACTCAGTGTTTAAAAACGATTTATGCAAGCAACGTCGTCATGTCATATACTCATCGAAATCCAATGCTACATTCTACAATATATAACCTAAATTCATAATTCACAAAACATCACTCGTCCCAAATTCATCATAATGCTCCAGCGGAATACGCTGGAGCCTATTTTGACACAGGGTTCCGTGATGCCGGCGGGGTTTCACCACCGATGTGTCTGAAGCCCCACCAGTAGTTAACGGTCAGTGGATTGTTCTGGAACGACAAGTGGGGTTTTTAGCCTGGCCATAACTCGGTCAGCCCCAAACCATTTTCGGGGCCAAACCCCATCGGGAGAGTACTCGTTGGGCGTGTTGAGTAACCACCAGACTTTCAAGAGAGGTGAAACGAACCTCCGTGCCCGTGTACGAAATCCGCCTACCATCCAGTCCGGCGGAATCACTTTTCCCGGAAATGGCTTACATGAAAAGGAATGAACCGTCGTGGGGCCAAAGGAAGAGCCAAAGCAAAATTCGGAAGGCTTCAATTCACATATAGTATCACTGATCACTTCATTGGTAGAACTAATGAAGAAACTAGATCGCAAGAATCCGTCACCAGACAAACCTAAGTGCTCTACTACCGGGAGTGGTAAGAACCAGAAAACGAGTCCCGAATCAGTGAGACCACCATCGATTACTCAAATGCAACCAATGGCGTCGGTGATTAAGCCAAACCGGAGTCAGGAAACGGCTCTGAAGCCAGAAATTGGACATAAAGCTCAAGCTCCTTGCTTTCATTATGCAAGTGACGACCACAAATAGAGGGTGTGTCCAGATACTTGGGTGAAATTCTGTCACAATTGTAGCAAACATGATCGGATCAAGCGGGATTGAGATTCAGATTATTGCTGGGGAAACCGTTGAGGGAGGAAAGAGGTAGGTTCGATGCTGCTCATGTTGTTCGCAAGCAGACCCAAGAAACCAAACAGAGAAATTCAATCCGTATATAACTACTACCGACCTAATAAATTCTTTGAGAATAACGCGAGAGACTCTTTGCGAGCTTCCACATAACATATCAGAGGTCCAGGGAGGTAGACCACCTCTGGACTCTGATTCAAACGTCACTTCACTTAAGAACCATGGAACATGTATTCACGGCTCTCCATTCAACAAGGTTAACCGTTCCGAATCCAAGCCGTCCGCAAATTCTGGACTTTTGGGACCACTCGATGCAACGGACACGGGCGATCATCAAGTAACAAAATCCGAAGTCGATTTCACCTTCGGAATCGGTACCTAGCCCCGACCCTACATATAATATTGGAAAAGGTGGCACCGAGTTCCACTCACGAATCAACACCGACTCGTGGAGAACTTACATAGGTTTGACGGGATAAACAATCATAACGGTGCGCGGGTATCAGGTGGATTATCCAAAATCGGCTGCAGCCATGATGGCCAATGGTACCATTGAAAAATTAATTGTATCAATATGAACTCATGCCGTTTGGTCTAAAGGGGCTCTCACCACGTTCCAGTGGTTGATGGAACTGAAATAAGAACACACGTGTTTTTTTATCTGAACGACGTAATCGTCGTCTCAGAGACTCTGATTCCCGATAAATGTGAGTTCTGCCAGTCGGAAGCGCATTGTTTGGGTTTTAAGGTGAATAGTGACTGACTAGTTACAGATGACGATAAAGTCAGTCCGATCTTGGGTGAACAGCAAGAGATGGCCTCTGAAACTTCACAGACTTCCTTAATCACGTGACCAGTACTAGCGTACCCGGCTTTCAACATTCCGTTTTGCATCCAAACTGATGCAAGTGGTTTTGACCTATGTGCTTCAGAACTAAATTATTAAAAAACCGAGCAGGAATGCCTGACCGTGGTCTGGGCCATTAGGAAGTTCCAGAACTACCTGGTAGGCTCTCACTTCACGATGATCACTGATCACAGCCCTGGATCTTTTAGAGTACGTCATCTTCGCAAAATTCACTCACAGTTCGACGCTCAAGAGGCAAAGGAATATTTTCACCATCGAAAAGAAAAGACTTGGTCTGTTCATTCGAAATGCTACTAGGACGTTGTTCCGCACGGGGAAGAAGAATTATCGCCGATGATGTTAATCATCTTCAATTTTTCGCTCTCGCTATTTCTTACCTATTAAATTGTATTCATTTCTCTTTTTTGATCTTAAATGTGTAAGCGAGTGGACTATAAATGCCAAATTTAAGAGTTTTCATCCATGGCTGACCAGCGGCCGTTTTTCTTCTCGTAGTAATAATGAATAACTAGCTCGAAGATGCATTCTCGCTATTCTATTTGGGCATAAATTCAGTGATTCGAAATTGGGAAATTCGACAACGCGATCTCGCAAAATGCCCGACGCCGACTATGTAAAATCCACTCAAGAGAAACCGTAATCGTGGGCGTATTCCGACAATCGGATTCAATTATGTTCTGTTTTTAATAAAGTCAATTCATTTCTTGTTAAAATATGTGGGTCAAAATGAAGTTGACTCTCAAAATTACTATCCTTCGAAGTGTGATGTCAATTCTCAACGCTCCCCTCTCCACGTCCGTTATTTCTGAATTTGTTGATTACTTCCCCTCTTGTATTAGGGGAAGAAGCTCAATGGGAAGGGACTAGCCGTGTGAGAATTCTCAGAGTTTAGTCAGTGGAAGTTTCTGGGGGATGGGGGCGGAAGACAGCGTTCGCCTATGCTAGGCCGGAAATTTCTGGATAGGGCGGCAGTGAGGATGTGACCAGGCAAGCTCTTTAGAAATAAGTTGCATCAAGTTGAGTAGCGCCGAGTTGAGGAAGGAAAAGTTTTCCTAAGAGGATACAAAATAACTAACACTCGGGACACGAAATCATACCTCAGGCGCAAACATATTATATGACAGCAGAGCCTCGGTTTACCGTCAAGGCTGAAGTCCGACCTCTGTTACCAAGTGTTGTCGCTAGAAGACGTACCCGATTAATTCTTCTGCCCTATTCGTTCAGGGATTTTCTAAATGCCGTTGAGCATGTGTTATTGCTGTTGTAAAATAAAGGTTTGATATATATTTATGCATGGTACACTTTGTTTTTGTAAACACACACACACCAACACACACATATATCAGGATAGGAGGGGTTAGAATTTGGCCACTAGCTTATGCAGATGACCTAGTGTTGCTGGCAACCAACAAGGAGGCCTTAAAGGAGATGATGAAGAGGTTGAGAAGATACCGGGATGAAAAGGGGTTAGAGCTGAATGCGGAAAAGTCCAAGGTTATGGTGTTCAGGAAAGGAGGGGGAAGGGATAAGGGAAGGGAGTGGAAATGGGAGGGAAAGGAGGTACAGGAGGTGAAAGAGCTTGTGTACCTGGGCTTCGTGTTTCGAAGAAATGGGGGAGTGGATAGTCACATAAAAGAGAGAGTGAGGAGGGCAAATGTGGTGATGAGGCAGGTGTGGGGGCTGGGAAAGAAGTTATTCACAGATGATTTTGCAAGGAGAATGAAATTGTTTGATTCACTAGTGATGAGTGTGCTATTGTATGGGGTAGAGGAACACGCCTAATTATTTTGTCAGGAGGGAGACGGGGAGAGCAAGTGTAAGAATTCTAGCAGGGAGCCGGGCGTGTAAATATGAGGAGAAATTTCTGGAGGAGGGGGGAAGTAGGCTGGTTAGGGAGTGTTGGTGGGAGAAGGATAACAGGGGAGGGGGTGGGGAGATGGAGGCGGAGAGGGAACGGTATTTTAGAATGAATGGACTGCAGATGGATGAAGTGAGAAGGATGCACGAGGAAGGAAGGAAGGTTTATGACTTGGTTAAGCAAAACAGCATGGAGAGAGAAAAGACAGAAGGGAAAGAGAGAATAAGAGAGTCAAGATTTAACGGGAACTATGTGTGGATTATGCCAATGGCAAGAGCGCAATATTTGTGTGTGAAAGGAGAGGAAGGAAGTCAGGAACTTATAGCGAGGGTGAGGTGTGGGTGTATGGAGGGTTTCAATAGGTTCTGGCTCTCTCGGGAGAAGAGGATGAGTGAACTGTGTGGGAAGGGGGATGCAAGAGTGGATCACTGGTTGGAGAAGTGCGTGGAGGTGGAAAGAAGTGAGATAAGCATGGATGCATTGTTGCATGAAAAGGGGGAAAAAAGGGCAGTAGCATGGGTGAAGGGAGTGTTTGGTAAGATGGAGATGAAGAGAAGGAAGGAGGAAGAGGAATGGAGACGGAAAGATTGTAAATAGGAGAGAAAGTAGATATAAGTAACATGTAAATATTGTAAACAGTAAATAAGTAGTAGGTATTAGAGCTAAAACATAGGTTGGCAAGCGAGGCAATGCAAAAAAGTAGGGAGATGCGAGCGAGGCGAAGCGAGGCGTTAGTTAGTTTTTGAAGGGTTAGCTATAAGAAAATTCTGTAAAAATGGATGTGTAAGCAAGTCAATTTTTTAATGCCAGCAGGCTGAAAAATAAACGTTTATCCATATATATATATATATATATATATATATATATATATAATTAAAAAAAATAGTTAAACAACCACCGCAGGGTACGACTAAGAGTAACTGCCATCTAAAAAAAATTTCAATGGCCCCTAGTAAAATACATCTATGGCCACGTCTCACATCCGTGAGATGGGTGGTCACAGGGCACGACGAAATCACGACAGGCCGGCGAAACCGTCGTGTGTCTTGAGGACACGAAGCGACCCAAGGATGACAGCTTTCTGCATCCATCTCGCAAGTGCCTTGGCATATTTTTGGCATGCGGGTTTGGCTTTAAGGTTACGAACCAGTGATAGTTTCGCACCTCCGCGAGCACCTATCAGAAGGACAATTACTCGCACCGAATATTCTGGGTACAGTCATTGTAGCTGTCTTTTAAGTTCTTGAGCCGAGAATTCGATCACGAATATAGTTCGTTTCTCGAAGTCTTGGAGAACAATGTCTGACCTCGAGTGCGCAACGGAGACTGCTGCCAGAAAATCTTAGTTCCAGAAAATTTGGCACTTCTCGTTTCGCACAATTGACTCTATATCGCTTGGAGCGTTCTCTCTTAGGGCCGCATTATGTCTATAGATATACGTTGTTCCTGCGTGGGTCGGACACCCCGATAGTATGTGTTCTAGGTACTCAGCATGTGCATGACACGCTCTGCACCTATCACTGGGAACTTCTTGACATAAAATGCGGTCACGGTATGCTAAGGTAGAAATGACACCGTCCTAGCATGCGAAAATAAACCCCTCTGTATCTAAATTGAGTCCTGATGATTTGAAGAAAACAAAAGTTTGTTCCTTCGAAAAGGACTGTTTTTCTACATTTCCGTGAAAGTTTCCGTGCATATGCTTGTCAAATAGCTCTTGATAAAATTTTCCAAGTAATGCACTTTTCTCACTTCTGATGTTAAAATTTAGGCCAACGGTCTTGGCCGCTTGCTCCGCGGCGTTGTAAAGGAACGCTCCTTTGCCAATCATCTCGTGGTTTCTGACCATCTTCTCTGCCATTCGTAACGATCG
The DNA here is from genome assembly GCA_932178445.1 of Andricus quercusramuli. Taxonomy (NCBI): domain Eukaryota; kingdom Metazoa; phylum Arthropoda; class Insecta; order Hymenoptera; family Cynipidae; genus Andricus; species Andricus quercusramuli. Next base: position 267,486 of record CAKNXH010000478.1, on the reverse strand, counting down.
CAGCTGTACTTAGTACAATTTGGTTATGAAGACAGTGGAGATTCAGAAGTCCGCGTCCGCCTTGAAGACACGAAATGTATAATCGCGGAACTGAAGGATTGATATGCAAGCTTTTATGCATATGCTTGATCCTACGTGTGGTGACATCAAGGGCCTTAAGCTCGTTCTTCGTCCATTGAACCACCCCAAACGAGTAGAGTAGAACCGGGACGGCAAGCATGTTAGTCGCAGATACCTTGTTCAACGCCGATAGATTGGAAGATCAAATTTGTCGGAGAAGATGCTTGTATCTGCTTCGGAGAGACTCCTTCATTGATTTCACGTCCTGAATGCAGCTTTGAGGCACTCTCAGGTATGTATAGGTCTCTCCAGTATTTAGGTGTCTAATAACACTTATATCTACAAGCTTAGGGTCCTTGAAAACGCCATTAATGTTTCCTTTCTTCAGATGAATTTCAACATACTTGTCCAAACCAAAGTCGATCCCAATCTCTCCTGTGTAAATCTTGACGATATTTATAGCAGTTCGAAGTTTGCTTTCACCAGAAACATAGATCTTCAGGTCATCCATATAAAATACATGAGTGACCTTATACTCACGCTGATTAGTGTCGCCATAGAGGTATCCAGGAGAATTTCGCAGTGCGAGAGATAGAGGCAGAAGTGTGATGCAAAAAAGCAAAGGGTTCATGGTATCACCTTGAAAGACGCCCCTCTGGAAGGTGACGTTGTTCGTTGCCAGACGATAATTTCTAGATAAGATAGTAAATCTAGTTTTCCAAAGAGGCTTCAATCTCTCTATGCATCTTACTATGTGTGGATGTACCTTCAAGCTTTCTAACAGACAGATGATAAGTCTATGAGAGGTGGAATCAAAAGCTTCCCGGTAATCAATCCAGGCCATTGACAGGACGCGCAGATGGGCTGCTGCGTCTTTACAGACACACCTGTAAATTAGTAGGTTCTCTCGACAGCCTGCTACACCTTTTTTCGAGCCACGTTGTTCGTACATCTCTCGACATACAGGCTCAATTCGTCAAACAATCCTGTTGCTTAGGACAGCTGTAAAGATCTTATACAATGTGTTCAAACAAGTTATTCGCCTGTAGTCCTCCGGTTTGGACAAGTTGCCTTTTTTCGGTAGGAGTATAGTGCGTCCTAACACCAGCCACTGCGGAATGGGCGTCTTTGATTTAAATATGAAGCGAATATGCGGGCCAAATGTTGGTGTATAAAAGTAAACTTCTTCCACCAAAAGTTCTTGATATAATCTGGTCTATCAGCGGAGAAGTTCTTCGTGCCCCTAAGTGCTTTTTTCACCTCTTCTGCAGTGACTGATGGACATTTCTCCTCAGATTTCATGAGGTTGTCGCAAAACTCCTTGAAGCGGACGATATTGTCAGAATCTTCTTTCAACTCTATTTTTTTCGGGATCTTGTACAACTCTCTCCAAAAAGTCTCTTCCTCCTTGGGCTTGGGTGAATTCTTTAAAAAAGCAGGGAGATCGCTGAAGAGGCATGATGGGTCAGCGAGAAAGTTTTGATTCTACCTGATCAATCTCTCCCTCTTCTGTATTCTCCTTCTTGCGTCAGATAACATCCGTATTTTGTCAATAATATTCTGCTTGATTGTCAGCAGCTTTGACTTATTTATTGTGTGATTCAAGATCCTTAGTTCTTGGCCGAACTTTCGAACCCTTTCCGTGAACGGTCTACCAGATGTTATGTAGTCAATCACACATTGAATACGGGACGCATTCTGTCTTGTCCATGTAATTTTGTTGGGCAGTTGATGCAAGCGTCTTCTGGTCTTTTGAGGCATCCATTTCAGTCAGATCTTGGTGCTTAAGAGGAACTTGCATGTTGATGTTCTTCCTTGTACTGAAATTGCGATGATCTTTCAGGAGGTGCCTGCTTTTTGCGGTAGGTCTTAATGTCGCTTCATCTTCGGCTGCAGCTTGATCAAGAAGCGGTTGGGAAAGCGCTCCGCGTACATATCCATTTTTCCGGAGTTAGTCGGCTCGATTTCGCAAAGACTGATGCGAAACGTGCTGAAGCTCTGGGTGTTTGTGGCACCACAGAGTGTCCATACGCGCCATAAAGCCTCCGCGAACAGGGATAACGCTGGCATCGTAGCTGTCTATCACGTCATTCTTAAGTTGATCCGTCCACTCAATGTGGGCGTTTCACCGATTCGTCGTCGCATTTCCATCTAAATTATTTTCAGCACCCCGAACGCTAGGATGATCGGCGTTGCTTGCTGACCCACTGTCAGGTGCTCTGCGCGTTCGATCGTTTTGAACCGCATCTACAAGTTTTTGGTGTCTTGGTGGTTTCATTGTTGTTCCCACGAGCAGCTAGTAAAAAGGGTTCATCCACCCTTGTAGAGCCCCGCCTGCAAGGATAAGGCTGATACTCTGGGAGGTCACCCGGTATCCCAGGGTCACCGTTAAAGACACCTCACCCAGGTGCCATTCAGCTTTCGGCACGGTTCTTACGCCTTCGTTTAGGGGTTATTCCTTCGGGACCAGCCCTGGACAATTCTCCGCGACTGCTTATTAATTATTGTAACCATATTCAGCAGAAACCCTTGGTACAGCGACCCTCTATCCGCAACCCGAGGACGCGTTCGGTGGCTTTGTCATAGGCCGTTCGGTTCTATTCCAAAGGAATTGAAACCGAAACCGATATATATGTGACGTGCGCCGAAGAAAGGGGGCTTACTCTGGAAAGCAAGATTTTTCAGGACGAGCGGTCGAAGTCGACCCGATAGACGCGACTTTTAGGAGAGAGGGAAGACTAAGGAAATCTTCCGTCTCCACTTGCCACTACATTCTCACGCATGTAGCGGCGCTGCTCACGGACGGGGTATAGATGAGACGCGGAGATGTAGTGGTGAGTGGTGGGAGGTGTTTCACGGGATCTCGGGCTCTTGAGCGAAAGTACGATTTCTCGGGTACCTATGAACTCAATTATTAGCAATAATAACGCTCAGAAATTTTTTTCGATCGTTTTATTAAAAAGAGCAACTCAAAAACTATCGAAAGGTGTAAAAA